>JAOPHQ010006258.1:435000-686900 GCA_030340625.1 Merluccius polli
AAACCTTGGCCTCTGAGAGACCGCTAACAAACAGTAACAAAGTGGCATCAATAATCAGGTGTTTTGGTTGTTTATTTATTCATATGATTGCTGTGTTAGCTGGCCTGTTCTCTGTCTGTCTGTCTGTCTGTCTGTCTCTCTCTCTCTCTCTCTGTGTCTCTGTCTCTCTCTCTCGCGCTCTCTCTGTTTAGTGTTTAGTCATCACTTAAATGGTGCCATGAGAGCATGGCAGAATGTAATTATATATAATATATAATATAATATATTATAATATATTATATATAATTAGCAGAATGTAATTATGCACACATCCCCTCACAACACGCAACGTGTTTGTTAATAGGCAGCATATGTTCAGTGATCTCCATGCGTACCCTGGCTCCTGAGGACTTCTCCAGTCCTGCATCATGTATCATTGATGTGGTGTGTGCTACTGCTGTGTAGAGGTACAGGTATTCACCTAAAAGAAGTCTGTCAAGTTTTTTATAGAATGCACCCACACTAGACATGCACATATAGAGAGGTAGAAATGTTTGGACCGCACCCAAGTCCTCTGCATGAATTTTGTTGTGTCTAAAGCAATCTTCTAAAGCATTATACACAACATGGAAACAAAGTTATATACCTTAAAACCACCAGGTGCAATCGAATGGAACAGCTCTTTTTCTTCTGGACAGGTTTTGTACGGATGTTTTTGTACAGATTTCTTCGGGTCACTTTCTTTATAGGTACAACGTAGTGGATGTGTGAAGGTCGGACCTCATCTCCCACCCCCCTGGGGCAGGTCATATGTTTAGCCATTGAGCCAGCTATGTGAGCTCAGCTATTACTTTTCAGCTCAATATCAGCTCAGAAAACAGAAGGCGTCCTTGGTCCTCTCAGCCCTACAGGGTTGTTTTCAATAAAGATCCATTTGGCCTCGTCATTTTGACGTTGGCCTCAGGCAGGTTTAGGAACCAGAGCTATACCCTCTGATCGGCAATAACAAGGCAAGAAATATTGTCTTGGACCAGTGGTTAAAGGTTGTTTGTTTGTTTGTTTGGTTCTTTCGCTTGTTCGTTTGGTCTTTCTTTCTTTCTTTCTTTCTTTCTTTCTTTCTTTCTTTCTTTCCAAATAGAGAGCCACATATCGGTTGCCACACACTGGCTTCATGTGCAAACGGATGTGTATCGGAATCAACAGAGTTGATTGGAGGTTGACTCTAATGGTCTTCTCTGCAGTCCTGCTGGTCTGGTACAGCCTGCAGATGTTGGACAGTGATGATGGTGGCGGACTGACCCACCTCAAACTGGGATTGAGGTGGTGAGGACCCACTCAATGGTGGCAGAGTAGAACCAGCAGATCTTGTGGAAGGCAGAGAGCCGCTGGTTGTGTGTGTGTGTGTGTGTGTGTGTTTGAGTGCGCACACAAGTGTGTGTGTGTGTGTGTGTGTGTGTGTGTGTATAAGTCAAGGTATGTGCAATAGCATACAGTCTGTGTGTGTGTGTGTGTGTGTGTGTGTGTGTGTGTGTGTGAGTGTATAATACCATACAGTGTGCAATACCATACAGTGTGTGTGATGGTGTGATGGTGTTATCTTGTGTGTGTGTACGTGTGTGTGTAGTTTGAGGTACTTGGTGCAGCAGGACTTTAAAGGAAGGATCCTAAACGCTCCCCCTGCCATCCATCAGAAGCTATTCACTGCCTGCGTCTTCTTCTGGTGGCCTTTTATACATCAGGCAGGTGTTGTCAACAGTGTAAACATTAACCATTTATCTAATATCAAAACTGTGATTTATCCTATACAACATAGAAAATATGTCTAAATGTTTTTTCAGTAGTGAATCACATGTTTTGTATGTATATTCAGTGCCTTTAAAAAATATGTAAAACAATGTTGTTATTTAGTCAAAAAGGACATAAAACTATATGGCTGGTAATGATTCCATCCATCTTAAATGCTCATGGTTAGAAACTCAACAACTAGATGTATATGAATATCAATAATAAGCAACTGCTTTGTTTGTTTTTATACATTTGTTTTTCCAGGTTGGAGACGTTACATCTCAACTAAAAGAGTTCAGTTTGAACCTCCGATATGTCACCCGGGGAGATAACATCGTGGCCACTATGGCGGGTCTTATCTTCAAATCATTTCACACTGTAGCTTTACAAAGGGCAGCAGGCCCTCATTCCAGGGGAGACAATCAATTTTAGTCCCAGCGCAGATAAGGCTTTGATTCGGATGAGATATAAAAGCTGTGAGATTCCCACTAATGCCAGAACATTGATGTGGAAAGCAACTTTTGTTATAGACATATAGCTTATGCAATGGGAGTACAAAAAGAACAACAAATGATAAATTGGAAAATTGTGAATATTTTGTTTGTTTTGTTATTCTCTACGTTCCCTACAAAGGCTTTCAAAGTAAAAGTCTTCCAAAGTCTTCTTGCGACATCTATTTGAAATGGTGAGGCAAATAAAATGTCAAAAAAAAAAATCACAACCTCCTTTGATTCCCTCGAGCGCTTGGTAATTGAAGGATAGTTTGAGAAATGAAATTAAACTATTGTAAGTCTCCCCGCAGCTGACAAAACGTGTCATTCGTCAGCTTGAGGAAAAGCCTGTTGGTTGTTTTGAGAGGCAGAAAGGGACCCATACTTCCCAGTGAATTTGACATGATGCACTGCACACACAGCACATGTGGCTGGGGACTGCAGCCCTATAGCTCCTTCAGAGTGACAGCTGTACACACACAGAATGACCCGTCACTGTGTGTGTGTGTGTGTGTGTGTGTGTGTGTGTGTGTGCGTGTGTGTGCGCGTGCGCACCCCCACCCCTCTCCATCACCCCCTCCCCTCCACCCATTTCACTCCTTCTTCTGCATCTTTTAAAAATGAATCCCTTTCTCAATCCAATAGTACAAGCACAAGAAAGAAAGAGACAGAGAGAGACAAAGAGAGACAAAGAGAGAGAGAGACAGAGAATAGAAAAAAAGCAAGATGGATGTGAAACCTAATGTATACAAAATAACTATTTCATCACGACGTTAAGAAAAAGCAGCAGTAGTAGCAATATAAAAATGCAATAAACTAGTTTTTAATCTGTTAAAAGGCAAGTAACCTCATAGGTTGTGTGTGTGTGTGTGTGTGTGTGTGTGTGTGTGTGTGTGTGTGTATGCATGCGTGTGTGCATGCGTGTGTGTGTGTGTGTGTGTGTGTGTGTGTGTGTATGTGTGTGTGTGTGTGTGTGTGTGTGTGTGTGTTGAACGTACTTAAAATATTGATGATGTCTATAGTGTGTCTGTCTTTTTTTCCCCTATGTGAATGAGAAACAGACCACCTGTGGGTGGGCTAAGACTGAGACAGAGAGAGGAGAGACGTGTGTGTGTGTGTGTGTGTGTGTGTGCGTGTGTTTGTGTGTGTGTGTGTCTGTGTCTGTGTGTCTGTCTTTGTGTCTGTGTGTGTCTATGTCTGTGTATGTGGTTTAGCCTCGGGTTTATAACAAGTGCTGCAAGAAGCTCTCCCTCTGCAATACCAGAGTCTGATCGATGCTTCTCATTTGTTTCCTTCTGTCCTGTGTGGAAATCAGCATGTGCACATCACACCTTACAGCGTTTTCCTAAATGCATGTAAGTTCACTGCTGGTGTGCAGGTTTATCAGTTTAAGGCAGCCTATATGTGTGCTTAATGTGTGTGTGTGTGTGTGTCTGCTCAAGTGTATTCTTTGAGATTAACTTCAGCTGGAGGGTCATGTTACTGTTGCCATGGTAATTAAAGAGACACAGCTGGGAGCCTGATAAGACCGGCTGGGCTCTTCCAGCAACTCGACCTCTCGACTAAGTAAACACTAGCAGGCTGTAATGGCCGCACATCGACAGTGATCGCCAGGACGACATGATCATGTCCTTAAGATGAATTTAACTGGAATTCCTAATGAGTATCCGAGTCCCAGTGAAATATACTCATACCTCTCTATTCTAGTGGTTTAAATATGTTACTATGATGTTAGCACATTTCAGCTGAATCTTGACCTATGTTAGCCATAGCATGAAGTTGTGGAAAGGCAACGCATGTACAGGTTACCTATTTTCCAAAAAGCGCATCTTCAGCCACTGTTTCTTTCCTTACCCCTTTAGAGTTGAATATCTGACAGCTGAAAAACACTCAAAGGACTGTAAATGCCAACTATTTGTGGTAATGACATTTAGACTGAAAAGGTAGAGCATCATGGGTAAGATTCTACAAATTATCTAAGAAAACCCTCTTTTTTAATAAAAAAAAGTTATTTTTTATAAATAAAGAAAAAAGTAATCCAATTTATTATCTAAAGGTTTCTTGGAATTATGTTTTGTATGATTATGAGTCACATGGACAAGCTATTCCTTTATCCCTCTGTGGTTTATTTGACAACTGCTTGCAAGTCCCATATTCACAATGTCTCCTAATGTCTTAACAATGACATACATTGTTTTTGGTTTTATTTGATTTAAGCCAAAGTTTTTGCTCCTTTCATGAACAAATTGAAAGAAGTTGTTAGAATACTGAAGAGGCAAAGTTAAACATTACCAAGAATGTCACATGGACCTTCATCTAAAATTAAATGTCTTTTAAATGACTTCGTCTTACTCAGTGGACTGGCGATGATATGTGTAGGTAGGAGATTTTTGGCAAACCTTATCTTGTGCAGTGGTACTAACTACACTCTCTCTCTCTCTCTCTCTCTCTCTCTATCTCGCTCTCTCATGCACGCAGGCATACACGTACATCTGTCATGTACTTCCTCATTAGGTTTGGACAGCTCTGCGTGCAGTGGGGAGGTCTGAGGCAACGACAGCGCTTGAGAATGTTGTCACTGCTCACCGTGTTCAGGCCAGGCAAACACGGAGCTAATGAATGTTTGGATAAGGCAGTGGATATTGGGAGGAGACAGATGGGTCTGACTGGTTGCGGTGGAGTATTTAGTCTGGTTCAGGAGGAGTGCGAAGGGTTCAGAGTCTTCAATGCACTCTCTGTGCTGTTACGGTCCGCAGGCAGTCAAATAAATAAAATATATGAACAGATACAGGCATTACTTTTCTACCGATCCTCCAGACAAGACAGGTTTCTTCGTCGTTGAAGAGTAGTGACTCTTCCGTTTGTGGTGATATAGATCGCCACGGCGACAATGTCATTTAGACGCTGCAAGGAGCTTTTGTCCAAAGAGAGCAGCAGAGCGGCATCTTGCTCGAGCATGCTTACAGGTAGACTCAGTATATTGAGGGTTGAACCCAGACCATTTCAGCTCAGAGTTAAATACCCTAGGCCTATGCTATAGCCTAAAGGGTTGATAGCGGTTTGATCAGGTCACAGGCATGTAGAAAACGATGATGGACATCACAATGGGAGCAAACGCATTAGTGCAGGATGTACAGATGTGTCGAATGGCCTTTAGTGACGCACTACATATGTTAAGGTGTTAAGGTGGTTTATATAAGGAATAAACCACTCCGGGGTGTCCCATTATTGGACATATATGTATGATGGGGGTGGTGATGTGGCTGATGAAAGCCCAGGTTGCTTAAAAAACATTGCTTTGAACATACTGATTTTGTGGAAATCTGGTCAATAGCTGTAATTAACTGTTGTTGTTAATGATTTGTAGCGCATTGATTCTGAACTGTTAAAAGGAAGAGATGTCCTGTTATTGAAAAATAATGCACACCCTTGGAATGTTATTGACCAATCAGGATAAAGTATTTAACATTGCTGTGGTTGGCCTACAATATATTTTACACTTCCTGCTTCTAAACTACTTCTACTCCTTTTTGCTGTCTGACTCAAGTGCTCTGCCTTGTGATCATTGTCTTCATGTCATGGATGAGCTCAAAATATCAAGTTTGTGTCAATTATTGCTCATGTTTTTTTTTTCAGATGCAGGCAGCTTGTGCCCTAAAAATAGCTTGTGTTCCCCTAATATGAATCATTTCTTACTTTATAGTACTGGTATGAGATTGATAGATCTTAGACTGCATCATTCCTGTCAAGCCTGATTTCCATTTTGGTTCTGTTTCCCCATTGGCCTCTTTCTAAAGCAGTAAACACTTCTGTTGTGCATACACAAATGAAGGTCAACAGTAGACATGACTTCCTAGCCTAGTACTGTCAGATCATTCATTGCAACTCCTGGTTGCCTCAGCAGCAACAGCAGTCACAGGGGGGAAAATGTCACAACAACAAGCAGCACAACATCCTTCAGACCAGGTCATGGCTCATGTCTCTGTGCTCTATTCCACAGCAACAAGATGAATCACAACACATTATTAAATGTAAATTGTGAATTTTTAAGATGTGCCACACACACACACACACACACACACACACTGGAGCCTGTCTTTTCACCGGGTGGTTTGTTGGAACTAGTCAGTGCTAGAGTGCTGACCAACCTGTGCTGCATCTCTCTGTCTTCTATGTCTTCACTGCACATAAAGGAACTGTGGGTATAGACATACAGTATATAGTACAGTACAGGGCCGTACACAGACAGTATTGTTAGGGGCAGTGGCTCAAGCTAAAGCCCCTTTCCCACTGGACAAAACATCCACTAACACCCACTAACATCTGGCTTTTGTCTTTAGTGGGAAAAGTTACAATCAGCATTCATTCCCAGGGCAAATGACTCTGCTGAGTAGTCACAGGTATTTATTGGCTCCAGCTTCCGATCGGTAGTGATGGCTACATGACACCCGGGTGGACACGCTAATTTTCACCCCTTTACTGGCATGATGCTATGACTCTGTCGGTAACTTCTTTGTCATCTCAGTTATAAAAAATAAAGTAACCACCGCAACATTTTCACTGGCTTCCATGCTGCTTTCTACTGTTTATTAACCCTGTTTTCTGGCGTGTTCTTGACTTTGAACATGATACACCTGATAAAAAACAGAGAGGCATACTCGCCTATTGGCAATGGGAAAGGAGTCAAACGCCAAATTTGAGTGGGATTTCCTGCATTTAAAAAAACTGCATATACGTGCTAATTTTGGTGGAAAAGGGTATAAGAAACTTGGCAACCAACCCACCAATCCCCAGCTGTTACCAATTGCAGAGGTAGCAGTTTTATATGAAACATTTTAAAGTAACAAGTCTAGAAAATATGTTTTGATCCTCCAAAGTGGGTATATATGCTCCCCAATCATCTTCAGCCAAGCTTCACACCTTGTACACTTTTATCCATATGAATATTTCAAGTCATCTTTTTATCTTTTTTCTTCTAAACCCCAAGTGCCACGGGCTGTCTGCCACGCCCCCTCCACTACTCCATTCAATTACCCTCGCAGCTGGGCTGCATCAGGTGATTAGTGGAGGCTATAAATTAGCTCTTCACTGTTCACCTGGTGCCAGATTGTTCTTTGCTGTTTGTTCATGCAAGTCTCTCCAGTAATTCGCCTGTCTCCTGTCCCGGTTTTCCGATCCTGCCTGCCCCCGACTACGATCCCCGTCTCGTCCCTCTGGATCCCCGTTCGCCCCCGTTCCCATCCAATCCTCGTGAACACCCTTATCCCAGACCGCAGCTCTCACCCAGGCCGTCCCGATGGCGCCCTCTGACACCCGGCTGGCCATGACACCCCCAGCTCCCGCTTCCCCACCTCCCATGCAACTACGAGAGCCCCGGGTGGGAATCCAGGAGCAATACGCGGGAGACCCGGAGGGTTGCCGCCTGTACATTACGAACTGCTCCATTTTGTTCGCGCTACAGCCCTACACCTTCGCTACGGAGGAAGCCAAGGTAGCTTACTCCATCACTCACCTGACGGGCAGAGCCCGTCTCTGGGGAACGGCAGAATGGGAACACCGCACCCCAGCCTGTTCGACCTCCATGGTACTCTTATTGGGCTGAGGCAGGGGGGACGAACCGTCGCAGACTACTCCATCGATTTCCGCACCAGGGTCCACCGAAGTGAGTGGAATGCGGCGGCGCAGTGTGACGCCTTTCTGGTGGGCCTGGAGGACTATGTAAAGAACAGGTTGGTCTCCTACGAACTCCCTAGGTCGCTGGATGAGCTAATCGAGCTATCCACACGGGTGGATGGCCGCATCCAAGCGCGACGTAGGGAGAAACGTCAGGGGCCACTCGAATGGCGCTCCCCGGTCTCCTTACCCACACCCTTGAAGCAGGAGGTCGACTCCATGCAGGTGGGTCGCACCAGCCTCACGCCAGAGGAACGGTCACGTCGTCGTCAGGGCGACCATTGCCTGTACTGCGGCCAGGCTGGACATTTTGTTTCGCGTTGCCCGGTAAAAGGTCAGACTCACCAATAGAAGGGGAACTATTGGTGAGTCATACCTCTAACCTTTCCCCCGACTCACTTCCTTTGTGCCAGGCCCGCCTACTCTTGTCCGAGGGATCTCACACCCTGGCCGTTTTCATAGACTCCGGCTCCGATATCAACATCATCGACGAGGAGCTGGCTCGTCAACTAAGCATCCAGCGGGTTCCCCTTCCGCACCCATCCCCGGCCTGCGCCCTCGATGGCCACCTCATGGGGACAATCACCCACCAGACGACACCCCTCCGTCTACTCCTGTCTGGGAACCATCATGAAATTATCCAGTTTCATATCCTGAAGTCCCCTCGGCTACCATTTATATTGGGATTCCCCTGGCTCCGTCGCCATAACCCCACCATTGACTGGTCAACCGGTTCCATCCTGGGCTGGAGTCCCGCTTGCCTCAAGCAGGCGTCTGCCCCACATCTGATCACCTGCTCTGACCCCGCCCCCAACATAGTGGGGGTTCCGGCTGAGTACACGGACTTCAGAGAGGTATTCAGCAAGGCCAAGGCCAACTCCCTACCTCCGCATCGCCCATACGACTGCGCCATTGATCTGCAGCTCCGGTCGTCGCCTCCCAGGGGTCGTCTATTTTCCCTATCCGCGCCAGAGAGAAAAGCCATGGAGGAATACATTGGCGACTCTTTGGCAGCAGGCATCATCCGTCCGTCCTCCTTCCCGGCTGGCGCAGGGTTCTTCTTCATGGAGAAGAAGGACAAGACCCTGCGTCCGTGTATTGATTACCGGGGTCTGAATGAAATCACAGTCAAGAATTGTTATCCCCTTCCACTCATCTCCTCTGCCTTTGAGCTGTTGCAGGGGTCCACCATCTTTTCAAAGCTAGATCTCCGCAACGCGTATCATTTGGTCCGGAAGGAGATGAGTGGAAGACGACCTTCAACACACCAACGGGGCATTATGAATATCTGGTGATGCCCTTCGGTCTCACCAACGCCCCAGCCGTCTTCCAGGCGCTAGTGAACGATGTCCTGCGGGACATGTTGGACCGATTTGTATTTGTGTATCTGGATGACATTTTAATTTTCTCAAAAACCAAGGAGGAACACGTCCACCACGTCCAGGCGGTGCTGCAGTGGCTCTTGGAGAACTCACTTTTCGTGAAGGCGGAGAAATGTGAGTTTCACTCCAGTTCTGTCTCCTTCCTGGGATATGTAATCGGGAAGGGGGACATCAGCATGGACTCTGCCAAGGTGTCAGCTGTCACTGCCTGGCCCATCCCTGACTCCCGCAAGCAGCTACAACGTTTCCTGGGGTTCGCAAACTTCTATAGGAGGTTTATTAGGGGTTACAGTACCGTTGCTGCTCCCCTTACAGCCCTCATATCCTCTAAGGTCCCATTCCTGTGGTCTCCGGCGGCCGACACCGCCTTTCGGGCCCTCAAGGCCAAGTTCACCTCTGCCCCCATCCTCCAGATGCCCGATTCCGAGAGGCAGTTTGTGGTGGAGGTGGACGCCTCTGACATGGGAGTAGGAGTGGTTCTCTCCCAACGAGCGGCGGAGGACCTAAAGCTTCACCCCTGTGCCTTTTTCTCTCGCTGCCTGTCCCCCGCAGAGAGAAATTACGACATCGGGAACAGGGAGCTTCTGGCGGTGAAGCTGGCCCTAGAGGAGTGGCGCCATTGGTTGGAGGGAACCAAGCAGCCCTTTTTAGTGTGGACAGACCATAAGAATCTGGAGTACATTCAGTCCGCCAAGCGGCTGAACTCCCGCCAAGCCCGTTGGGCCTTATTCCTCACCAGATTCAACATGTCTCTCTCCTATAGACCCTGCACCCGCAATGTCATGCCTGACGCCCTTTCTCGACAGTTTACGGAGAAAGAGGAGTCCACGGCAAACCCCGACACCATCCTCCCGTCCACCTGCGTGGTTGCCCCCCTCACCTGGGGAGGTAGAGGGAAGGGTTAGATCCGCCCTAGGAGGTCACTCGGGACCCAGCGCCTGCCTTCCCGACCGTCTGTTTGTCCCCGCTGCTCTCCGCTCAGATGTCCTCCAGTGGATGCACAACTCTAACCTCACCTGCCACCCGGGAATTAAGCGTACTAAGGACGCAATCCAGCGGCGATTCTGGTGGCCCACGTTGGAGGAGGACACCCGTGAGTTTGTGGGGGCCTGTCCTGTCTGCAGTCAACACAAGGTCTCCCATCAGGCTCCTGCTGGTCTTCTCCACCCTCTGCCGGTACCCCACCGCCCATGGTCCCACATATCTCTGGACTTTGTAACCGGTTTGCCTCCAGCCCACGGCCATACCACCATCTTGACGGTGGTCGATCGATTCAGTAAGCTGGCTCACTTTGTGCTGTTGCCCAAACTACCCTTGGCCAAGGAAACTGCGGAATTGGTCCTCCAGCACGTCTTCAGGATCCATGGTCTCCCTGTCGACGTGGTGTCCGACAGGGGACCGCAATTCACCTCCATCTTCTGGAGGGAATTCTGCGACTTAGTCGGGGCCACGGTCAGCCTGTCTTTCGAGATTTCATCCTCAGTCCAATGGCCAGACGGAGAGGAAGAACCAGGAGATGGAGATGGCTCTCCGGTGCATGGCCTCAAAAAACCCTGCCTCATGGTCCCAACAGCTCCTGTGGGTCGAGTATGCCCACAACACTCTAACCAGCTCTGCAACAGGTCTCTCTCCTTTTCAATGTGCCTACGGGTTCCAGCTGCCCTGCTACGCTCGGCGGATCGATATTCGGCGACGGCTAACCGCCATCGCACCAGGGCCCCTACCTACCAGGTAGGCCAAAGCGTGTGGCTGTCTTCTCGGGACCTATCCCTACGGGGAGAATCTAAGAAGCTGGCGCCTAGGTTTATTGGGCCGTTCAAGATAGAGAGGATTGTAAACCCCGTGGCGGTCTGGCTGATGCTTCCCCGGTCCATGAGGATCCACCCGACGTTTCATGTGTCCAGGATCAAACCTGTTTGGGTGAGTCCTCTTGTCCCTGCCGCTCCACCTCCCCCTCTCCCAAGGTTGATTGATGGGGGTCTCACCTACACGATCCACCGGCTCCTTCAGTCCTGTCGTCGTGGAAGGGGTCTGCAGTACCTGGTCGACTGGAAGGGCTACGGTCCTGAAGAGAGGTCCTGGGTCCCTGCCAGGCATGTCCTGGACAAGGTCGCCATTCGGGAGTTTCATCGCCGTCACCCCGACCAGCCGTCCAGGACCACTGCACTGACCAATGACCCAGGTAAGAGGGCCCCGGCCCTTCAACCCATCGATCCATCTGGAAGTGACGACGAGGAAAGCGAGGCATCCTCGGCGAGGACATGCAAGTGGATGGCAACATCTCGGAGTAATACTAGGAATCCCCGCCTCGTCCCTCTGGATCCCCATTCGCCTGTCTCCTATCCCGGTTTCCCGATCCTGCCTGTCCCCGACTACGATCCCCGCCTCATCCCTCTGGATCCTCATTCGCCTGTCTCCGGTCCCGGTTTCCCGATCCTGCCTGTCCCCGACTACAATCCCCGCCTCGTCCCTCTGGATCCCCGTTCGCCTGTCTCCTGTTCTGTTTTCCCGATCCTGCCTGTTCCCGACTACGATCTCCGCCTCGTCCTTCTGGATCTCCGTTCACCTGGACCCCGTCCCGGGTTCCCAATCCCACCCAATCCTCGTGAACACCCTTATCCCAGAAATAATGACTTCTTATTTCTATAACCTGTCTGGTTTTGTGCTGCAATTGGGTCCTACCCTGACCCGTTACACCAAGTGTGGTAAGTGTGTGTGTGTGTGTGTGTGTGTGTGTGTGCATGTGTGTGTGTGTAATCAGATTGTAATCCTTTAAATCAAATGACATGAAACGGCCAATATCCAGATCAGTAGCGTATGGGAAACTCATCTCAGAGTCAATATATGACTGTGTGACTCCTTCTGTGTGTCTGTGTGTGCATGCATACTAGAAATGGAACATTGACATGTGTGACATTATGGATATGTTATTATATATGAATCCAATACTCTAGCACTGCATTGATTCAATTAGCTCATTAAAAAGAGAACAATTTGAATGCGGCATCCCACTCTATCACTTTTATTGATCCGTTGCAATGATAAGCATGCTCTACCACTCAATACTCCTTTCCTCACAGTGGCACGGAAGTGGGTTGTATAGCAGCAGGCAGCCGGAGCAAGCAAGCAGAATGACAAGACTTTGAGTCAAGTTTACAATAACGCTACCGAGTAGTATACAGTATGACCAAGTAATACCAAAATACAACAAAGTATTTAAGTGGTAGAACATCAGAACATATTTGATAGTCATATAAATATGTCATTATAGTGTATACAGAAAAATACATAGTGACTAGTGACATAGGCTGTGTCCAAATCATTCACTCATTCACTACTCCCTACTCACTATCTAGGGAGCTCTATGTAGAGGACTATATAGAGCTCACTACTCCCTACTCACTATCTAGGGAGGTCTATGTAGAGGACTATTAGAGGTCACTATTCCCTACTCACTATCTAGGGAGGTCTATGTAGAGGGCTATATAGAGCTCACTACTCCTTACTCAGTATCTAGGGAGGTCTTTGTAGAGAACTATATAGAGCTCACTACTCCCTATCTAGGGAGGTCTATGTAGAGGACTATATAGAGTTCACTACTCCCTACTCACTATCTAGGGAGCTCTATGTAGAGGCATGTGTAAATATCGGCATGTGTTATTGTGATAAATACACATATTAATTACCATATTAATTAACATTAATATTAAATATAATAGGTATTATCATTTTTGTATTTGTATGATGCTGTTTTTCCTCCATGGATGTGCTCCTCTCGTCGGCCATTTTTCTTTCAGTGCAATGAATGATGGTATGGTGCTTGGTTAGTGACCATCGGTTGTACACTACTTTCACGATGCATTGTGGGATACGATGAGTCCAATATATAGGGTATAATAATTCTCTACTATACATTTGGACATGGTGGATTATGGTGAACTCACTATATAGTGGACTATATAGTGAATAGTGAATGATTTTGGACACAGCCCTAGTGATAGTCATTTATTATGCACTATAGGCCAATAAGGCACTATCACATACAATGTAACAGTGGGGGTGAAAACAGGGGTAGCTCATTAAGTTAACTAATAACTAACGTCCTGAGATACACCTGTATTCCCCTCAAAGGGACGTTCTTGTGTTCAAATTGTACGATAGATTTTAAGAACTTGCTGTTCTTTAAACGTTTGTTCACTATTCGGGCTGAGACAAGGTTTCTACTTCATAAGAAGCTCTTTGACATGTGCTGTGCTGTCATGTGTTTGTGTGTATTTCTCTTGCTGTGAATGAGCATGAGGAAGAGGATGAAGAAAGAGAAGAAGGAGTGCGGAAGTTAAAGGTGTTTGATGTGCCAAGCGGAGGGAGATATTCTTTTAGAGATGCACATCAGTCTTCAGGGGGAGATAAAAGAGAGAGTGTGTGTGTGCGTGCATGCGTGCGTGCGTGTGTGTTGTGTGTGTGAGAGTGTGCACTTTAGTAAATGTGCTGTTTTTCACAATGTGCTGAAGTGCAGATCACTGATTTGTAGAAAGCAAAACAGACACATACATACCCACATATGTTCAACCAGCAGAAACATGGTACCAGAGGGATTCTAGGTGGGAAATTATGTAAATTCAAAGCTTGGAACTTCTACCCTATATTCTGGTCTCGATTTATTGTAGGCAGAGTGGACGTATGGGACTCAACGGGCCTTGTAGGAAACCTTGTAAAACACAGCACCAGTCTGAGGCAAGATTAGGCAATACTTATATACTTATACTACATCTAACTGCATCTAATGTATTTAGATGGTCCACTTCAGTAAACTAGTGATAGTGTCTCAGTTGATTGTTAATAATAATAATAATAATAATAATAATAATCATTTAAAAAAATATATTTGTATAGTGTTAACAGTTAACAGTATTGCCAGGAATACTAGAGTGTCAACAGTCAGATAATTGGGTAAATTGGTGTTAAAGATGCTGTAGGTCAGATTTGTTGTAAGGAGAGAGAGAGAGAGCGGAAAAGAGCAGATGAGAGCAAGATTTTAATAATGAACAACCCAAAAACGCACCACCCCCCCTCTCTGCTCCCTCCCTCCCTACGTTTCTCCGCCATTGAGATGATGAACACTATGCGTGGATGTGAGACAGGAAAAATGGATTCCCTGATCCAATCAAAGAAGAGATGTCCTGATTGGTCAGAAATTAGTCGGGAGCGGTCTAAAATGTAAATAGTCTCATGAAGAGGCAGGCGTTCAATCAACCAGAACAGATATTCTCACACAGTATTTCACTCAAAAAAAGGTGTGGTGGCTGTGGTATTTCTAACAAATTACACTTAAATTATAGCTCTTAAATCTTACCTACACCACTTTTAATGATAAGATAAGTTAATGGTTTTCTTATAGTTTTTTTTACACCCATCGATACCATTAACTAAACCACAGGTTCTATAATTTGTGACAGTCTGTAATGACTGACTGAATTCCAACTCAGGCGTCACCAAATATTGCTGACAAGGCAGGAATACACAAATCGTTAGGTTTAATCTGTAACTTCTTCACTGTCTTTATTGATCCCCATGTGGGAATGTATTTAAACCTAGTTTAGGCGCTGTAGGTGTATATTGTCACTGGTATATCAAGTCCAGTGTGGCCAATGGACACCAGTTACTACATCTCAGCAATGACGTGTGGCTTAGTTTAGAGTTGGGTTATTTTGTAAATAATGTAATATCCTTTCAATTCAATACTTTTTCTGTGTATTCAGATTCTTGGAAGCTGTGGGAGTGGACAATAACTAATATGGTCCTAACACTTAACACATAAACTATGACATGATATGTGTGTTTGTGTGCGGTGCGGTGCTTGCGTGTGTGTGACTCAGCTATTATGTAATAAACAATGCCACACATCTTTGCAGTAGATCTCTGGACCAGGCAGTTACCTTGATACTCCAATGTGTGTTCTCAGCATTGTTCCCAGTTGTCAAAAGTGGCAATTATAAGATTGACAAGTCTTGAAGATGGACTGGTTCATGTACTAACTGCCTAGATATGGCATAGACCTATTCCACATGGTGTCCCCTACAGACTACAGTATAGAGTACAAAGAGGTCAGATGCTCAGTGATGTATCTTCTGCGTACCCACTTCACCCCCGTTGTTGACAACACGGCGTCCATCAGTGCTCCACATGTACAGATACCAGTATGTCATGCAATTTAGCATCAAGCTTTGTTTGCTTTCCTAAACCTTGGAGTGTGTGTGTATGTGCGTGTGTGTGTGTGTGTGCACGCATGCATACCATAGCTCTGTGCAGTCACCCATCCCAGTGAATCTAACACAATAAAACAATCCATTGCTCGTTGAGTGCTTTCTTATCGGGGCACTATTTGTTAAGTGATGCATTTACTGCATCCGACAGATGGGAGCGTCTCCACGCGCGCCACAAATGACTCTGAAGACTCAACCTGATTATTCATGTCACACAAACCGCTTTCCCCTCCCGCATCGTCAGCATTTTTTCTGGGTGCCATGAAACTTTTGGATAAAAAAAAAAAAGTGTGAGAAGGAAGTCATTTATAATATAAATGTGCGTTCCTATTTATCTCTTTCGCGCTCTCTATCTCTTTCTCTCACCCACACACAAAAAAATAAAAAAATGCTCTGTTTTCTGTCTTTCTCTCCGTCTTCCATAATGAATAAAACACTGCTGGGATGGATACGGGTGATGTTGCTCTTGTTTTATTGAGCAGAGAGAGGGTTTCGGGGGGTGAGCAGGGGTGGGAATTGTGCTGCATCAGCAATAAGCAGTGTAGTGTGTAAATGTAGGGCTTGTAGCAGGGGAGGCTTGTTAAGGTGGACAGTACAGCAGATACACAACGCTGGGCTGCCTGGTTAGGAGAGGAGAGACAGAAAAATATGACTTTATTAAACACACTTAAAAATGGAAACTGCTATATCCAATAACACGAAGCTAAGGTGTTAGATGCTACTGTGATCTGAGCATATAGTGAGCATTAAACGGTATTGGTGTAATATGTTTTGTCTCAAATCGAATTCAGACATATTTTAACAAATAATGTTAGATGAAACTTTGACAATAAGTGATAGCCCAGTTAGTATGTTCAGGAAGCAACTTTTTTTTTTAAGGCTTTCGCAGATGAGTATTTGTTTTAAAGATGAGTATTTGTTTTAACAAAAGAAAGTCAGTAAATCTTCTTGAAGCCAAATTTGCTTCCACATTGGACATGGTCTTCATTCATTCAAAAACAATTAAGCATTATACATAACAAAAGACAAATAATACAACAAAAACATCAATCTCTTCATGGCAGCAATTATGCTATAATTTGCAGTTTGTCATTTTAATGTGGGCTGAAATGAACACGCCCCTCGGTTGAAACAAAGCAACAAAAACACAGCTTCATCTCAATATAATTAAGTGGAATTAACAAGCCTCACCAGATTGCTTCCAGTTTCTTTATGGTGTGCCACTGCTTCAAATAGTGAATGGAAAGCATGTATTTATCATACTTATAAACCACTGATTGAAGAGCAGGCTGACAGGCTTTCTGAGGACAGTATGTGTGTGTGTGTGTGTGTGTGTGTGTGTGTGTGTGTGTGTGTGTGTGTGTGTGTGTGTGTGTGTGTGTGTGTGTGTGTGTGTGAGTGTATGTGAGTTTGTGCATGTGCATGTTGTGTGAGCACATTTCAGTATTCAAGTATTTCTAATACGAAGAAATATGAATGTAATTGCTTTTTTAATTTACTGAAGGGGAAGAAGGGGGTCAAGCTACAGGGGATTTGTTAACTGAAGCAACTGAACACAAGCATCTTATAAATGAGAAGTATAAGTAGATAATGTGCCTGGAGGGTCATACATGAGGTCTCTCTCTCTCTCTATTTCTCTTTTTTATTCTTTGTGGGATTGTTTGAGGAATGTAGCAGAAATAGCATGAACACCATCAAGCACGTAAAGATAATCACTCTGTAGGAGTTCAAAAGGTCATTATATGTCATCAAGTTCACACATGCACCCACCCACACACACCCACATACACACACGCTCATGCGATCACCTACCTCAGGCAGCTGTTGGAAACGCCACACCTTATCACAGGAGGAGCGTGCTCTGCCATTTGGCTAATTAGCGTGACCCGCTACAACTCCCAAGAAGGAAGCTAACTAACGATGGCATTATTCTCTTGGCTGCAGGCTAATTATAAACACGCCTTAGCAGGCAGTTCAACATATTGGAAATTGAGAGGTTGGCGTAGCAGCAAGATGATATATTATCTGGAGAGGAGAGAGAGAGAGACAGAGAGAGACAGAGACAGAGAGAGAGACAGAGACAGAGAGAGAGACAGAGAGAGAGAGAGAGAGAGAGAGAGAGAGAGAGAGAGAGAGAGAGAGAGAGAGAGAGAGAAAGAACAATACTCAAGTGAATTGCTTTTCTATTTTATAATGAAATAATGTTTTATAATGAAATAAAGATGATGACATCAGCAAGTTCACATTCTTGAATGTACCTGGAAAGGTACATCCATGGAATTTGTAACCCGAGGGAAGAGTGATAGATGTTACTGTGACACTGGGTTGCCATGACTGCTGTAGCCATGTGGTGCTACATCCGCCTTTAGTATGAAGCTGTCGCCTATAGTATGTAGCCAATAGCCATATGGGCTAACTTTGAAGTGAAGTCCAGCAGACAATTTTCTGCGAAGAAATTTGCAAAAAAATGAAATACAGTCTCATGCACTACACTAAGATGCATTTACTAGATTACCAAAACCAACAGACGCAAAACCTCAACCTGCTCGACCTTTCCGCCACTCCGACTCTTGTTTGTGTTCACACATAACTCAATAACTGAGAGAATTTCAATGGTTGAATTGCATTTAGCAAAAAGAGGACACCGGTCACATTGTTTCCATCTACACAGCCACACTCCATAGCTAAAGCTCTGACATGCAAGTGAAAATGTTTTTCTCAATTTTCACATTTGAAGTAGAGTTATATTACATGCTGAGAGGAGAGAAGTGGTCATGGGAGGTGTATGTGACAACGGGCCCCTATATATATATATATATATATATATATATATATATATATATATATATATATGTGGTGGGCCGTTATCGGCGTTAATGCGCTGCGATAATGCAAGACTGTTATCGCGCGATAAAAAAAATATCGCCGTTAATCTATTCTCAAAGTTGGGTTGGGAGCTGGGTAGGGTTGGGCGATGTCCCTTAAATTGGCAGTTGACGATGTTTACAGTAAAACATCGTGATGGACGATGATATCGTCGTCGGGGGGCGGGGCCGTGGGCCGCCTATTAACGGCATGGACCAAGCGGTTCTGGACCAGGAAGGAGACATGAACACTTTTAATAATCGTATTTACTGTATAACTGCACACAACTTTATTTAAAAGCAATCAAATGGAAAACATGTGTGTTTGTATTTTGGTGTCCGGTGCGTGTGGATGTGCGGCGGAGCGGTTCATGTTAATAGCGGAGTCCGGGAGGGTTCACCTTCACGGCGTAGTTACTAGGGATGTGCGACTATCGTTTTAAAAAATACTAAAGTGTTTCTTAAAGTTAGAAAGATATTAGATATTCAACCGATATTCACGCTCCGAATTACAGCGATCAGACACGGGGAACTAAAGCCGCGATCACCGGTATGAGTCCCGTGTGTCTAGCGGTGTCTACCTGCCCAGGTGTCTACCTGCCCAGGTGTATTGGTCAGTATGCCTGCAGCGATGAGTTAAATCAGGGCTTGTTGCGACCATGGATGTATTTGGTTTGCGATGCTCATGCCTTCTTATTTTTATGTTTTACTTTTTGCTCGACTAATGAAAACGTATTCGACTAAGCCGACTATTAGGGGGCAGCCTTAGTTAACTTACAGCACTTTATATGGACCATTAGTTATATTTTCAATTTATTTACAGAGCAATCCCTGCAAAGTTTTTAGGTAATAACTATAGAAGAGACTATAGTTATTACCTAAAAGACTATAGAGCTGGGTCTATACCGGATCTCCACCAAGGAAGGTAAGCGCCGCAGAACGGCCTGGATGGGTTACGATCGCGCGCACCCCCCCCCCCCCCCCCCCCCCCCCCCCCGTCGGTTGTAGGTCCAGAATGGGTTACGATCGTGCGCAGCCCCCCCCCCCCCCCCCCCGTCGGGCGCAGACTTACTTTTAGTCATTATTTAGGTAGCACCCACATATTATGAATATAGGAATTCAAATGAGCCATTTTAGTCTAGATTAATCTAGATTAATTCCAAGATTAGAGTGAAATTAATCTAGATTAAACAAATTAATCTATGCCCACCACTAATATATATATATATATATATAAAACGCAATCTTATTTTAATTCGATTAAGAAAAAATTACACATTAACGCACTTGCATGATCACATGCGAGCTCTGTATTCGTCAATCAACTTATCAGCCTAAAAAAAAACATGGCGTCGACGGGTGAACTGCTGAAGGTATTGGGTGTATAAAATATGCTTTTTAATAAACTATTTGTACACTTACGAAGTTGTCAATGCCTCGTTTTATATGTTAAGACCCTCATTATACTACCAAAGCAGTGTCAGGCTATTTCTAGCTTTGTAAGTGCTTCAAAAAAGCGATTTATTTTTTACCAGGTCAGATGCCCTTAGCACTCAAACGTATAGCAGTTTGGTAGAATCGGCTAAACACAGCTAACTTAGCTTCGCGTCGTATCGCTCGATCGTTGCTCTCCATGGAACGTTGGAACTCGTTCTCATACTAAAGATCCCAGAACCAGTTTACACCAGAGTTCTCCTTTAATCACCATGGTAACGTTGGAAATCGTTCTCATACTAAACATCCCAGAACCAGTTTACACCGGGGTTCTCCTTATTTGGTATGAATGACAATGTGTCATTCCATTTGATTATCTCATTTAACTTCAATGGGAGTGGATTTAAAATAGAATGTGCTTGTGTGTGTGTGACTCAGCTATTATGTAATAAACAATGCCACACATCTTTGCAGTAGATCTCTGGACCAGGCAGTTACCTTGATACTTCAATGTGTGTTCTCAGCATTGTTCCCAGTTGTCAAAAGTGGCAATTATAAGATTGACAAGTTTTGAAGATGGATTGGTTCATGTACTAACTGCCTAGATATGGCATAGACCTATTCCACATGGTGTCCCCTACAGGCTACAGTATAGAGTACAAAGAGGTCAGATGCTCAGTGATGTATCTTCTGCGTACCCACTTCACCCCCGTTGTTACAATACTATGTGATTAATCAGTTAAAAAAAATTAATTGTTTGACAGCCCTAATATATATATATATATATATATATATATATATATATATATATATATATATATATATATATATATATATATATATATATATTAGTGGTGGGCATAGATTAATTTGTTTAATGTAGATTAATCTCACTGTAATCTTGGAATTAATCTAGATTAATCTAGATTAAAAAGGCTCATTTGAATTCTGTCGAAGGCGTTCATAATATGTGTGTGCTACCTAAATAATGACTAAAAGTAAGTCTGCGCGATCGTAACCCACCCCGGACCTATGACCGACCGGGGGGGGTGGGGGCGGGGGTGCGCGCAATCGTAAACCACCCCGGACCTACGACCGACGTGGGGGGGGGGGGGTCACCGGGCAGAGGACGCAGCCGTTCCGCAGCGCAGCCATTCCGCGGCGCTTACCTTCCTTGGTGGAAAAAAAAAAAAATATATATATATATATATATATATATATATATATATATATAAAATTGCTTTTGTTTGTGATTCAATGAAGCCAGTTCATTCTGACACCAGACCTAACCCAGGACAGAAAAACAGAGCTGGTAACAACCAAATCTCACCAGCATGCTGCGCTTCACTGAGTGATGGTATCCAGGAAGGGAATCTGAATTCCACAAAGTCACATCATTCACATTGGAAATTGGTCTGAGAAACTGACTTTCCTTCTCCATCTCTCTCTCTCACACACACACGCACACATGCGTGCACGCACACACACACACAGTGCAAGTTGTCGTAGAAAAGGGCCAGTGTTACCACCACAGCCATTTCTGCTGAGGTACTGATTCATTACCATACATATGAGTCTTCTCACCACATAATTTGGTATGGTTGGATTTAAATCTCTATGTATGGTTGTAGGGATTCTATGTGAGTGTGTGTGTGTGTGTGTGTGTGTGTGTGTGCGTGTGTCTGAGCGACACATGCACTGTATTCGATTCAGTATGTGGGGTATGTGCATGTGTGAACAACGCAAACGGAAATTAGATATGTGAGTCCCCATGTGTCCTTGGTACTTAATTTCCACTGAAAGTGGTCAATTAGTTTCAAGACCACATCAGGCAAATTTGGAAATATGATAATACAGCCAGCAAAACGGATGAGCTTGCTGGGGGAAAGTGACAGGAAATATATGAGCTGTGAAAGTATTCTACGACTTGAAACCATGGGCTCCTATACCCTCAATTCACTTGAGTTCACCCATTCACATTATTAAGATGATCTACAACAGTACTTAGACTGGGCGGTGACTGGTTGCTGAATGCTTTCTGCGTTCATATGTGCATTGTTTGTATGTACTTTTGAATGTATTTTCTTTGTATGTGCTTCATGTCTGTGTTTTCTTTTCTCTGTATCTTTGCTGATGAAAAGCACTTTGTAACAAAAAAAAAAAAAATTGCTATATTAATAAAGTTTTGCTTACTTACTAACTTACTTACTAAGAGAGTACTGATAGATAGATAGAAAGTATCTCATTTGGTATAGGCCCAATAGGTCATCTCAGATTACATTCATAGAAATCACCTCCAAATGTTTCCCCCAAAAAGGGAGGCACTTCCATTCAAAAGCTACAATAGCGTTTATTTCCACTTGACAGTGTTGACAGGGGGAGCTGGCTCAAAATAAAAATGCAGTTAACTGAAATGTCATTGAGCAGATAATTATGGATGCACTATTGATGGAATAAAAGATGGAAAGGTTGATGAAATAAAGGATTTCAGATGGAGCCCATTTATCATGCAAACTATTCTTTGCCGTGACTGCAATGGATTATAGAGAATTTGCTGAAAGGCAGCAAAAAGGTTTTTTACCTGGAATCACACAAACCATGGGATGCTGGGTGCAGCAAAAATCGTTACAGGCATTCTTTTGGGAAATATAGATTATAAAAACACAACTTAGCAGAAATGTATGGAAAATAATAATCAGTGTATGTTTCCATTTTGTGCATGTTCAGGTGTGCGTGCATGTGTGCCTGCACGTGTGCGTGTGTGCAATGCATGGCAGTACATTAGTTTAAGCACTGTTGATGAGGCATAATCAAATAGTTTTTATGCTCCACAGCTTCAGAAGATGTCATGAACTTTGAATGTTAATACTCAGGGAGCCCGCTGGGACATCCCACTAAAAGCCCTGTGGCAAAATAAAAACCTTCATTGCTGCGTTGAAGCTGTGCATAAACACTTCGCTATACCGCTGAAACTGATCACCTATAACCTATGAATAAAGAAGTATCTAACATACTGTACAGAGTAGACACCTCACTAACCAACAGTAACCATTGCTAAACACCTAACTAACCGACTGCGCAGTTTATAAAACGCTCCTTAACGTCTAAAAGGAAAACAATGTCAAACCGTTATTGTGGTGATTGGCTGTTATTATCGTTCTTGTAGACATGGTTTTCATCTCCTGTGATTATCCGTCTGCCTTTTGTCTCCTTCCTGGACTAGGCTATACTGATACACTGAACATGCACATATTGCTTGCCCCCCACTTTGGGTTGATTCAATTGTGTTTATTGAGTCTCATGGTTCTCATGCATTCGGCTCTATAGCAACAGCAGTCAAACGAATAAGAACCCTGACTCAATGAAAACACAATTAAAGTTCAGTCAGGACCACTTTTGTCAAAATATCTTTTATTCTAAAGCAGAATATTACATTTGGCGGTATGGCTCTGTTCTGGGACCTCCCTGCCCTTCCATGTGCATACATGGAAAGGTTTAAGACAAGGAGAGCGGCAGCAGAGACCCCCCGGGCTACAGAACAGAGCAAGCATCAATGACAATCAGAAAATGACATTGATTAATTAGATACAACATGAAAGGAGGAGCTGGGGTGGAGGTGGGTTGCAAAAAGCTAGCAGAGGAAGCAGCGAAGATAGGCAGGCTGAAGCAGCTTAAATAAGGCGCCAAGAATGATATTTGCCAATGGGTGCTTGAGGGGGAGTCAGCTGAGCTGTCAGCTGACTGTGTATGGTATCCAATAGGAAGCTAGGGGAATCAGCTGATGTATGCTTTAATAATAATACATTATTTTTTGAAGCGCTTCTGAATACTCAATGACATTTACATTAAATCATAAAAGCGGCAAAAACTACTATGACTATGATTATGACTAGATGTAATCATATGATCTGTACTGAGGGCTGAGCCTGACTTCGTGGCCTGCCTGAACTAACGCTATGCTCAATTGGGACACAAGTGGGGTGAGCAAAAATTGCTGGTTGCAGCTTAAAGTAAAATACAAAGGAGGTAGGCAAGTTATACTGAATATAGCCTACTTGATATAACTTTTTTTGGTACACAGCTATTTCAGAACTATATATTTTCAAGTGATAATAAATGATGAAGAGGTATCATCAATGTGGCAGTTTACTACTGCCACACGCCACCTCAGTGGCTTTTGCTGGGGCCCTCCGACACAGGACACAGGCAGATGTGTCGGTATAAATCCATTTATTGGAAATGGCAAGATGGTACTAGCCTCGCGAAACCAGCCTGATCTCGCGAGCTCCATGATATTCCACTCACAGTTCAGACTGGCATTACACGACGGAGATAATTTGGAGCCGATCACCAAATGATCGTCCAATCGGCGTTGGTTTTGAGGCGGGTTCAAGTGTGACGCAATGAGGAGCGACTCTTCAGTCTAAACAACATGGCGGCTTCCGCGGATGTGATCGAGATGCGCGCAGCTATCGAGCAAGTTTTAGCAGAATTAGAGTGTATTCCTTCTCTAAAATATGAGCAAAAAGCGGCACTGGAGCCTTTTCTCGGAGGAAAAGATGCTTTTTCCCTTCTCCCGACTTGTTTACTTGATGAGCTTGCCTCGACGCTCTGTTATCACGTCATACGCTTCGTTGATCTGATTGGTTGATTTGGCCCGTCAATCACCAACATAGGCAGATGGTTTATCCAATCAGCAACCAGTATTTTCGCCCCCTCCCAAAGGCTCTCCAACGGAACGATTCCAGATGGAAATGCTGAGCCAACGCGAATCATTCCATCTGGCGGAGTCAGGTTAAGATGGTACAAGCCCAGCAGATGTAACACTCTGTCTCTCCTGTGTGTGTGTGTGTGTGTGGTGATAGCTGGTTTATCCTGGGTGCCATGATTGCTTATGCACCACAGGTATGCAGCCCCACCCAGCAACGTATCCTCATTAAACGGCTTGTATGATATCTTACGAAAAACGTATGCACAATTGTTTGTGCATAATCCTACGAATGTCCACAATTATTTGTGCATGAATGTCCAAGCAATCAGTTCGCCTGCGCAAGCCCCTGCAGTGCAGAACAAAACAAATGGCGAACATGGATTTTATTCTCAGTGGAAAATGCAATATTTTAAGATACTTTCAGCATTAAAATGCATTTTGATAACATTTCTAGTAAGAAATGTGCATTTTATTTACATAATCTTCGCACAGTGAATGTATATGATCTTTAGTTTATTAGTTATTACGAAAATTCGCTATGGACACCTGGAAGTAATCTTTTAATTAATATATTTATTTAGGGTTAGGATTAGGGTTAAGGTTAGGGTTAGGGTTGCTGGCCATTCGTAGGATTACGCAAAATTTTACGAACAATTGTGCATTACTTTTCGTAAGATATCATACGAACATTGTATGAGACCAGCCTGCACCCAGTCCCATCAATCTGACTCGGGCCAGGTGAGGCTGTAAACCAGCTATCAACCACTCCACACACACTCCACATACCCCCAACACTGAATTCTCGCAAACTACCAACTGGAAAAAAAAACGAAAATAAACTACCAACTGGACTCTCAACAGGGTTACCATACCTACAAAAAACCTGGACTCTTTACAGGGTTGCAGGACACCTAAAATAAAAACAACCCCCAAACCCCACTGCCTCTACACCTCCCTAGCGTCACATGCCAACCTGACCTCCACCTCCATCCTGGAGACCGGAGGCCTGGGGCTGCTGCTTTTGCTGGCGGAGGTGTCTCTGGGCTGGCCGTTGCAGGGCTAGCTGGATGGGCTCAGAGGCCTGACAGCTGGGCTGCGAAGGTAGCTCCTCTGAGGGCCCGGAACATCCCTCGGTAGGTCCATTCCTCCACCAGGGCGACGAGGCACGATGCCCATCTCCCTCCTGGAGCATGGGGGCCTTGGGCTGCTGTGCTGGCTGGCAGAGATGCAGCTGGACCTAGGCTGCTGCGGGCTGGATCCGGGGGCAGCTAGCAGCAGACGGTTGCCCGAGGCGGTTGCCGCACTGCCTCCCCTCTCCTCCGTTGGCCGTCGCTGCTGTTGGGAAAGGGCTGGCGCTGGGAGGTGACTTTCCATAAACGTGGAGGGTGACTTCAGGGCGTGTCCAGGCAGCACTGGGCATCAGTGCAACAGTTTTTACCAGCCATATTCCCCATGTAATGAGGTCCTTTCCTGAAACCCAAAAGGTGGGCCTTCCATGTGAGGCGAGTGACACTGCTGTTGCTGCGGCATTAACTACAATAAATGGCATCCTTCATGTCAGTGCCAATGCTCTGCTTTACCAGCTGTACAATTTGAGCAGCTAAAAAAAGCATGCTGCTTTTTTTAGCTGCATGCTTTTTTTAGCATGCTACACAATGCGAGAGACATGTGGAGATATGGGCGGGGGAGCTGTGAGGTGCTGGCGGAAGTGGGAGGGTGGGGAGACTTGATGAGCTCAGACGCAAATGGGAATAAGATGGGAGTGAACAATCAGTATGTTGGTTCCAGGTAAATGCTAGTCCACACACAGGCCTGCGGTTTAACCCTCGGCTCTCTATCAATCTAGACACCACCGCAGAAGAAGAAGAAGAAGAAGAAGAAGAACGCTTTGGATTAAGACTGTCCGTGTGCTCTGCACGATATAAAACCATTATGGAGCTGTCACGGGTCCTTCCTATCTATCTGGGAGAGCGCTATGAGTGGGAGCTGAGATTTTGGTGAGAGAGAGAGCCACATAACACAGGGACATCACATCCAATCAGCGAGCCCGCCACCACAGCCCAACATGATTACACGACCATCATCCCGCATTTACTTAAAATACCTTCCCCGCCACTCCAAACACACACATCCACTCTGCGAGTCACACCTCCTTAATCACTTCACAACGCTTGCCGGGCTCTCGCTCTCTCGTTAGTTTCCCCTCCCTCCCTCGCACCCACCCCCTTCACACCAACCCAGCAGCCGCCACCGCCTTTCCGATCCAGCCCCGCACCACCTATCCGCTGCTTGTTAAATGTGATTGACAGGGCTATATATGTGTAGTGACTGAGAGAGACCAGTGTGGCTGCTTGGAAGTAGAGCAGAGTAATCCATTACATGGGCTTTCCATGAAAGTAAAGTCAATATATTCCCTTTTAGCTTGCCAAAAATGGCTGGACGTTAGCCCGTTTGTCATGAATTATTGAACAACTTAAACTTGGGATATGAGAATACATGTGGGGATGTGTTTCTAAAATGATTCAAAAAACAAAACAAAAAAATGAAATTGGATATTTGTGTAGCCTAATTAGAATGGGATGCACTTAATTCATTGCATGAATGTGTTTGACATTTTTTCTTGGTAAGAAATCATCTCATCAATGGATGAAAAACTTGTATGAGTTTGTGAGTCTGCAGTATGCACCTTATCAGTATATTGTACAGTATATGCACTATAGTGATCATCAATTAAATTTAGCCAGGGGCCAGACGCTCTGCGGGCCAGACCCAACCAAACTTCACCTATTCCATGTGCTTTCTCTCGCATGCACACACACGCACACACACACACACACAGAAAGGTTAATCTAGCCTTAACTATAGGCTACGCTACGCTTTGACATTGCACTATTCTTTTCTACTGAAAGTAACCTGTTTTGCTGGCAGCACAATGAAGTTGCCCCTTAGGTCCAAATATGCAGGTCTTAATGCTGAATAAAACTCAATCAAACTCCTGCCAAAAAATACATGCTCCAAATAAGTTGATCAACTTCAACTTCAGAGTCCCTTTCGGACGTCTGTACTTAGGGGGACAAAGGCCCGCAAAAGGCCTGCGATGCCCCAACCGCGGAAAGAGAGGGAGCCTTTGGTTCCGATTGATTGATCAAGTTGGTTGCACTGACTTTAATTGCAATTATTGGTCATGGAATAAAAACAAGAGCTTAAAAAGATACATTTGAAAAAACATGCAATATTACTTTTTTAGAAAATGTACTTGAAGATTAAAGAGTTAAATAGATTTCTGTGTCTGATATTTTTCATAATTCATATTTTGCATGGGGGCCGGCAGGCCGCGAAATGATGACCTCTGGTCTACACTCTCATTGATGTAGTATGTGTTGTCAAGGATGTGTGTTCCACATGTCAGTGTCAACAGTGTGTGTGTGATAGTGTGTGTGTGTGTGTGTGTGTGTGTGTACACGCATCAATGGCACATCCCTGTGATGTCCTTAACAACGACACCGGTGCCGGAGACGATGTATATCGATGCAAGCTGGACCGACATAATAGAGTTTGATGGGAGGTCTCGGTTGGCCAAGGGGAACCATTTACATTTCAACTAACTGCTGGGGAAAGGAGAGCAACCGAGTGATTTATACAAACTTGTACCCCATTACGGCTATTTGCTTTGTTTGTGTCAGACGCTGTACTGAGTTAAGTTGATGTACCGTATTGATTTTACTTTTTTTGTGCCCCTCTGCCACGGCGATCCCACTCTGACCCTGCCAGCTCTAATCCTTAAAGACGGACATTCATTAGTTTATACTCGGGTCCTATAAGCCAGGGGACGATCCCTGCTGAACAGACATCAAGTGATACGAGACATTAGATAAGACATTACATCCGAGCAAAAGGAGTCGGATAGTGCTTTGGTCTAATTGTGTTATTTTCTATATAGCCTATTACTGATATATCAATGTTCGTGAATAAATCTTCAATATCTCCTGTGGCTTCGCTGCACGGTGTAAATAAAACAAATGCAAACATTAAAAAAAAGAAGCTGAGAATAGTTTGTTTGTTAGCATGGTGCTAACTGTGTGAGACACCAGGAACACTGTGTGTGGTACATGTCTGGTCTAATAAAATGTACGGTAGGATAAGTGTCATTGTGTTTTTTTTATCTCATTACTTTGCCTATTTTGTTAGTTGGACAAAACATATCCAGGAAAATCCAAGAAATGCTGCTTAAATAGGCCTAAATAAAAAAACCAACCAGAAGCAGGGGGATGACTCGGCAACCGAGACCGCTACATGCTACAGCGCGGAGACTAAGGACCCGATGCTGGCGTCCGCCGAGTCCCCTGTCGATGTTGTTCAGACTCTGAAACGGGTCCAGGGGTAGGCCGCAGTCCAGGACCGAGGCCATCCATCAGACTACAGTTTACATAGCACCGAGCCACGGCAGGTGGGCTGTCTCACAAGACACAGACGCCGGCTGGATAATAACCTTTTCACCATCCACGGCCGTCCAAGGGCCTGGATGGCCGTTGGGTTGATAGCTTTCAAGAAACCTATTTTCGTCGGTTGTTTTGCGGTTGTCGTTGTCGTCGTTAAATGTATTCAACTTTTCGGAAAGCGGAAGCGTTACCTTTTGAATCCACCTCTCAGTGTTGCCGTTACACACACACACACACACACACACACACACACATGAATTAAACAACAGCTATCTGCAGTTTAAAACGACGGGTCAACCGACATTTCCTCCCGTGCGGAGGGAGCGGGTCGCGGGGGGCGGAAGGGCGACCCCTACCGGCCACACCCTGTGGACGTCTCCTCCATAACGGCGTGTAGTGGAGAAGCCGGAGGGGGTGGACCTCCAGTAGTCTGCGGTCCCCACGGTGTCTCTCTCCGTAGGAGGCCATGTGTCTACCCCCCCCCCCCCCCCCCCCCCCCCGGCACGTCTCCTTTCCTCACCTCCTAGCGCCTACACCCCTTACTGGGGTTCACGTCGCTAAGAAGGAGGTGCTGGTGTGTGTGTGGGGGGGGAAACAAAGTACTGTATGTATACTTTCTGTAGTCGACGAATCACGTTTTTTATTCATACAAAACAAGGTCGGATAAACATGGTTTGCGTGGGAGCAGCAGACCTCCACCTCCATGGTGGGTCCACCGCTGGTGGTCACACAGAGAGACCATCTCGGTGGTGTTGCTGCGCCCACACTGAGGAGGATCCGTTAAAAAGTCCGCCGCTGCGTGCGGAGCTTCAATTTGTCCGTCCCCTCGCCTCGCGTCAAAGGGACTCGCAAATAACTACACACACACAACCCCCCCCACACACACACACTCTCTCTCTCTCTCTCTCTCTCTCTCTCACACACACACACACACACGCGTCACGGAGCAGCAGCACTAACTGTGCGCCGCGGCCGTCGGAACTTCAGACGCGCTCAGTGTGGGATGGTTCCGTCTCTCTCTCCGGGTCCAGGTCCAAGTCCAGGTCCAGGTCCACTGTAGGGAGCTGACGTCTCGGGGGGGGGGGGAGTTTGGTCTTCGTAGGGGAGGGGGGGGGGGTCGACTTATCTCGCCTTATCTCGCCTTTTTTTGGGTGTTTTATCGCTTGACTTTTTTTGTTTGTTTCTTCCTTCCTCGCCATGGAGATATACGCGTATTTATTGCTTTCGCAGTGTTTGGTGTGGGGTTTTATCAGCACCGCGGTCCCGGTCCCGGAGGACCCCCCAGCGGGGAGGTCGGACGGGTTCTGCGGCCGCATCCTGCGGGCGCAGTCCCAGGGGACCCGCAGGGACGGGTACAACGAGTTCAGACTCCGGGTCGAGGGGGACCCGGACACCTACCAGCCGGGCAGCACTTACAGAGGTAGGGTCTGGGTGTGTGTGTGTGTGGGGGGGTCTGGGTGTAGTTTTGCACACACACACCTCGGTCCCCAAACCCGGACCCGCGGTACTTGGACCCAACGCAGAGTTAATTGTGAAGAGTTAATTGTGAAGAGTTAATTGCCTCCTAACATCTCCAAACTCCCGCACAGCCATTTGAAACATGGATGCCGAAGTCAAATTGATGCGCGTTATTATTCATAATGTGCCGTAATGCGCGATAGGAAAACGCTGTCTCTCAGAGACAGTCAGCAGTTCGGTTATTTCCTCTCTCGTTTTCTCTCATTTCTCTATATAAATGAACACGACGTGATGCCTGCTGAAAGGACATAACGAGGAAAAGTCTCCCCCCTAGTCCAAAGTCAGGGGGTCTCGTTGAGGAGGGAGTATCGCGGTGGTCTGCACGGATCCATGTGTGTATTGACCTAGATCTCACTCGCATTTAAATGCCAAAAAAACTCCCAAAGTAGTGCTTGAATGGGACCCACAAAACAGGTTTGCGTTGAAGTCACTTAGTTGTAAACGCAGTCCTTCACTCAATGGACATTGAAGGCAACCAGTAGTTAGACTGACGTCAGTCTGAAGCCATTGATCATAACATATATTTAGCAGACGCTCTTGTTATTTGAACCACTCATGAAGAGGAGGAAACACATTTTCCTCCAAATAATAACTATGTCAGAAACAATAATTGCTGTAGTTATTATAGGGTACTCAGAAACATCATTGTGTTGTATCATAAACCTACCAAGTCATTCAGTGGCATTCGTTCCCCACTTAGTATATCATCTATCTTTCTGCTCATATGCAGCTGCCACCACTTTAAAAAAAAAAAAATCTAAATATATATTCATACGAATACTTAATAATTCCTTCCTTCCTTCCTTCCTTCCTTCCTTCCTTCCTTCCTTCCTTCCTTCCTTCCTTCCTTCCTTCCTTCCTTCCTTCCTCCCTCCCTCCCTCCCTCCCTCCCTTCCTTCCTTCCTTCCTTCCTTGTCAATGCAGTGGTCCTGCTAGCCTCCAGCCCGGCGTTCTTCAGAGGATTTATGCTCATTTCTCTAAAGGAGGGCAGAGAGGGCACAGAAGAAGGCCATTATGCCGGACAGTTCCAGGTAAGAATCACCACCACCACCACCACATAATAAAAGTGTGCAATCCTCTCAGCACAGCCCAATGCTCTGCTCTGATTCTCCAAATGCTTGCTGCCATCATCACATTTCAGGCTGCGCTCGCGCATCCGACGGAGCGCAGCTTAATTCCCCCTCCTATAAGTGGAAATGCTACAACATAAGCAGGCTGCTGTATAGCGGACAGCGCTCCTATTGTTGAGCTCTGCTACAGGGCAGATGTTCCACACTTCCCCACTGAGAAACTGAAAATGTCCCCCGAGAGGAGGGAGGGGTGATGGATATATATGAGAGAGAGAGAGAGAGAGAGAGAGAGAGAGAAAGAGAGAGAGAGAGAGAGAGAGGGAGGAGAGAGAGAGGGGGGGGGAGGGAGAGAGGGAGAGAGGGAGAGAGAGAGAATAAGTACTTACTTTCAGTACAGCAACAACTCCCACTGAGTTAAAGATGGCTCCTGAGAAGAGACATGGCTTCCTCAATTACCCCCCTGGGTAGAAAAAGCAGGGAGGACACATGTTTCTTACGCTCATACCCTACCCATCCCCACCAACATGGAGAGGCAGGCCTTTGTGTACCTGACCACTCACTGACATTGAGACACGGTTTTTATAGGTTTACATGAAAAGATGGTGTCCTTCTAGCCCTGCCAAATATATGTTTATTTTTTTAGGATGCTGTCTATATACCAGGATAGACACTTTTTTAAAATTACAAACACATACACATGTTACACATACACATGTGCTTTACAAAAAAAGGATGTACTATGCCACCTGTTGGAGTGTTATTTTGCTAGTATGAAGTACATCTGTAAGAGGCTATTCATTCTTGATTTTTGAATTAATTTTAGTAATGTACATTAATTAATACAATTCCGATCCTATCATGAGCCATAGTGTGTTTCACCCACATTTAGGAGCCATAATAGATTAGGTGTTAAGTGTTAAGTCTTTACACTTTTCTGCATGAGTTTCCCTTTTCATGGCTCAATGCTCCCCAATATGGTTAAACTCCAGTTAGCTAATTCTAGCTCTTGGCTCGGTTCACTTCTTGCTTTCAAATATATTATTTTTGTATTGCATTCTTTGAATTTATGTGAATTCGAGACCTCATGAGGAATCACACATTCAGACTCTTTGTCCTGTGAAAACAGTTGGGCCTGGCACTCTAACCAACAGCATGGCTGGCCTCCTGTTGAGAAGGGGAAGCTGTTTTCTGCCACGCCGTACAAAACATTTACAGGATTTGAGTTGGATAACACGGCCAACTACTCTGCACAAGTCCTGGAGCTCAGTGCCAGAGCTGGTAAAACGCTCTCTGGCTGCGTAACGTTCTTGGAAACTACACAGTCAGCTGAGATGCAACAGTTACTTTACTTTGAAGGAGTTTCCCGACCATAGCTCAGGTCAAGACTATCTCCACCACACACACCTACTTACTGTGAGACCAACTTTATTGAGTATTTGGCTGAACCCTCAAATAACAAACACAAACAGTAGTGTTGTGGGATACCATATTGGAGAAGCAACTTTACTTTCATGTAATATTTGTGAAGTTTAAAGCCTTGAGGATACCACATTATGATATGTCTTTTGTTTGCATCTTAACAATAGACACACCAGTTTTGCAGACAAAGATTAATATATGGAAAATTACACATTTCGGACAGTAAATTTGGCATAACATCACATCAGATAAGACTGATTGGTTAAAAACAAACATTTTGCTCAGAGGCTAGAGAGAAAGGCAGAGTGCATATCAGCATTGCATTTTTCAATCTTTTGTTTCTGTCTTGTAGGATCTTGGAAGAATACATGACAGCTGCAAAATGCAGGCCCTTCTAAAAGAAAACAAAAGGCAAAGTGTAAAGATGAGTGAGGAAATCAGTTTTCCTGCTAGTTGCTTTCGTCCATTTGTATCCAACCACGTTCTGCTCTGTTAATGTCAATGCAAGCTTCGGAAACGTTTTTTTATCATCACATTCTGAGAATGACAACCAATATTTCGTCCAATACAGAGTGTTGATTAGCAGCTGAAGCAGGCAAGCAATTTTAAAACACTCTTTTTGTAAAATGTATTTTTGTACATTTTCTACATATTTTCAAATTATTTGGTCAGCTTTGCAGTGTCGTAATAGTCTGTGTGCGGTGTGTGAAACGGCATGTAATAAGGAGGATTTTGTTGATTCCCTGTTTGGTAGTTATTGCAGTTTTCTGCTCCGTTATTTCTGGCATTCATCCACTTTCTGTTCCACTGAAATGCCACAAAACTTTATTTCACGCATCAGGCTTTTATAGTCGCCGTGATTTGCTCTTGTATTGAATTTGATTTTTTTTCCCCTTGTAAAATGTATAAACTATGCTAAGTATTTGGTATGTGTGTACGCTTCCATTGACATCTGTGAGTGTGTAGCCTAGTTCGCTCGATGCATACTGTGTGTGTGTGTGTGTGTGTGTGTGTTTCCCAGCCTCTCTTTCTCTCTCTCCCTTCTTGGGATAATCGTGGGACACGCAGGTCATATTTATCTAGGCCAGCAATGTGTTATTGCTCAGGCAGACAAATGGTGCTTGTTTGGATAAGAGGAAGGGATGAGTAGAGGCATGAGCTATTATCTTATGTTTTCTCTTTTTCACACACTACCCAGGGTTCTCGAGTGTAGCTGTGGATAAACCGTACCAAATGACTATAATCTAGCATAGCAACGTCCTACACATTTCTGATTGGGCTTATGGCTATGGTTAACACCGTACAGTGTCGCTGTAAAGAGAAAACCGTGGAGCGAAGCGCTGACCTGATGTGTGTAAGCATACGCAAGATATCAGCCTGATCATAGGTCACAGCCGGGTTCCTTTTGGAAAATAAAGGAATCGTGAACTGCAATCGTTGAACGTGCTACAGTTTGTCTCTTTATTTGAAGCGTAACGCCCTTTGTGTGTGTGTGTGTGTGTGTGTTGAATAGCTTCAAACCATCAGACGGAAGTGAAGTGAGACAATGGTTAAATGCTGGCGGTGGTATCCTCAGCTGTGATTGATAGAAGCCCTGTGGCAAAATGTCGAAGCCCTACAGGTTTAACACTAGAGCAGAATGGTAGCTGTCTGCGGCGTACTCATTTTTGAATGCTGATGATGTGATATTTCCATTTTTCTGATCTGTGTGGGAAGTTGCCCAAAAATCAGAAACTTTAATTCACCCTGCAGACATGCATGCACATCTAGTTCACTGCGTTCTTTTTGCCTCGGTCCAACACATCATACAAACACACACACACACACACACACACACACACACACACACACACACACACACACACACACACACACACACACACACACACACACACACACACACACACACACACACACACCATGTTGACTGTTGGAGGGGACATGGGTGGGGGTGAAGCAGGGTCTCCAAGCCTGCTTTCTCTTAACCGTCTCATGCACCGCATGTTTAAACAAGTCTCTGTTTGCTTTCACAGGCACTCAGAGAGAGAGAGAGAGAGAGAGAGAGAGAGAGAGAGAGAGAGAGAGAGAGAGAGAGAGAGAGAGAGAGAGAGAGAGAGAGAGAGAGAGAGAGAGAGAGAGAGAGAGAGAGACTCCCCCTGGACACACATAGACATGCCAGTTGTTGAAATGAAAACAAAGCTCCTTTGCCAGCCCATCTTTCCTCTTTGCCACCCCCACGCAGCCCCCCTCTCGCTGTCTCTCTTTCTCTCTATCTGTCTCTTTCCTTCTCCCATTCCCTTTTTTCCTCTATCTTTCTCCTTCATTCATTTTGCCTGCTTCTCTCTTGTGCGATGGCCACCGACCCGCCGGCTACTTTAAGAATTCATTCTAGGTGTTTGTATGACAACAATAGCGGTAAACAAAAGTATTTACACCAAGGTGTCATGTATGCCCCTGGAAGTCTGTACAATATAAAGACCCATGGATGAATACACCTTAAAGTGGAGTACATCTGTGTCTGTGTGCGCCGCCGTCTGTGTGGCAGACAGTGAGATACAGACAAAGGGGCGGTTCTCTCTTATTTGTACATCCTGAGGCGGTTGCTATAGCAAAATGATTGCTATGGCTTCACCAGACGTCTTGACACAAGCTCTTAAATGCCATCTGCTGCTCTGTCATCCGCTCCCATGCTGCATGTTGTGTACCCACTGATCCGTCTCCTTGTCCTGCTCAGACCCACCCGCCCCCTCGCCTTCCATTTACTCACACATCTCAATCTGCCACACATCTCTCTCTCTCCCCGTCTCTCTCTCCCCATCTCTCTCTCCCCCTCTTCCACTAAAAGGCCATACTGGTATGGGAGCCGTGGCTCAGCGGGGGGAACGCTACAGTACTGTGTGTATGTGTGTCTGTGTCTGTCTGTGTGCGCGTGTGTTTGTGCGTGTTTTTGTGTTTTATGTGTCAGATTTTGACATGTTTCTCTACCATTTGTTTAAATGGTGAGAAACCGAAGAGGAATACAGAAAGAAAGTGACTTTTGAGTCCCTTTAGAACGTGACAGCGAGACAGAAAATTACAGAGAAGAAGAAAAGAGCTGTGGTGTGGCTTTCTTCTTCTGCTCCCTGGTTTTGTCGTGGAAGAGACAAAGACTTTTAAGTGTCTGAGACATTTTTATTGTGGAACCGAGACAGTGCCTGAAAATAGTCACTCTGCAATATATGAAAGTGTGTGTGTGTGTCTGTGTGTTTCTGTGTGTGTGAGCGCGTTGCACACTCACAAGCGTGCAGTGAGACTTCAAAGTTCCCATCTAAACTTTCTCTTGAGTTATCCAGTCTGTGATCAATTTGTATTTCATCAGCTATTTCTCAAGGTAGATACCATGTTGAATGATGTTGTGTTGCTGCGTTAACTAAGATTTTGATTCTGAGTGGCACAAGGGCCTTCTTGGCTGTGCACAACCCACCCACAGAACTTTGAGAGGCTGTCTTTCTCACAGTGTTGTTCCCTTAAGACTGATTCATTATTAATGGCCACTTCATTTGTGTATGTGTGTATAGACCCTCTTGAAAACAAGATGGTCCAATAATAAAATGTCAATAGCGTTTCAATAAAAGAAGGCCCATATCAATATTCTCAACCTCCATTCCTGGTCCCACAGTTATATTATTTTTTTAATACAAGATGGAGGTAACCTGAGCGAGTGCATTTAGCTCACTCTCTTCTGGCACTACTATATTTGATGGACAACTGACAGAGAAATGGGGGGTAGAATGATTTGATTTATTATTGAGTTGATGGAGAGGATATTGATTCAGTGTTTCCCCTAGAATTTTCTTCAGCTGCGGTGCTGTTGTGCACCGTAAGTCCATGAGCATGCGACGCCGGCCCGTATTCACATGCACCAGAATAGCTTAAAATTAATAAGATGACCTTACAATCATTATAGATAGGATTATTTATGTTTGCCTTTTGTGTCTTAATTTACTTAAATGTACAATGTGAAGAATTTAGTGGCATCTCTTGGCTGAAATTGAATATAATATTCATAAGTATGTTTCAATTGGTTTATAATGACCTGAAAATAATAATTGTTGTGTTTTCGTTCACTTAGAATGAGCCGTTTATATCTACATGGGGAGCGGGTCCCACAGAGTAGCTGGCCCTGGAGGGGGGGGGGGGGGGGAGTTACCCCGCGTTAGATACGTTTTACAATAATGTCCGCCCGCCAGGGACATCCCGACATCAACACTGAAAATGACATTTATAGCGTCATAGCGCTACTGTGGTGTATTAAGATTATCTCAATAGCAGTTTTATCTAGTTTGAAAGTGTTTTTTTAAGTTAAAGATATTGGATATTCAACAGATATCACAGACATCCCAAGTCTCCCGGAAGTTCCAGGAGTCTCCCGCAAATCAATAGCGTCTCCCTGATGCAAGCAAATCATGTACAATCTCCCGGAAATCCCCCCCCCCGCCACCGTCGATCCGGGGTGTGTTGTGATTGCGCGCCCCTCCTCCCCGCGAAGACAATCGCGCAACCCCCCCCCCCCCGTTGACAATCGCGCAACCAACCCCCCCCCCCCCCCCCCCCCCCCCCCGTCAACAATCGCGACCCCCCCCGTTGGAGGCTCCCGGAAATGAGTTTTTGCAACTTGGGAACCTTATCCACGCTCTGAATTAGCGATGTGACATGGTGAACTAAAGACGTGATCACCGGTATGAGTCCTGTGTGTCTAGCGGTGTCTACCTGCCCAGCAGACGGTCGGCCAGCAGCACTCCTCTCTATAGAGCCAGCGTTTGGTCAATATTTCTACACATTAGGCAAAGTAGCCTGCTCTAAACAATAGCCTAACTAAAGTGCAATTAAACTGGATACGTCTCATGTTACAGAATGGATATAACATTAAAATGCCTATTACTGTAATTCGTTTATGTAACCCGCTAGCTCTACAACAGTACATTGCAGTGTATCCGCCTTCTAAACTGAATGTGACATTTATAGCAGCATAGCTTAGAAAGTGTAGCTGTTTAGAAGTGTATCCTGCTAGGTCTTCAACAGTAAAAAAAAACAGGTAATAAACTGTGTGGCCAGTGGAGCTCCAGTGTGAATGTAACACACATACTGTATAAAATACTAGGTGACTTTCCATATGTGTACATTGGTGAAACTATCGCAGACTTAAACAAAAAACCAAACGAGTACACGAGTACTCATCGAAATTTGGACCGTGTATTTAATGACAGTTTTCTGGTATTTATTGCCCCCTAGTACCTACTGGCACCTTACAGGCCACCGTAGCTTCTCCTATGTCGTTGGAAAGGGAGAGATGAGGGAGGGGGGGTATTCAGTTTGTTGTAATCTTCAACCTCACCGCTAGATGCCACTACATTTTACACACTGTACCTTTTAATGTACAACTTTTGACATTTATCTGTATCAATATAAAAAAAATGAAATGCCACAACACAGAACATTCCTTACACCATTTATTTAAAATTAAATGTTAACAGTGGCTTCTGAGCTACAAACATTTTCTCAAGCTGAGTGACATCGTCTACATCCTGCCTGTGAGCCTTTTTCTGGGCCTTTGGTAGAAGAGCTCCAGGGCTCTCCTATAGGGGAATTCGGTAGTGGGGGGCCCATTGATGCTCTCCCTGTTCCTACTGCTAACAAGCGGAGCTAGTTGCTAACAGCCACCGCTGCAACCAACAAACTCCACAAATCCATTCAACAGCTCCACCATCTGCAGTCGGACACACACGGCTGCTTATTTACTGCCGAATTACAGCTCAAAACCTGCGCTAATGGCACGCTGCTCCGGTGTGAGTGTTTTGCAGGCTAGCGAAACCGACTTTTTAACGTTACTGGCGTTTACCAACCTGTTGGCGCTCCGATCTCATACCGCATATGGTCCAATAGCCCACCATTAACTTTTCAGTCTTGTCTCGTCCCGTCAACAAAAACAAAACATACATTTCGTCATAGTTTTTATTATCAAAGATCTATCTGTAGCTCATCAACGTCTCGTCATGTAAACAAGGTTGTTGGCGAGTATTTTTCATCAGAGTTTTCTTTAACAAAATGAACACTATCTAGCCCCCTTTACTTTTCCAGCAGTTGGGGAATCAACATATGCCTTTTCTTGGCCTTGAGAAGCTGCAGCATTAATTAACTGACACACTGAAGCCTACTGTACATTTACTGCCAGATTGACAAATTACTGCTAGCCATTCCCTCTGCTCCGCTCACATCCACTGTCACTTTTCTGCCACTCGCTCTCTCGCTTAACCACACACCCCCTCAGTTACGTTACGCACTGTCCTATTCCTTAAAGAGCTACGCTACATCGATGTCATTTGAAGAATGAGGAGAGGGAGGCTTTTAGGAGCGGCGCTCACATTTCTGGGTGGATTTTAACAGTGGCGCTAATGAACATAGGGGAAACACTGTGATTTATATAAGCTCTCTATTTGCCCAGAGAGTGGCTTTCATATGACCGCCAAAACATCTGACAGAGGGAGACACTGACGCTTAGTCCTGTTAGCTCTTTGGCGCCACATTGGGTGTTAACTCGCCAACGCTAAACCCAGATCTGCTCACACAGACAGCCTTTCTTCCCTCCTTCTCTCCATCCCCAGATTGTTGAGGAGGACGACACCCAGTTCATGACCTTCTGCCCCCCCGCGGTCACCGAGAGCACCCCTCGCAGGCGGACCAGGATACAGGTCCTCTGGACAGCTCCCCCTACAGGCACCGGGTGTGTCGTACTGAAGTAGGTCTTACTTGTTTATTTGCAATTTCTTTTATTTAATACTAAAACTTTGTCTTCATGTTTTTATCCTCTCTTATTCAAAGGGATGGGGGGAAACAAAAAGATTCAAGTGAGAATCGCGATTCTTTGCTTCTGCAACACTAGACTATACATATTGTCTGTATGATTAAAAACTATTTAAGCCACAAACGTCAATGTTATCTCAGTGGAAGCAAAATATTGGTACCGTACTACAGAGGGCACTATAGTGGATTTGCCATTAGTCAATTTGCATCAGTAATGTCCTGTTCTGTTTGGCCACATTCATTTATAAAAGAATGTCAGACGTGTAGAACCCGAACCCCACCGTTAAACGACAAAATATAAAATTGCAAAGAAAATCGGAATATCTACAGTATTCGCAGAATCTCAATATTTACAGAAACGCAATACATATCATATTGGTACTCAAAGATTGTTGTAATATCATATCGGGATGTCACGTTTCGTATGTTATATTATTTGTCACATTATGTCAGCTGTTTCTCTATGCTGGAGACAAGTGAATTTTGACGTATGCTCTTTAATGCATAAAGTGTTTGATTTGGTCTCTCGGTCTCTCAGGTAAACCAGTTTCAGTTCTTAAATACACAAATCCAAAGTAGATCATAGAAAAAAAGGTTGCAGCTACTTTTGATGCATTTTAATTGTCTATTGTGACTTTGTTGTGACTATTGGAGTTAACCTTCCACCGGGGCCCTTTCGTGGCAAGTCGTTGGGAATTACCGGATGAGGAAAGACTTAAGAAGTTAGAGTTAGCCAGTAAAACAATATGCAACTTTCATGTGCAGTTTGGCAACAACGTGCAATTGTGTGGAGACCTGGGCAGTCCAGGGGAGTCCTATTGTGTAATCTTCATTTTATGTGTGTGTGCGGGTGATAGAAGTTGAAATGGAAGTTGTTAATAGCAACTGCAAATGGAGTTCTGTGAAGAAGACCACAGAGGGGACACTATAGATGTTACAAAACAATATCTAGGTGGATGAGCAAACCAAGAAAAAGCATGTCTTCTGCACTATTGGGACGGAGCAGAGACATAGAGGTGTGCCAGTGTAATGAGTCCAACCCCCACTGTAAAACACTCGTAAAAAACGATAACTGCAGCAAGCTTTATGGGCTCATGTTCTCATATCAAAATATCTGGGGGATGGGGGGAATCCATTCTCACAAAAAAAGAAGGCACAAAACCCTTTTCTGTCCACTTTCCACTCCAGTGTGGCCCAGGCTGAAGAGAAAGGGTGAGGCGAGGGACACGATAGTGTTATCGGAAGTCGATTGCATATGACACACAGCTGTGACAACATTATTGGGTTTAGTTTAAGGTCAACACTACACTGGAGTGTCGTACAAACTACACCGGAACTCAAGCGGAGGTTACAACAACTTCTGTAACTTTTCTCATGCTGTCATTCAGTGCCTGACTTTTATGTGCTTTGATTGTACTCTTGATGGACAGTTGCATTATAGCAGACTCCCATAGTTTGCATATAATGGGCCTTCTGTACACTATAGACTTTAGAAACATGAACAATGGTCTCATAATTACTAATTAAGAGTTCAATCATAATTATGATTAATTGTGTCCATATTTACCTACATGTGCAGCCAATCTGTGGGTAATTACTCAAAGGAAACACATGTTCTTGTTTGAATTTTCTTGAAACACAGTGAAATACACCCTGCACTGTGTGTAGCCCCTGGCTGACAATACCTCAGCAGTCCTTCTCTGATGGACTCATTAATTCCTAATGTTGTTCTTAGAAAAATGGCCACAGGCTACTGTGGAATTAAAAGAAAAAAGGAAGGTGTTAGGTACAAGTCCATAAAAGCATGCAGAGAAAGGAGAGAAGATAAAACGGAAATGATATTGTGCTGGAACTGGATTTCTATTCACAAGTGTTGAAGGATTATATAAACTAGTGCAGTGCCCATTTAAAACATGGCTGATTGCTTGGCCTACGGTGTTTCTGCTTGCAGCTTTCTCGAGGACCACTCATCCAAACAACTTCACATTCGACACTGCACTTCCTTGGGTCCTAAGCAATATACTAGGGCTGTTCGATTTAGCCCAAAAATAAAATCTCGATTTTCTTCTCTCAAAATCCGATTTTCGATTACGATTACGATTATTTTGTGAAATAACAAAAGACAAAGAAATTATTTCAAATATGCTGTTTATTGAACATTTTCCCCATTGGGCTTTAAACATTTCTCTGATTAAACCAGAAATGAATGAAAAAAGTGCAAAATTATTTTTGTAAAATAAATAAAGCTTGAAGAATATACGTTAAGTAAAATAAGACATTTTCGAAACTAAACTGGGTCTTTACAAGCTAAATAATAAAGTAACCCATGAATGAACACACATAAACACACAGTCTACCATCGACACACACACACACACACACATTTCACACAAACACATAAACACACACATTCTACCATCGACACACACATACACACACACACACACACACAAACACACATAAACACACAGTCTACCATCAACACACACACACACACACATTCTACCATCGACACACACACACACACACACAAACACATTTCACACACATACACATTCTACCATCGACACACACACACACACACACACACACACACACACACACACACACACACACATTTCACACACACACACACACACACACACATACACATTCTACCATCGACACACACACACACACACACACACACACACACACACCTTCTATCCACACACACACACACACACAAACACATTCTACCATCGACACACACACACACACACCTTCTATCCACACACACACACACACACACACACGGTCTACCATCAACACACACACACACATACACACATTTCACACACACATTTCCCACACACACACACACACACACACACACACACACACACACACACACGTAAATAGCCACGACTTTATAAAACTCCTCCGTGATTTTCATGTACTCGTCGTAAAACGCGCAACACATAAAACTCACCCGCCGGGACCAAAACAAATATTTTAGACTCAAAACTCAACATGGCCGCTCTTGAAGCGCGCGACGCATAAGTTATACTAGGTGCGAAATGGGTTTCCCTAAAAAGTCACCCGCCGCTCATATAACCGTGAATAACACAACGGACTTGCTCTTCTTTTTAGCAACTAAATCCAACGCCGACATGTTTGTTTACAATGTGCCGTAAAGCCATGTGGTGAGAAGTGGTCAGAGGCGGAAGTAACTACGGCAAAGCAGCTCAGCGGGGCTGTGGCGTAATTGCGTTAGTTGAAGTGAAAAATCGATTTTACGAGTTTCACGTTTTCACATCTTCCTAGTTACATAATCGCGATTAAGATTTAATATCGATTAATCGAACAGCCCTACAATATACCTGCCAAATGTTTAGCCGATCAGATGAACATTTGTCGAGAAATTGAAGGAAAGACATACCAATATACAGACATACAGAGACTCCTCCATCTATAGTTAGATGTTATCTTTTAGCGATTTGGTACATACTTAGTACCAAGTTGGTTTAATTAGCCAATCAACAAACTGTGACTCAGGAGACATCGGTGAGCTGAACTCACACAAAACTGAATTATTGGCAGTGTAGTCGTGTTTCCATTAAGGTATTTTACGCGCATTTTGAAATATCGCATTACAAAAGATTGATGGAAACGGCAAAAAACGTATTCGCAAAAAAAGTTTTTTGAAAAACCCCTTTGCCGAATAAGATAAGTATCTTAGAAATAAGATACTAGGGCTGCCCCCTAATAGTCGACTAACCCTTAGTCGATTGACAGAGGCGTAGTCGAATAAGTTTTCATTAGTCGCGCAAAAAGTAAAACATAAAAACAACACAAGCATCGCAACCGAATACATCCGTGGTCATAACAAACCCTGATTTAACTCATCGCTGCATCTTGCATCACTGCAGAAATATTGACCAAACGATGGCTCTATAGAGAGGAGTGCTGCTGCCTGACTGTCTCCCCGATGGGTATACACCTGGGCAGGTATAGGCCTACACCTGGGCAGGTATACACCTAGGTAGGCACCACTAGACACACAGGACTAATACCGGTGATCGCGTCTTTAGTTCCCCCTGTCTGATCGCTGTAATTCGGAGCGTGAATATCTAATATCTTTCCAACTTTTGTATTTTTTCCACTTTTGTATTTTTTAAGACAAGATGATAGTCGCAAATCCCTCGTAACTACGCCCGTGAAGGTGAGCCCTCCCGGGACACCGCTAATAACATGAACCGCTCTCCGAAGGAGCGCCACACATCCCCACGCAAATACCAACATTTTTTCCATTTGCTTGCTTTTGAGTAAAGTTGTGTGCAGTTATATGGTGTATAAATACGATTATCAAAAGTGTTCAATGTCTCCTTCCTGTTTGTTCCGACAACCTCCAGAACCACTTTGTCCATGCCTTTCATAGGCGGCCCGCTTTGTGCGTGTGCTTGTAAAAACTATATTTTGAAGGCTGATTATTACGGTATTGTATTATCTATAAAGTAGCACAAGGTTAACAGTGTTTCTTTTCTAACACTGGAACTCAAACCATTTTCTGATAAATTATGAAATAATTTCATTAAAAAAATTTAAGGTGTACAGTGAAAAGTAAGACTGTGTCTCTCTCTCTGGCCGTACGAGCCTCCCCTCTGTCCATCCCTCACCCAGCTGTTACTTTTAATGTAACTGCTGCAAGACAGCTGGTATTTCACCATCCGGCTTGTTTGTTAGCCCATTAAATCCAAGCCCTCTATATAGAAAGCGGATTGCTGCTACACAAATCCCACTCATATTCCTGTCACTTGCGTCTATTCGACTGGGTGATGGCCCTTTTTAGCCCCCCCGCCCCCGGTTCATCCCACGCCACACCACATAGTTTTGGTCTAGACCCTGTTAGCAGCACGCAGCCGTCAAACATCTGTCCCTCAGCACCAAATAAAATGGAGCTCTCTTGGAGGCCGTCCAGTTCGTTCTCTCTCTCTCTCTCTCTCTCTCTCTCTCTCTCACACTCACACTCACACACTCACACACACACACACACACACACACACACACACACACACACACACACGCACTCTCTGCCGGAAGCTTCTTGGCTCTGGTACTCCAGTGTTGTAAGTAAGACACTGCTGTTTCAACTCAATGCAAATGGTTTTCTTGTTATTTTAGGAACTGAGCTGTTTATTTTGTGCTCGACTCAGATGTTGCCGCGTCAACATAGACGCAGACTACCTAATACGTATCTAAATTGGCACTTAAAAACCTCCAGAATGAAATTGACAGTCTTGCTGCTATTCTGAATTCTCATCAGTGCGTTCAGTGAACGCACCCGTGTTGGGTGCGTTCATGCGTGCACGCAAATGTGTGTGTATGTGCGTATGGCTGTGTTCAGGTAGCCCTGCATTTGATGGAAGTCAAACTTTATTGCACTCAACCGTGTTTACACTGACCTAACCCGGAGATAACCCTGGTCATCTCAAAAAAAGTATTTTTCTCATAAGATGTTGCATTGTTCCTGTAACCCACTGTGCTGCCTTCCTTATGAGTTTAAATGTCAGACAGAGGAAACCCAAGCAGTAAATCAGTAATTGTAACAATTAGCCTTTTTTGCAATGACCCCCCCTCTTTGATTCAGTTTCAAATCCTAATGTAAGCCACGATGTATTGGACCGTTGAACTTTAATACAGTGCAGTTGTTTTGTGGAGTGCAGTAATGGAATATCATTATTTTCACTCTTTTGTGCAATTCAATTGATTTATGAATGGATTCATTAAAGCTGTACAGTTTGTGTATATATAAAAATAGTTTACGACCTGAGAAACCTCCAAGTAGTAATATGTCTAAACGCGACAAGTCATGTTCTTCTTTTTCTGTTTCCCCTTCAATATTTGTTTTTATTTGTCTGGAACATCTTGGAATGAAGTGCAAATTACGGACACACCCGAGCAGGTTCTCATCTTCTCTCAACATGAGCTGCAGATGAGCGTCAGCGCCTCGGCTCCAATTCAGATGCTTTGCTTGTGCCTGCATGACGCGCCTTTCTTTGAACCCACCCGGGGTGGTGTCTGCCTGTGAGTCTCTACATGCGTGTGGGCGTTCATTTGTGTGTGTGCGTGCGTGCGCACGTGTGCGTGTGTGTGCTCATCTTAGCCCTTGGCGGCCAAGTATTGGGTGTGATGAGCTCAGCTCAAATCAGATCGTGGATCTCCCAAATCTCTTGATAAGACCCATCAGTAGCCCGAGGCCCCCCCGCCCTCCCCCTCCCTCCCCCGCCTGCCCACCAGTCCTCCTCCTTTGATTAGTTCTGAAGGGGGACGGGGGGGGGGGGGGGTGACGGAGAAGTATTGGAAAAAAACGAAAATGGGCACACCGCAACAAGATGGAGTAAGAAAGGTGGATAAATAGAAACAAAACATAGATAAAGACAATGAGCGGGATAGATGGAACGAGGGTTTTGTCCATTTTAAGTGCTCGGTTCTCCATCCATACGAGGAATAGTTTATTCTTCCCCAGCCTTTTCCAGAGGTTGTGTCCCTTGTCTCTTCCTCACCTCCATCTCTCCATCTGTCTAGCTCACTACAATCACATTGTGTTGATCAGTATTCCAGCAGGTGGAGGTGCTGGGAGAGGGGTGGCTACCGGGATGTTGTCCTCTGGCCACAACTTCCTCTCTCTTAACAACATACGCTCTATCCACCTTATAGACTCTCTTGTGATCCGCCCTGTAATTTAATTTTACAGTACACTTATTTGATGAAGTGAAGTATTAAAAAAACCCTTCTCTTACAAATCGGATATCCTGACGGTAATCCCTTGGAATTTTATTATATTTTGATTTTTACAAAAATGTTCAAACACACCACGGGGTCGACTTTATTCCCCTTGTTGGCTCATTTCCATAATCGTATTATTCACCTATTTCCCAAATTATAGCATAAAATTCCCCCTGAAAATGTGTTAGTTATTTTACATCCAAATCTAATCAATCTTAATTTCCTCAGCAGCTGAACTAAATGTGGTTAACATGCGCTGGCAGGTTTACCATTCAGCCATTAATGGAACAGGTTTCCGCTCCCCTCTTATGTCCTGCCGGCGACGGGCCAGCTTGCACCACCAAATCAAACCCTGAAGGATCAAATTATATTCCTGCGGCGTTTCGCCTCGCTCTAATTACCTGCTTTACTTGAAAAACCATCAAAACTAAGATTCGTCAACGCAATTTCATGTTGACTTCCTAAGTGCAGATCTCATCACCAGAGCAATGAAGGGCTTCCGTCCAGGAGGGAGAACTACTTGGTACTTCCTCAACATGTGCAAGTACGGCTTCAATTTGTGACACAAAACTTACAAAAAAGATTGGGTTGAATATGCAAACCTATGCAGATTATTCAGCTAATTTACCTCGGGAGGGAAGGGGAGGGGTAGATGCCCAGTGCGGCATTACTCTCATAAAACCAATGTGGTGGAGAGAGATGATGTCATCAACATGTGTTCATCATATTTCATTTGAAATCTTTTTTTCATTTTTTTGTGGAAACAGCGTTTGAGTTCAATCTTAGTGTAATTAAAAAAGATCTAAAATTAAAAAACAATCTAACTTTCAGCAGACACACACATACTAATTAGGATCTTTTGGGAAGTGTTGTATCTAATTTCAAATAGGTCAAGAAGATAATTTAACAGTTTGATAAGTAAATAATAATTAAATAATACAAGATGACCGACCCCAGTCTTTTAAAGAAATACCACATAAAGACATATGGCTCATGATTCAGTATCCAAGGACTGGGTGTGAGTGGCGAAATGGTATGGTGCATACATACATTACAAGTAAAGGCTTTCACTTTCCATTCATCTTCTTAATTATGAGCAGTGCTCACATAGGCTTAGGAACATCGCTAGAAGAACAATATCAAAGGGGCTGCCACCATACGGAAACACATTGCAGTATATTTTACTTGTCTGCTTCAATTTTCATGCTCAAGCAGTCATAGCATGTCATGAGGTATATTGCACCATTCAGAGTATTGCAGTATTGATGGACTTAATATAACAGATAACGCCTACTTAATGTCCCTTGTCTCTGCCATCTTTTCTTTCTTTCATTCTCTCCCTCCATCGTCGCATTCAGCTCATATCCTATTTTTATGTTGTGCTATAAAATACAATGACTGTCAAGCGGCCGCCATCGCAACATTGTGGAATGCTGCCAGTGTCTGCGTCATTATTGTATGAAGTACAGCGCACGCACTGCCACGCGGCATTCTGGGAAATGCTCTGCAGGCAGTCGTGTAACTGTGCTCAACAAAAACACAACACGGTGTTGCTGGCAACTGGTTTCCCAGTAAGGTTCGCCATGTTACACGTTAACAGTGCTAAGCTAGCTGATGCTGAAGGGAAAAGTTATCATAATAATATAATATGGGAAATATTAATAGAGAATATTAAAAGAGTAACAAAAGGGAAATTAAGATGAGGACATCTCTCTTGCTAATATACAATCATGTGATTTCTTTTCCCCATTAACGGAGGCGAACAAAACCTCTGTTAACTAGCTGGAAGGGCTATGGGGGTGGGTGTAATGGATATTAAACCATGTTAAGTGGCTTTAAATCATGAATTATAATTGGCATCCTGCTGAGACTCTTCTGAGTGATTCATATATTAATATGCATAGATTCATACACCTGCCAGTGCCCGCTACTGTAACCACAACTACCACCACCACCACCACCACCACCCTGCTCCCAATTGTGTGGTTTGGTTCCATGTAACTGTGTGTGTGTGTGTGTGTGTGTGTGTGTGTGTTGTGTTATCACTAGATGTGATACCCGTGTTCCTTATCACACCTCTGTGAGTCCATTATCCCCCAGACCATACTATCAGAGAGAAATAGGATGGCAGTATTGGATGAAAAGGAGGAAAGTAGCACCCAAATAGCCCTCTAATGGATCCCCTGCTCACCTTCTTTCTTACTTAGGCTACCTTTTCTTGTTACACCATGTCTTCTAGTTTTCTCTCTCCTTCTCCCCCCTCCCACCCTCTCATGATCCATCTTACACTCTTCCACTATCTATCTATATATATAAAATCTATTATATATATATTAGGGATGCCACGGTGAGGAAATGTTCACAAAATGTTTAATATACTTGTGCCAACACAACATTTTACAGAAAAAGCAGCTCAATATATGTGGAGCTTACTGTGATCTTTAACATTAGATGGTTAGGCCTATTTCCTCTTACTTTGAACAAAATCTAAAGCTTAGAAAGTTGGTTCCTTATTATTTTTTTAAGAAAAACAACAATAAAATGGATGACGGCTTGGCGCATATCCATTGGCGATTTTAGGGTTTTAAAACAGGGGGTGCAATGGGTGTATGTAAAATAAATGGCCAGTCCAAAGTCAACAGGCTTTTCAAAATGCACAACACAAATCAACAGAGAACAAAAACACAAATGGACCGGGCGAAGATCAAGTGCACGAAACCCCTTACCGAGAGAAATGGCTGAAAAAGGCAGCAATGGAGCTACTTCAACAAAATAAAGGAAATGAACGGGCCATACCAACACAAAAAGTGGTCGGGGGATCTAAACGAGTTGCCGCAATTGTTTGTGGCGTGAAAAAACAAGGAAGACGGTTATAGTCTACCTGGTGACACGGTGGTTTATTATGATGATCGATCGCAATTAACATTACGCGACCGGCACACCCCTAGCGCTGATACGCGGAAAATAACTAAATGGGTTTTATTTCTATTTAAAAATAAAACCGACGGTGTAGGCGGTGGGCGAGTGATGTAATTGGTGTATGCCTGATCACCGCGTAACACTGTTAACACCGACTACCGCGGCAAGCCTAATATATACAGTATATATATATATATTATTCACACACAACTTTTTTGCATAGAATAATTGCATACAATAATGTTTTTTGAATTTCCATATCCAAAATAGAGTCCCATTTTAAAAATACAGCCGTTTTACATTTGCGATCTGCGCGCTCCGTTTAAACAATATGAATCTAGTTCTAAATAAATCGGATACCGATTTGGCACCTGCAAGGTGGTCATTTCTGGCCCTGATGGTAAATCAGAATAATCTCATACCACCAACTGATTATTCGACCATGAAAAATGTGAGTTGTGCACATCCCTAATTTATATATATTTCTTGTCCTGTCCACAGGGCCAGTATTGTCCAGAGGAGGGTCATCTACTTCCAGGAGGAGGGTTCCCTAACTGTGCGACTCTGTGAGAAAGGTGACGCGTCATTTGTCCTCTTGTGTTTGTGTTTGACTCGTCAGCTGCCATCTTGTATTCCAACACAGTGAACCTTTTTTTTCTTTTTTTTACTTTTGCAAGTTTGTCAATATTCACAAACTGAAGCGTGTCTATTTTGTGTAGGCGTGTCTACTGGTGATTACTTTGCTTCAACATTGATTGAAAAATGTGTGTGTGTGTGTGTGTCTCCAACAGAGCACGTTCCCGGTGAGGCCACGCTGCCGCCAGCCCTGGAGTGCTGCGCGTGTGGAACAGCCAAGTACAGACTTACCTTCTATGGAAACTGGTCTGAGAAGATCCACCCCAAAGACTATCCCAGTGAGTCACACGTTGGATGGTCTCGCGTCAGAAACTCTCCTATTGAGGCTGTTCAAAAGCGTAACATTGTTCGGATTATTATAACATCACAATCGTCGCCGCTATATTGTTTGAAATGCAAACAATGTCTATAATATCATGCCATTATTCAGAACAAAACAATGTTGAGATCTGTACAACCTCACCTCTGAGTTATTACATTGTGATATTCTGTAGAACAAAAAACTATATAGAGATCACAATATTATTTGAAAAACAAGCTACTGGCATGTGACATTATTATGTGAGAACATTATTCAGCGCAGAATCAATATTGAGATCACTGTTATGTCATATTATGTGAGACACAATGTTCAGATAATCATAGCATCATACAACAATATAAGTAGAAAACATATTTAGATTATTATAGCACATTATTATTTGGAACTCAAACAATGTTCATGTTGTTATAGCAATACATTCAGCACTGATTTGCCACGTCTCGCATGAGAAACGCTGTCGTAGTTTCAAACACAACAATGTCTCCCCATAATGACAAATCATTTCACGATTACCGGTAATTACTAAACAATGACCAAAAAACTATGACTACCAACATAATAAGTAATATTCCGATGCTCCTATGCTTTCAAAATGGAGGCGGTCATTGCGATGTGACCTCATGATGTACAAACCCTAAAAAAAAATGACTCCCTTCACCTGTGTGCCAGGACGGGCCAACCACTGGTCTGCCCTGATCGGAGCGTCCCACACCCAGGGCTACGCGCTCTGGGAGTACGGGGGCTACGCCAGCGAAGGTGTTCGGCAGGTGGCCGAGCTGGGCTCTCCCATCAAAATGGAGGAGGAAATCCGACAGAAGGTAAGCCTACCGCCGGGACTCGACCTCAACTGTAACCTTGCTTTTCTTTTTGCGTTTTATGAAACTAAAAGCACAATGATAATGCATTGAGTCCATTTGGACTACGAGATGCATTGGGGAAAACATTGAGGTAATTTTTAGATGCTTTTTTTTATTATTATTAGTTTGAGCCAGAACAGAAAAAATGTGTACGGGTATATACTGTATATATCAGCTGGATTCGCTCATAAACATCTGGCTCAAATTCCTTTCTAAATTCCATAAGGTTGCTTACTTTTACACACACACGCACAGCAATTTCCTCCAGCTTCATGTTAATCAGGTGGAATTAGCAGTGGTGTGAAATTCCAATTTCCATAAACCCTATGGAGCGGGAAAATTAACATCCACGCCGTATCCTCCATGTCCTATACTGTACCCCCGTGTTCCCTCATTATCCCTCCCATTAAAGCATAGGCTCTCCCCGCTTAACGCATAGTTAGTAGGCAGGTGTGCCCGCGTCTGGGAAGCCGTCTCTCAGCTTGAGGTTAGCTTGTGGTTTTAAAAACATCAGCACTCTTACGAACTCACCCAGAGCCGTCTGTGGCTTGAGGGAAGTTCAATGTTTTTTGGAAGTTTTCCACTGGATTCCTACCTAGGGGGGGGGGGAAGAGTGGGCTCTTGGCGAAAAAATCGTATTGCGTGCGAGAGAGAAAGAGAGAGGGAGGGAGGGAGGGGAGGTAGAGAGGGAGAGCAGGAGAGAGGGATAAATAACTTGCAAGAGAGAGAGAGAAAGAGAGGACAGGCATGGGTGAGAGAGCATTTGTATGCATGATGAGATAAAAGCTTATCAACAACTGGTCGATGTTTTGTGTGTGTGTGTGTGCGTGCGCGCGATCGTGTGCAATGCACGCTGCATGACTTGGGGGGGGGGGGGGGGGGGGGGGGGGGGGGGGGGGGGGGTCGGCTAAATGTGATCCATCCCTTCTCTCTCCCATTCAGTGTTCCACACTGTACAGCAGCCGTCCGCTGGTGAACACTCTGTCTGTTCACCAGTCAGTCTGCTGTGTGCTGCTTGTCAGCTTGTGTTTGGCCGGTGGTACGGCGATATTTAAAGCTGACGGACAGCCCCTAACTGCTTCCCTGGCTGGCCCTGTCCCTCTCTGGCAGCCAGCGCGGGCCTTGCCACAGAGCTAGCCTTACAGGCTGCTCCATAGGGGACAGAGGTAGTCCTCACACGGAGAGAGGGGCTATTGAGTGGAACAGTGAGCGACGCGGTTTGGGGTTTTTATCATGAGATGGACGGAAAAGGCTGTTTGTCTTTTAAAAAGGATGGATCTTGAATGACTGCTGGGTTTTCAGAAGACGTCAGGTGCCTTTTGCCAATCGCTACCATTATAGTGCCATATAAATCACTGTTATTATCGCTCTTTCCCTGTCTATTTCTTTTGGTCTCTGTCTGTTGTGTGAATTTTGTCTGCAAACTTTTGTTACAAACACGTGTGTTACACACACACAAAAACACCCACACGCAGATTAGCTCCTCACGTTGTGAGTTGCAGGCTGGGGTGAGAGAGAGAGAGAGCGAGAGAGAGAGAGAGAGAGAGAGAGACTGTAGGAGGAGCTGGGAAGCAAGCGCGGGTCAGTAATCCCTGTATTAGCTGAGAATCCCAACCATCCATGAGAGAGAGAGAGAGAGAGAGAGGGAGAGAGAGAGGGAGAGAGAGAGGGAGAGAGAGAGGGAGAGCTGTGGTGATGGGAGGACACAGCCTCCAGACATTGAGTCAACCCTCTGTGGGCACCACAGCCTCAACAACACCCCTCTGGTGTTCTCTCTTTCGCTCCGCTCTCCTGACCAAGACAAATGACCCTGACCACCACCAAGACCAGACAGGATCCGCAGGCGAGACGGCACCCAGAGCTCCCCCGCTTTCACACGGACGCCAACCGTGGCCCTGCTAGGTCTCTTTCTAAGCCCTGTGGCTTAGAGCATTTTCACATTAGGTACGATTGCTTCCTACCGGGCCTGAGTACCGTTGCCCCCTCCCCTGCTGGTCAGAGTTCACATTGGTAATGTTGTTCCGTACCTGAGTACACTTGTGTATCTACACACTCTGATACAGTGTTTTGGTATAGTAGCTTTCACACCTGATGCAAACCTGATGCATCACACCTGATGCAAACCGGACTCGGGTATGGTACACAGTGTTCACACTAATAAAACAAACTGGACTTTGAGGTCAAGTGAACTCGGATGATGTTCAAAACTATGCTGGACCAATTTTACAGGCTGTTCTGGAATCACAGAATAGACCTGAGGTGTGCTAGTTTCAGAAAAGAATACATGTGAACCGTCACACTGGACAAGACCCATCAAGCATGGGAAAAACCATGAGTGATTCAGCTTATTATTTGAAAATGACGAATGAAGATGAAGAGGAAGGAAGTCTTTTGATTTAATTTCTCCAGCACACAGAGGGTGTGTGCTGCTTTGGCACATCAGAGGTGAACCAGTGCTTCAGCATAAGCTGGTCTGTGTGCGTTGGCCTGTAACAGTACTGGACATGTCGAAACGTGCCGGAAAAACTGTCTTTTTGTCAGTTGAGTGGTTCACCTAGATTCCTAGGAATATGGTTGTGCTAAGTAGAACCAAGGTCTCAGTGGGAACTCTAGTCTCTCTCTCTCTCTCTTTCTCTCTCTCTCTTCTCTCTCTCTCTCGCTCTCTCTCTCTCTCTCTCTCTCTCTCTCTCTCTCTCTCTCTCTCTTCCCCCCCCCCCCCCCCTCCTCACACATTCGTTCCTCGCAACCTTGGTGGCACGTTTCAGTCTCCTCTCTATTTTGGCATGCTGCCTTTGTGCCAGCCTATCATCGAGACAGAGCTGTGGCGTCTGTAGGATGCAGAGGGGTGCAGTGAGGACCCCTTTGTGTTTCCTCCGCCTCTCCAGTTGAATCCGGAACGCCAGTCGTGCAGCGCTTCCTGGTATTCATAGTCGCCTCTTCAGTGGATGTACGCTTTGATGGCTCCCCTGCCTCACTTGTTAAGTCGCTTAAAAAAAGAAAAGTGTCTTAACAGCTGAAAGATTGAATGTTAATGCTTTAAATATGAGCCAATTATGTATGGCGCGCCAGATGGACTAATTACAAACGTTGCATAATGTACATTCAAAGAAAGGGGTAGCTATATATAAAAAGTGACTAGTTCAGTTTGATCAATAGTGCATAACACTACCATATTGCACTGATTGCTATACCCATGATTGCTCTAATAGGAATAAAAAACATGATTTCTACTCTACACTTTAAAATTGAATTAGTGAAAGTGTTCAAAGATAAAGGTTACCATCAAGACAGAGTGTCTCCTGTTTCGGGGGGATGGGGGGGGGTGATATAAATAAACTAGACCACCTTTTTCTCCCCCCTGCTCTTCTTAATGTCAATGCTTACTTCCAAACAAGCAAGATAAAGAAAAAAATGACTAATTTTCGATTGCTTGAAAATGTCAAATGAATCCCGGAGTATATTACACAACTACCCTAGAGCTGTGCTAGAACGTTCCCCCTCAGCACAGCACATGGCAGCAGCTGTGTGTGTGTGTGTGTGTGTGTGTGTGTGTGTGTGTGTGTGTGTGAGACTAGCCATAGCCCGGCTAATTAAGACTTTGTTCTGAAATGTCAGGTGCTCTCAAGCCCACTGCGATCAACACAAGAGCCCAGAGCAAAATGTCTGATGGCCTGCTGACCACCAAGGGAAAGGCTTTTAAAAGCAGGCATATGTCGCTGTCACTGCTGTGTCCGGATGCAAGAAGCAAGGTGATCTTGCTCGAGGGTGTAGATCTCATGAACAACAAATGCATTTCAATTCGTCTTTCTCCCACTTTGAAGCTCATTCAAAGAAGCCAGCGCTATAAGGAAGAACTGATACACAGCAAAAATCCTTTGTTAAGATGTGATTTTTTTAAAATTCTTTTCTAGGCATGTTTTCAACCTCAAATGAGCCTCCACAGAAGAGTGATGAAATCATCTATTCTATTCTCCCATTCCTTTCTCCTCCTCTGCTTTCCGTTGCTTCATTTCTGTCTGTCCCTTGCATAGTTTCACTGTCCCAGCTTCTGTTTTGTAGTCTTTTATTCTTGTCCTTCCTTCAGGCAAATAAATGTTGCTCTTGCCTTCACTGCTGGCTCTCTCCCTCTTATTGCTTCAGTCTGTGTTTTTGTCCGGCTTGTGTTTACTCTCCGTCTGTTTCGGTCTAAAGACTCTGACTGATTTCAACAGAACGGGCTTGTAGGCAGAAAGGCAGTTTGGAAGTTGAGGTGTGTGTGTGTGTGTGTGTGTGTGTATGGGGGGTGAGAAGGGTCACGGTATACTAGCAACACGTACGTACGTTCGTGTGGTTTTTTACTTAAAGTCCCACATGAACGTACGTAGGTACTTCTGCGTGTGATGAGTTGAACTCAGCCATGCAGACCGCACGTTCGTGCACACGTGTGACTCCTATACACGTGCGTGTGTATATACGTCTGCGTGCGCATTCCTTATGGGGGGGGGGTGAGAAGGGTCACGGTGTACTAGCAACACGTACGTACATTCGTGTGACTATTTAGTACAAATCAGCCATGCAGACCGCACGTTCGTACGGTTTTATCTGTTTTCATCATTTTGTTTTATCTGTTTTCGTCATTTATGTAGGTCAATCTAGTCCTTAAATGGACTAGATTGACCTTTCCAGGTAATCAATCAATGAAACTAGGATAATAATAGGCCTTTTCATAATTATAGGCTAATAATATTAGTCCATTATTGATCGTTTTTTGTTTTAGCTGTATTGTCATTCATGTTCCTATAACACAGAGGAGCCTGAATGAATTTAAAAACGTTTAAAAACGTTAAATTAAATTAAAACGTTTTAAAACGAAAATAAAACAACATGAATGTGTGTATGTATGTATGTGTGTGTGTGTGTGTGTGTGTGTGTGGGGGGGGGGGGGGGGTTGTGGTTCAGGTGTTATTATCCTTCACTTTCATCACACACACTCTGTACTTCACAGGAAATGGCAGCAGGCCCAATGTAGATGGGCAAGGGGCGCACACACACACACACACACACACACACACACACACACACACACACACACACACACACACACACACACACACAGACCTGCCCCAGCTGGATTATGACCTCCACTGTAGTCTGGGATCTGGTCAGTTAGGGAAAGTAAAAGCTGGGCTGTGAAGCCAGAGCTTTCGGACAGCAGTCTATATCTATCTGCCTGTCTGTCTATCTGGCTGTCTGCCTGCTTATTGTGTGCATCGTCCCTTTTTTCATTTAAGGTGTAATAGTATCGACATTCTCTGAAATGTAAGTGCTTTTTTATGGTTTTGATGACTATCTTTGTGCCAGCCTTTACAGAATGGGTTTAGTCTGTACAATACAGAGTTCAATGGGAGTTCCATTAGGTACTCTCTATCCCCGTCTGTCTGTCTGTCTGTCTATCGGTCGCTCACATTCACATCCTGGACTTCACACTTGCCTTCTACATTCACAGTCGTCCTCTGTGTCCTTACTCGTCAGCTGGTTTTGAGCTCTCTTGCTCTTCAGTTCCACCGTTTTATCACCATAATCTCCTCTGTGGGCTTTAAGACACTGCTCCTTCCACTTGTATCCATGGCATGTGCAATCTCTTTTTTCCCTAGTATGATTTGCTGTGTGTGAACTCGATAGCACAGCATATTTTTTAGACACACAGACTAATGTAATCTAGTGTCTACAGTGCACACAGTGCGTGTACTGTGCACATTTTTGACATTCTTCTCACATCTGTGTGTGTGTGTGTGTGTGTGTGTGTTTGTGTGCGTTCCTGGGGCAGTGAGTACTTTTTTTATTCCACCAAACTATTTATGGATTTCACACTTAGTTCACCCAAAGTTAGGAGTATGGCAAGCAAATGTTCCTGTGTGTGTGTGTGTGTGTGTGCTTGCCCCATGTGGGAGCAGTACACTGGCGCTATCTTGAATTCCCGCTGTTAGAGCCTGAGAGGTAGTTAAGTCGGTGTGCAGCTGTGGACACGACACATGCACACACACACGCACACATGCACACACACATATACACACACACAGGCGCGAACACACAAACTTGAGGTCCTCCTTGGGGGGGTTTTGTGAAGCGGGTTGGAGGCTGACAGATGGACAGCACTTGGCGACTGACTCTAATTGGCTGAGAGGTTCGGTGGGGCCAAGCGCAGGGAGACAAGTGGATGCGGCGAGCCAAAGATTAAGATGATGGCGCCTAAGACATTTCCTTTTCTTGTCCAGGAGGTTATTTTTTCGTTGTTTCCTGTCTTATTAGAGTGTGATGGGGCTGCAGTTGGCTGGCAGCGTGAGCGGTCGTAACACTGAGAGTGCACGGCAGGCATCGCAGCCATTTGGACAGGAGAGTACCTTAATGCTAGCTCCTCATAGTGTTTAACCCCAACCCCACCACACCATGAGTAGCAGCATTCAGCTTCTTTTAATTATGTAGTGTATTGATCGAAAAGTCAGGGTTACAAGTCTTTCTAATGTATTTTGTGATTATGTTATTTAAGAAAAATAAATGTAATATTATATTTTTTTGAATTTAGTTTTATTGTTATTTAGTAATTTAGTAATTTTGTTATTTATTTCTTAACATGGATATAATCTCCTGGGGAGATGTTGGGCTTGAGGGCAGCCATTATTTTTTCACAAAAGAACACACTGTTTGTTTATTGATTTTATTCAATTATTCATGGCATAGTAATTTGTTTTAATGGTGTTTTCCAAGGCGGTAGTCTTGTTTTATATGAAATCAGTGTTCAGCCCTGGTTTATAGGGTTATTAGCTTGACAAATACAATGCCTTAAGCCAGGGCTCTTCAACCTTTTTGTTACTGCGGCCCTGTATGCAAATGTGAAAAATTGTCACGGACAATGGGGGGGGGGGGGGTCCAATCTTTATTTTCTTGGGGGGGGGGGGGGTGGTATTTTTATATGCCTGCCTCATTTAATCAAGTAAACACAGCAATTGTAGGACCATTATTATGAATAGAAAGTGTAACTAGAAAATGCATACTGCTGTGGTGTAAATGAGGTTGAAAATGTTTAATAAAGCGACATAGTTTAAGGCGTATAGAAATGTTGAATAGCTGAATGTTGAATAGCTGAATGTTGAATAGCTGAACTCTGAATGGAGTAAGCGTAACAGTATACACATACAAACCATTTTAATAATGTCAAACAGTTTAAACAAAGAAGAAGAAGAAGTATTGGTATGATAAGTAGTAGAAGTAGTATTAGTATAATAACTAGTAGTATGAGTATGATACGTAGTAGAAGTGGTAGGCCTTTTGGTATGATAATAACTAAGGTAAGACATCATTTGTGGTTGTAATGTCAAAATTGAGCAAGGATGAACCTGGGATGAAATGCCAAAATGTAGGCTAACCATCTTGCACTTAGACATAATAGTAGGAACAGGGGATCAAATCATTGACCCTGTGATCAGTAGCCCAACCAGCAACCACCTGAGCTAAAGCCCCAAGTGATGGTTAACTGCATATCGAAACATAGCATGTATAAAGAACCTAGCCTCAAACCATAGCCTCGGTCTCAAAAATTATACTAAATAATACTATAAATTGGACATGGTCATGCTCAGTATAAGTGGACAAACATGTGGATGTCCAAAACATGTCTGTCCCTTCAAGTAAGTGAGTCTATTCGCAAGTTTAAATATGGTGTAAAAGACGTGACTTTTGTGTTAATGTGTTATTGACATTTTTAGGCCCCACGGTGTCCGAAATGTTTAGCTTTTGTTAAAAGTAGCTTGGGCTAGAGTGGGGGTGACATCGGCACGGCTCAATGGAAGTCAATGAGACGAAGCAAAAATATATGAAGCGGGTATAAAACTTAAGATGTTGAATTTCAATAAGTATAAAAGATTTCGAAAATCTGTTTTCAAAAGTATACAGATCAAAATGATTTGTTAAAGGTTAAAAATCGACTTGTGAGTTGTGAAGTCTGAAGTAGTTTTATTTTTTTTTAATTTGTAATGCTTTAAAATTGAGTATTTCAAAAAGTGTAAACTATTTTTTAAAATGTGAATGATAGTGTGCTATTCCAAGCTAAGATGAACATTTTTAAGTTCAAAGTCTCTATGTAAAAAATTGTGGGAGGAGATCGGTGCCGAGGTTTGTAGAGATTAATAAAGAAAGAATAATATAGTCTAAGAAGAACTTAAGCTGAGCACTGCCTTGCAGCACTCACCTAATTAACAGTTTTATTCATAGACAGTAACAGTAATTATTGTGCCAAGTCAAACTAACTCAAATGAATCTATCAAACTCTTTATGAACTCTGTATTAATAATGTCCCTACAATGGCCCATCAACGGGCAGCGAGTCCACTCAGCGCTGTCACGCATTTCAGTGCTACAGATGACGTCATCCAAAAACCATCGATACAATGTGTTGAGTGGCACCTGTGAAGAACAGACATGCATTAGTCCAAGTCCCCTTCATCAAAACAAATAAGTGAAACGACGAGATAAACAAAGTGACAATAAATATTACAACTCACCAATTAGTGTGAACCCCTGGGCTTGTTTCCCTGTCACATGCTCACGCTTGTCATAACAATGAGTGATTGGACCCATTGTCAGTCCAAGCGGGTTTCGGCATCCGTCTCCTCACATAGCTGTTCAAACAGGCGTGTGTCGAGTGCGTGTGCTTTTATGTGATTCACATCGCAAGCATCTCTCTGTGAATAACACAGTGGGAAGACTCACATGCTGGGGCGACCTCCCTCACCCTGGTTGTGAAGCCAGACAGCTGGGGCAGCCGGTCATGGCTGCAGCCCTATCCTTAAAGACCACACAGAATGATCACTCTAGATTGCCTGTCACGTAGTCATTCAACCCTTTGAATATTTCAACTGATGTGGTGTTGTTTGGCAATGACAGGAGGGCACATAACATAGCCTCTTGTAATTCATAATTAAATATGTATCACACGTAGACAAGCAACATCACTCTGCTGTCCACGTCTGTTGTTTCATCGACTTGTATTGCATACCACGGAGACGTATTGAGTCTCTCAAAAACAGCTGTCCCTCAACATCTTCAGCCATGTCACCAATCCTCCTCCTGACAGTGGCTTCCCGAAAGTGGGACTTTTGGATACCGACTTTTGGATACCGTAGTGACTGCAGGCTCTCCCGACAGCTCACAGATGTTTGAGGTCCTCTGGTAGCGCGTTGCTAACCATTTCAAGGCTGAAAACCAAAAGGCAACAGGGCCTCTGCTGTCAGAGCCCCGAGACTTTGGAACAGTCTGCCAGAGACGACCAGGCTTGCAGAGTTGGTTGTTTGAGACACACTTTTTATTGGGTTTTTTTGTGTGTTTTGTGAAGAACTTTGTTAGCAGTTTACCCCTGCCACACGCCACCTCAGTGGCTTTTGCTGGGGCCCTCCGACACAGGACACAGGTAGATGTTGTATATGAATCCATGCATTGGATGGTACAAGCCGAGCAGGTGTAACGTGCTGTCATGACAGCGGCTCTGTCCTGAGTGTATGTATTGTATTGAAGAGTGCCATACAGATAAAGCTATTATTATTATTATTATTATTATTATTATTATTATTATTATTATTATTATGTCCATGGTGGCAGGTAAAATGTATTCCTCTGCTCTAGTAAATGGCTTCTTTGACTTTTTGCAATCAGATTAGCCACCAGATACAGTATGATGCGCGAAGCACAGTTATATTATCAGAGGAGGTGGCTTTCAAAATATGTTGCTGGCTAGCGTGTACCCACTTTTTTCGCTCAAAGTACTTTAGGTAGGTTTATCTTTTAGTGTGGGGTGTTTGGACTATAGGTGCCGAAGACGTTTCGATGGCTTCATTGCCATCTGAAAGAGTCTGCCATCTGAGGGTAGAGTTTTAACAACTCTACCCTCAAAAAAGCTTACCAACAAAGTCTGTTTCTTTGCCATTGTTATGCTGTTACGCATCTATACACCACAACAAAGAGTGCTAATTATGTTCCCTGATCTCTTATTCATATAAGGTCATGACCAAATATGGATGTTGGGAAGTGCATCACATTTAACAAACAGAAACTGCATAGTAACAGGCATTTGATAGGCTGTGAAATACCTTTTACATTTTGCGTTTTGGGTGATTTCTGGGTGCCAAATGCAACTTGTAAGGTCTAACGTAATTTTTATTATCCCAGAGGGGCAATTTGTTTATTTATTTAATTTAATTTATTTAAAAGGCCAATAACAGCAGGGACAAATGAGTTTTTAAATCTGTTGGTCTTGGAAGATCTGCATCTTGGAAGATAATATCTGCGACCAGAAGGAAGCAACCTGAACTCACTGAACAAGGGGTGACTAGGGTCAGAAAGGATTGACTGGGCCTTCTTTGTGACTCTGACTTTGTGCTGTTGGGAGAGGTCATTTAGATGTGTGCCTGCAATTGTACTGCACAGTCTAACAATTCCTTCTAACCTGTTCCTGTTTTTCAAGGTAAGTGACCCAAACCAGCAAATAAAAGAGACGGTTAAACCAGACTCAATAAAACAAGAATAAAACATTCTCATAAAAGTGGTGTCAACATCAAAACTTCTGAGCTTCCGATAAAAGTAAATACGCTGATGGGCCTTTGCACAAAACAACATCAGTATTTTGTTCAAAGGTTAACTTGTCATCAGTTATTGTCCCCAGATACTTGTACTGTTGAACAACATCAACAGCCTGGCCACAAATAACAGCAGGAAGAATAGGGGGAGGCTTCTTCCTAAAGTCAATTATCATTTCCTTTGTTTTAGACACATTTATGTCCAAGAAGGAGCATTTGCACCAGTCACTAAATTCATCCACCACTGGACCATGGTTAATTTCATCATTACTGAGCAGGGACACAATGACGGAATCATCCGCAAACTTGATTATATGTCTGCCCACATAGTAACACTGACACTCATTTGTATATAAAACAAAGTGGTGAGAGGACACACCCCTGGGGGGAGCCGATGAAAGATAAAAGCGCGTCAGATAAAACGCCATTGACTTTCACCTTTTGAGACCTGTCATTTAAAAAGTCAACCAGCCAACGGTTAAAAACCAACAGGGTAGCACACAACGGACAACTACCGCTGCATGTCACCATTAGACCAGCGCCATTTGGTCAACTATATTTGGGTTAATGACACCCAGTTGCTCTTAGTGCTGTTAAATGTAATTAGCTACAATAAAAATAGACTGTACAAATGATAATAGAACATATTTGAATTTTGTAGAAGTAAAAAAAATAATATATATATATATATATATATATATATATATATATATATATATATATATATATATATCTTTGTTTTTGTTTTTGTTTTTGCTTTATTTTTAAATCTCTGAGGCCCCGTGGCCAATGGTCCACAGCCCGCTACCGGTCTCCGGCCCGGTGGTTGAGAACCACTGCCTTAAGCTACAGGAACCAAAACCTCAACCATATCATATACTGCATGTTAGATGCATTGGTGTATTCATTTACGCATTTCATCCTTACTAATAATATACCTATTACCTTCTTTGGTGACATAAGGGACATCATCTTCCAAGCGTTCTGTAAAGTTACTAAATGTTCTTTCTAGTCGCAATTGTGACTAGAGTATAAAGTATGCATAGTATAAACACGAACCTTGACATATAAAGTATACCCATTTATGTTTAAATGGAAAGAAAAAAGTTGATAGTGTGGCACAACACCAAAATGGCTGACAATCAGAGGAACACATTCAGATGGTGAAGTGTGAAAGCTGCCTGCGGGCAATGTACAGAAGAGATTGACGGTGAGAAATGACATTGACCGTTTTACAATGCATCCTTGACATTCCCTCTCTCCCTCTTTCTCTCATTCCCTCTCCATCTCTCCCTCTCTGGGTTGTGTGATGTTGAAAGGCTTGGATGGCTCACTTTGTACTGGGCTTTGGCTTCACATCAGCGTTGAGCCGAGCCGGGGGACGTTGGACTTTGAGCTTTGGTCATTTCATGTTTTATTTTATTATTATTGTTGAAATGACTCAAAATGCCTCCCAAATTCCCGTTCTTTTTTTAAAGATGAGATTCACCTGTATGGTATTATTATATTACATTACATTACATTTAGCAGACGCTTTTATCCAAAGCGACTTACAATTGAGGAAGACAATCAAGTTTCAGTAACATAAGATTTGACATGGTTACTATAGAACATTAAAGACAAAGGCGATTCAACTTCAATAGCATAAGAGTGATCAACATAGCTTCAATAACAGTGAACAGAGTGAACATCATGGCTTCATTATTCAACATGGTTTCAGGTGCTCTCGGAAGAGAAGGGTTTTTAAGAGCTTCTTGAAGACAGAGAGGGACGCCCCTGCTCTTGTAGCAACTGGTAGCTTGTTCCACCATTGGGGAACTGCAGATGCGAATGATCTCGACTGAGATCGCCTTGTGTTTAAGGAGGGCGAGGCCAGTCGGTGCTGTTGTGATGAGCGCAACGCCCGGGCAGGGGTGTAAGCCATTATAATTGAGTTTAGGTAGGTAGGTGCAGACCCTGAAATCACTCTGTAGGCAAGAGACAGTGACTTGTGTTTGATTTGGGCAGCCACCGGTAGCCAGTGTAGGTCAGTGAGCAGAGGCGTGACATGTGCTCTTTTGGGTTGCTCAAAGACCAAACGCGCCGCCGCGTTCTGGACTTTTTGCAGTGGTTTTATCGAGCAAGCTGGTAGGCCAGCTAGGAGGGCATTGCAGTAGTCGAGGCGGGATGTGACCATGGCCTGTACCAGGATTTGGGTAGCATATTGGTTCAGGTACGGTCTGATTTTCCGTATGTTGTAGAGTGCAAAGCGGCACGACCTGGCAATCGAGGCGATATATACTGTATATTATTAGCTCCATAGATGAATGGGATATTCTTCACTGGCATGACAATTGGGAAATCTATTACCACTATGAGTAGTGGGACATAAGCCGCTTTCACACATGAATGCTGTAAATGGGTGGATTAAGTTTTCCGCTAAAGGTAGCCGTTTCTGTTGTTCACACAAGACACGCCTTTCCGCCTTTTTAGCAGAATGCTACCATTCACACACCACTGGCAATGCTGTTATTAATTGTCCTTACCCGGAAAATGTGTTACCTTTGCGCCAGAATCACTGCAGTTTGAAAACAGTATCTGTCCAATCCTCTGTTTTTGCCAATCCTCCGATTAAAGAAATGCTTTCCATTGTACAGTGGTTTATATTTCCCTCCTGCATGTGTTTACCATGGATGTATAAAAGGAACTGTGTGTACACTGCAAAGCCGGCCCGGGATAAACTTTGTGATTGGCTCACACAGTTCGACAACAGAGCGTCATATGTCAGCGCGTCCTACATTGTGCGTGCTTGTGCTTTACCGGTCACGTTACAACATCTTATGCAAGGAAATTGGCAAAACGGATTTGCCGGCATTTCGATACCGGCTCCATTTCACCCATCACCCCTATGCCGTTATATTACCGGCATGGGCTACATGTGTAAAAGGGCTTATGCTGTATCATTCTGCAAGACCCACACTTGTGATAACCCCTCGTCCTACCTCAGCCTCTCTAAACATAAATGTTTCAACAACCTATTTCTATATTCTGCGTTGTTGTGACAGAGTGTCCACTGGGTTTCACTGGGTGGTTTAACTTGAGGCTGTGGTGACCTTCTGGCAGCAGATCGATGGAAGGGCTGGGGGGGCGAGACTGTTGGTCAGGCTAGCTGGCTCCACACCGGCAGCGCTCTCTGTCTCTGTCTCTGTCTCTGTCTCTGCCTCTGTCTCTGTCTCTGTATCTGTCTCTCCATCTCTGTCTGTCTTGCTCTCTCGCTTTCGCTCTCGCCCTCCATCTCTTTTTAATTTGTATTTTTTGTCTTTGCAAAGTTTTGTTTTGACGTCGTTTCTTTCCGAAAGTGAGTTTGAATAAGATGCTCACAATTGGTCCACAGGGCTTTGTGACTGAGTAATATGAAAAGGAAGAGTTGAGTCCAACTACAGAGAGGAGCGAAGATGGATGCCAGCTATATTTTTATTATGATCACTGTAGAGGAGATTAACATACAAACACAATTTAAGCAGGTTTGAAATCCTCTTTAATAAGAGTGATTATTTTTTATTCCAATAGGCACACAAGAAAAGTTTTTAATACAAAATAAATCACCTGCTTTTCTATATTCCCGAAGGCAATTTCCCTAGCTAGCTACCACTATTGTGCGTATTCATTGGTTTGCACAATTTTGTGTAGTGTGTGTATGTATGTGTGTCCCTGTGCATGTGTGTGACCATGCCTGCGTGTGTTCATGTCTGTGTGTGTGTGTGTGTGTGTGTGTGTGTGTGTGCTGGTGGGTCTAATTGGGAATTTGTATTCACTAAAAACTCTGGATGCAACCTTGGATGCAGCACCACACCCGTTATTTGTATCGATGGGAGCTGCGTGGTTCAGGATTAAGAGCCAAGCTTCCCTCCACATCAGTGCCCACACCAGCCCTACACATCCCCAATTACCTCTCCAAGCTGCTTCTGTCCTGGGCCTCATTGTCCCAGCCGCCTGGCAGTGCAACAAATACCCCAAAAATGACAAATCAATAGTCGTAATCTCTTTTTATTCCTTTATTCCTATGGGAGTGGGACTGAATTGCAGTTGCAATGCAGTCAGACAGTGTTTCTTGTGGTGGCCTCAGCTGTTTTTTTTGTAAAAATTCAGGACATTCATACCTACATTGGTTCTTTCTTTTTTTGTCCGTCCTTTTTGTAGCAGGAGGATGTGTCTCCCATACCCCCCCCCCCCCACACACACACACACACACACACACACACACACCAGGGTGTTCTTCGTCCCCACTCCATCACTCCAGGGTGATGTAACATGTCATTCCTCCCCTATATAATACTTCTCAACGGCTGCTCACATCCCTCCTCGTCAGACCATGTCGGAGTCACTTAAAATGGACGCCAGTCCAACATACCAGACCGACACCCCCCTCCTCCCCTCCTCCACTCCCATGACAACATAATTACAGTCGGTTACAACAGAGAGCGGACACGATTGCGTGCAGTGGGCGGGACCATTGCTACCTGCCAGAATAAATGTGTTGTGCTGTTCTCTCTGTGATATCCCTGTTCTCCTCAGTGTCTCTATTGTGTTAGTTTAGTATCTCAGTGTATCTGTAGTGTTAGTTTAGTATCTCAGTGTCTCTACTGCGTTAGTTTAGTATCTCAGTGTCTCTATTGTGTTAGTTTAGTATCTCAGTGTATCTGTAGTGTTAGTTTAGCATCTCAGTGTCTTTATAGTGTTAGTTTAGCATCTCAGTGTCTCTATAGTGTTAGTTTAGCATCTCAGTGTCTCTATAGTGTTAGTTTAGCATCTCAGTGTCTCTATAGTGTTAGTTTAGCATCTCAGTGTCTTTATAGTGTTAGTTTAGCATCGCAGTGTCTCTATAGTGTTAGTTTAGTATCTCTTAGATTCAGTGGTGGGCCAGCAGGGCCTTCTCTGCTGGCCCTGTCAAAATCTAAATAATATATATACATTATTTTTTTCAAAATTACATTAATTTGTGTCTGAACGCATCTTAATTCCACATTTTGTTCAGTACTTACAACATAATTCCAGAAGGAAAACCGTTTTTTTTGTAAGGCTGAGCTCAGCTGAATAACGCATCACAGCTACATGGACCAGCGGGGCCAGCACTAAAAGTATTGCTAGCCTTACGCTGAAGCTGCGACCTCCCATTGGATAATACATTTCACTGACGTGTGTAATCAGCCAATCAAATGTTGATGTGTAGAACGCCCCCAGGGCCCAGCAATATGCCGGCGCTGGCTCTCGGTGATGTCATCAGTGAATTTTGAATCGTTGGCGGTTAGTGAGAGAGTTGATAGTGAAATACTATGGCCACCGCCCTCACAGCACCTAGCGATCCTGTTTCTGATCTCCTTCGTTTCGTTTCGATCGTTTGGAGAGAAGACAGATTTAATTTCAAGAGGAAGACCTACACCGAAGCTGGATGGGCTGACCCAGGCCGGTAAAGGTTTTGTGCGGCACTTTACAGAGTGCAACTACAGCCGCTATGACTGGCTAACGGCTAGCACGCGATCTTTCTCAGCTCTCAAGCGCATCAAAACGTACTCGCGGAATGCAACCAGACAGACCCGACTCTCTGCACTGGCATCTATTGCCATCTAGAAGGAGCTGCTCATCAAACTAAAACAGGATGCCCGACTGCATGAGGAGGTCATTGAACATTTCCTCCGAAAGGATCGGAGGATGGATTTCCTCTACAAGTGATGGGTGAGTTTTACTTTGCACTGTGTAGGAGCGATAATGTTGTTGTGGTACTTTAGTTTATAACGCATTTTTTGTAATGGTTGGAAACACAAATACATTGCTGGAATTTGGGCAGTAGGCTTAATGGTAACGCTGTGTGTGGATGCCGCTTAATAAGCATATTAAATGAACCCGTTCACTACTACTGCTGTGGGCTTAATATTCTGGCTTGTAATATTGTCGCTATAGGCTACTTTATTGAATCCTTTGAAGTTGCGAAAGCATCCGGTGAACATAACAACAATAACTGTGAACACTTGTTTTTGTGTCATGTGTGTGATGTGCAATCTGGTTGCGGAGTGACATAAGGAAAGACCTGATGGTGATGCTGCATTACTCTAGCTCTGCGGTAATGCAAAGTGGTGTGCGTTGTTGTTGCTGAAGATCAACTGTCTTGTTGTGGATGTTATGCAGTAGCGCATATTGTGGCTGTGTTGGCTGTATCGGCACCTAATATGACATTTGTGTGCATGTCTGAGTGTTTGGGGGTTGGCCGTTGGTGGAGTTCGTTACTGAAGGCCCTGACTTAAACCCCACGGTACGCTACTGCTTAGATTAATATCTAAAGTCTGATGGTAGACGAGCTCAAATCTGGGTGAAGAGGGTGTTTCACTTTCTTTCACTTCATATTTGTTTCAACCAATCATGTTGCTGGAGGCAGGGATCTGTAAGTGCGTAATTGGTTATTAACGGCAAACACCAATTCGGCCAGCAGTAGTAAATGTAAAATAAAGTAAAAAAGAAAAAAACACCTTATAGACTGGCCAAAGCTTCATCCACTCGAGCAAATGAGTTTCTCTTGACGGTAGAATATCAACAACACAGGAAACAAGGCGTAGCCCCGCCCCCTTGCAGTTCTTGGTTTTCAGCCTCTGTGCCGTCTCCCCCCAAAAGATCTGCTCTCTCTCTCTCTCTCTCTCTCTCTCTCTCTCCACTCAGCCTCGGCTCAAGGTCAAAGCAATTATTATCAGACTTCCATTCAAACCCTGACCGCCCCCTTCATTCCTCGTGATGCCCTCCTGTCAAGCTGTGGCGTTGAAGGACAATACTCTATATATACTCCTGATTTATGAACACAAAAATATGTATGTATGTGTATATGTGTGTATATATATGTGTGTGTGTGTGTGTGTGTGTGTGTGTATATATATATCTATATATATATATATATATACACATATACATAGACTAAACGTATACAAAAAAAGGATAATAAATAGATTACTGTGGTCATACTTTGTTGAATATTTGAATAATATGACGAATGAAAATGAGCTCACACAGTGACAAAGTTAATTTCCATGTCATGGTGTCTTTACATTTGATACTTTGTAATTGATTATTTCTGTTACTTAGGAGTGAATATACCCCAGCATTATGTGGCCTGTGAGAGTCATACAAATCAACATCTTTCTATTTCTATCTACATGGCCATTTAGTCGTTTGGCAGATGCTTGTATCCAAAGTGAGGACAATATAAGCATACCATCAAAATTGGAGAATTACAAAAATGGTGAGTTATGCACAAGCAGACTAGCTGTAGGAATCAGAAATTATGGGTTAATAATACAATCATAATTATTATCAGGGATAGCCAAGTGCATATGAAACATAATCTGTATGATTTGGGCTCACAAAGAACCTGGCTTGTGAGGTGTATCCATGTCGTCGTGTGTGTCAGTGTTTTGTGTAAATATGTTTGCATGTGGACATACGCCTGTGTGCACGAATATGCAGCTCTGTTGTCACAAGCCTGCACGTATATATCTATACCTGCGTACTTCTCTTCTGCTCCGTATCACCTAGCAACACACTTGGCAGACTTTATCCATAAACCAAACATGTATACATCTTTTAGTGATCCAGCGTGACTGTTAATAAAAACATAATAAAAATAAATTGTTTGCTGTTGACGGGGGGACACAGTAATGTACGCCAGCGGTGACGGTGTTTCCTCAAGAGTGACACCTGGTCACACATTGCGCGTGACACAGGTGTGATTAATGATCTCACCGTTATCATGTATTGCATGGAAACATGCACACATGTTCACGCACGCACACACTTTACTGTATCAATATCGATACAGCACAAATCATAAAAAACAACTATCTATTTTGTTGTTGTTTTTTTTTAAGATTGCGTGTCAAAGTTGGGAAGGATAAAATTAACACTGGATAGATAGTTGTATTAAGTTTAGAAAATTAAATATCACATATTGCTCTCACAAATACTTAGTCCCTTCAGGGTGAAGATATCACCCGGTGCTCTTATGATTATCACAGGGCACAGGTTGTTATTTTGTACAATTACAGCATGAAGCCTGAGGGACAAGAAAATTACAATATAATTGGACAGATGATATAGACTGGCTCTTGGCTACAAAATCCATGTTGCAGCTGCTTGATAAATGACTTGCTGAAATGTGTGTGTGTGCGTGCGTTTCATCACGGCTGAATATTGGAGCTAATGCAGTGACTTGAGATGTTCTTTTAATGGCGGCTTCATGCTAATTACAAATTTCACTCAGGTTGTATAAAAGTCTAAATGGTCAAAACATACCTTTTCTTCCCACATGAGCCTCGGTCGTACTCTGAATGGAGACCTAGTTATCGAGGCCCAGATATTATGTTTGCGGGGGTTGCTCGGGTCTAAAGCAGTTTGACTGTCAACACTGCCCAGGTTTTACTCAACGCACTGTAGCGCCAACAATTTCACTTCACTCGGATGTTTCCGCTGCCGTGACTGCATCTCCGTCTCTTTGGGTGTCCAAGGGTAACTTGACAGCTTCTACCACTGTGTTTCCCCGCGTCCCGCGTTGAGCTATACGGTCTGTGGTGTCTGGCAGTGCAGGTGTTCATGTTCGCCCCGAGCTGTGCTTTCTGTCGGTGTGAATTACAGCATAGTTTCCCAGCATGCCATCTGTTCCATATGCTCCTCATTCAAGTGTAATTGCATTAATGTGAGTGTGGACTTTACTTTTATATCCATTTTATATATTTTATTTTATTTTTTCGACATTCTTCTCCAGAGTATCCACCGTTATTTTATTTTATTTTAACTGTACTACTTCGACTCCTAATACGACTTCAGTACAACTTCCCTCCATGCAGAAAAATAGGGAAAAAAATGGTAAAAGGCTTGCAACAACAGAGCCGTGTGCGTGTGCACACAGGCGTATGTCAACACCTCCACCTGCGACATTGCTCTCGGTGTTGAGTTCCTACCTCCTGCTGTCAGGTCTTCATCATCGACCTTCATCTCAGCTCCTCATGTGTTTTTTTTTCAGTCCACCCACTCACAAGCCAGGTTTCTTTGTGAGCCCAAAATAAATCTTCATTGAAGTAAAAAAAGAAAAAAAAAAAAAACTGACCAGAAGGGTCAATAATGTCTCTTGTTCCTTGTCTGTCTGTCTGTCTGTCTCTCAGTCTCACTTTCTCTCTTGTTCTGCCTTCTTCGTCGCCCATCTGTCTACTTTACTACTTTCCCTCTCTTATGTTATGCCTTCTGAGGTGTTCTACACTACAAACATACCCTTGAAGAGCCAAACTGAAATATAGTATAAGAAGAAAAATCCCAATTTAAACGTTTTATTTTTGATGTTTGTGTGTCTGTGCTATCTGTCATGTTGCAGAGTCATTTTTCTTATCATATATCAGCTTCTGTTTTGCTCTCACTTTCCTTCCCTCCCTCCGTCGTTCTCTTCCTCTCCTTTCTCGGGTCATCGCTGCTTCATCCAGAGCCCCAGTGATTCAGCAGCAGGTTTACTGGAGGAAGGTTTAATGAAGACGATGAGCCGTTTTGTAGAAAATAATCCAACATATTTGTTCTGATTTGCATGTCAGTCAATCAATCAAAGATAGCGGCATGTTAATCTCTAGCCTGCTAACAACCTACTCACCCAAATGGTAGAACGACCAGCCGGTGCACACACAAACGTACCTGGACTTAACCATTAGACAATGGTAAATCGGTAAATAGGTAAATCACCCAAACTAAATACATTTGCATAATTATATTTTCTATATATATAAATATAAATAAAAGTATAATTATGCATGTAATTATGCATGTATAATTATATAAAAAACCTGAATTATTCACATTGCAAAGAAAAGGAATTCACAGTACAGAATACAATATTATAAACCCTCCTGTCACTTCCAATATTTCCCTCCCAGAACTTTAAAAACGGTGAGCGTTCCCCAGGGAAGTCTTTGTCCAAACACCTTGGGAGTTGGAGACAAAACAATTGATAAACATTGCATTAAACAATATTTATGACTACTACTTATATTGATATTGTATACACATGTATACATCACTACTAATCCCATTGTGTGAGCCCCAATTAATATCAATTAATATATATATATATATATATATATATATATATATATATATATATATATATATATATATACAGTATATATATATATATTACAGGGAATGCGATCACGGACTTCCCGACTTAGCTGTAGCAAACCAACAAACCAATAAATAGACATGAACAATATTATCTTGTGTCCTTATTGTGAAACTAATAATAATGTGTTGTGAATCCAGTCATACAATCGATGCGTATAACTCAGATGCACAATTTACCACATGGCAGTGATAACAGAGCGCACCTCCGTTAAACACTGGAAAAGTACATTAACAGACCCAAAAGTAGTTTGAATGAGTCTCCACCAAACTATGCCACATTTTGTCTCTCCACCTGTCAGTCGGTTTCACTATATTGGTATTTCAATTTTGTCATTCTGTCTGGGTATGTGGGGTTTTTTAGGGGGGGGGGGGGTGATGGGGGGGCTGTTGTTGTTGTTTTTTGGCAGTGTGTGTGGGTCCTTTGACGTCTGTCTTTTCTGTCAGGCAGTTTCAGGGTGGCCATGCGTGTCTGTCTGTCTGCTTCACATGCAATGTGTGTCTTTGTATCTCTGTTTGTCTGTCTATACTTCACGGGATGTGTCTTTGTGGCTCTCTGTTTTGTCAGTGTTGTGTACTCGTCTGCATCAGTTTCCCACACCGAGTGAGAAGAGACCTTGAGATGTGAGAAAGTGTGTGTGTGTGGTGTGTGTGTGTGTGTGTGTGTGTGTGTGTGTGTGGTGTGTGTGTGTGTGTGTGTGTGTGTGTGTGTGTGTGTGTGTGTGCATTAATGCTCGTAAAAACAAAACCCTACTGTGTTGTATGTATGTTTAAGTGGCTATCCTACGGAGAGGCAATGGCCGCTTGGGTTGAGCAATAGATGCGTGTTTTCTGTGCAGGGGGATGTTTGCAATCATAGACTTTCTCCAGCTGTTGTGTGGAGGTATACACCATGTGTCGTCTTGTCTCTCTCAGCTATTTCCAAAGTCCCCCCGAATCAATTTAGCCAATTTTGACCTTTTCATGGTCAATGTGGTGTCTTCCGTCTCTACTCATGGCCATCAAATACGTGCTAAGCTCTCTTTTGTTCTTTCATTCTCTCCAACACTCTCTCTCTCTCTCTCTCTCTCTCCATTTCTCTCTCCATTTCTCTCTCCATTTCTCTCTCTCTCTCTCTCTCTCTCTCTCTCTCTCTCTCTCTCTCTCTCTCTCTCTCTCTCTCTCTCTCTCTCTCCATTTCTCTCTCTCTCTCTCTCTCTCTCTCTCTCCATTTCTCTCTCTCTCCATTTCTCTCTCTCCCTCTCTCTCTCTCTCTCTCTCTCTCTCTCTCTCTCTCTCTGCAGGCAGATGAAGTACTGACCGTGATTAAAACCAAGGCTCAGTGGCCGGCATGGCAGCCACTCAACCTGTGAGTATATTTCAGTTCAATGTCAGTGTGAAAGACTTTGGCGTGCGGCTCCAAAACATACAATATATAATACAGCTACAGTATATGCAATACTCCAAAATAAAAGCGGGGTTCGAGTTACAGTTTTTCTCGATTGCTAAGACACATTTCTTGAAAGCTGCTCTCCTTTTCTCTAAACTGTGAACACAAAACCCAATTTTCAAACTACATTCACAAAACCTCAGACTCTTCTTGCAAAACCAAACTTTCACCTCAAAACAGTTCAATCTGTGCTCAAAACTGAACTATGTTGTCAAATCGTGCCCCGAGTCAATCAAAATCACAAAAACACTACTGAGCAGTCACTAAACACTACATAGAAAAATAGAAAACACAATGCTCAGGACATGAAGCTGGAGAAATAAATGTTTATTGTTCACTGTAGGCTAAATGCATGTTGCAAAACAAAAAACCTGTGCATTTAGCACTTGTACAAAAAGACAAAAAACAGAAATCTTGCGCGACTGTCGACGGGAGGGGGGGGGGGGACGCGATTGTCAACCGGGGGGGCGGGGGGGGTGCGCGATTGTCGACCGGGGGGGGGGGGGGGGGGGGGGTTCGCGAAAATCATCCACAGCCGGGCCCCTAGAGACCCGGGCCTGGGTGCGGCCGCCCACCCAGCCCCCCCTGACGCTCCGCCCCTGGCCAGGCAATGGGGGAACAAACCCCTGGCATGCCGTATCGGCTTGGCATGCCTCCATGTCACCACAGGCAAGTTCCATGGCTTGCAGGAGATTTTGAAGATTTTAAATCTTCGGATTATGGTGGACACAGTGAATCTACTGATGATTGGTTGTACCCTTTGTCCGGCCTCCCTCATGCTCATACCATGGACAAGAAGATGGTCAATCACAGTAGCTCTGATTTCATCAGATATTACAATTCTTTGTCTTCGCTGACCACCTCGACCTCCTCTCACACAAACTCTTCCTCTCAGATTTCTATCCATTGTAGGGCCTCACAAACCAGTGCTCTCTGAACTGGCTTATATGTTCCCTCACATCATTAGCCACAAGTGTGATCAATTTTGAGTTGTTGTGTTCAAGTGGTGACACTTGTGCTTTAATTGTGTTTGACTTTTGTCACCTGTGCTCACCATTATGCAGCACGGGTGAATCACAATGAAAATGTGTTGACAAGGTGTGTCTAAACAGGTGAAAAGTGCTTATGGTTTTGCCAAAAGAGTGATTGATTCAATCAGTGGGTTCAGGCAACTGAGCATTTGGTTCAGACAATAGGGTTTAGTGTTTTAGCAATTGAGAAAAACTGTAAAGGATAATTTCACTTTACAGCATTTCTGTGGTTAGTTTGTATGCATCCCAGACAGTTTTTAGGTTGCTTGCTTAGATTTTTGCCACCCATGTAAGCAACCCACCCCCTCCATCCAATAGAAGCCCATTTAACGTCAATGGTTTGCCGGTATCCAATATCTTAATATTGAAGCAAGCAACCTAAAAACTGTCTGGGGTGCACACAAAAGCCCGGGCATGTGTGAAAATGACCCCAGAAGTGTTATAAAGTGAAATTCTCCTTTAAGTGCTGGTCTCTTTTGGTGGTTGAGTATAGCCACAAGTTATGATACATACTGAATTAAATGCTCAGTCTACAATAAAGTTGTCTGTTTACGCCTTGTACAAAGAGGTAATAACCAACACTGACAGCAGAAAAGTGTAATGGTGTATTCATAATTTTCCTTTTATACAATATGAAATAATTATGCTTAACACACACACACACACACACACACACACACACTCACACACATGATTTAATACCAAACAGTTCAATTACCCCTTGAAGCGTGTATTTTTTTCTATTATTACAGAACTATTATTTCTAATTATTAATTATTATATAGTGTGCACACAGAATACACACACACATTAAAACCTACACACATTATTCATATTTTTGTTTAAAGCTTTTTCTTTACTTGTAGTTATGTATGTATGGCACCCGTTATGTTCCAGATTGAGAACACACACCATAAAGACACAAACACAATTACATTCTGGGTTTTCTCTTCATGCATCAATCATTTTCCACTCGCACAAAAACCCTTGTTAAAGGGAAATTTCACTCTTATGGAGAAATATTGCTCAATTATATACGGTGAACATATTGCTCCTAGATAATTTACCGCCATAATAAAGTCATAGCGGTCTTGTTGAAATGCTGTGCGATTACGGCTGTTTAAATGTGGCAAATAAAGAGCATCTGTACACCTGATGGGAAGTTTAACAGTCCAGCACATAATTCAATCAGTCAATTGTAATGCAATGCACAAACTGCTTGTGCATAGTATACTGGTGTTACTAAGGGGTGTTCCTGGTGCTTAAAACTGGTACCAGTAACCAGCATCATGTGACTCCTAGGGGAGGGAAAAAAATCTATTCACTTAAGTGTTGCAATTTTTTAATCAATTTCTTTTTAATGCCTGAATCGATTTTCGGTATGTTTATTGTTTTCACATTAAATGCATACAAGAAGTACACTACATCAACACTAGCATGCAACCTAAACCCTCCCAGCATAGCAGTGATGCTGCTGAAATAAAAGTCAGAAAGACTGACTGACGTGATGTGCATTGTTATTGGAAATATGCCTCATGATATACAATCTCTAGAAGTGTATGATTCAATTTTCTCCCAAATGGTTTAGTGTTAAAAAACTAAACAAAAATGGCAATAAATCGTAATATCGAATCACAATACTCGGTAGAATCGCAAAACACTTAAAAATCACAATGCATATTGAAACGCCACCCAAGTATCCTGATGGCATCGAACCAGGATCTAAGCCACATGGTCCCAGCCCTAGTGACTCCTCCTCGGACCCCCCCTCTCTCCTCCAGGCGAGCGGCCCCTTCGGCAGAGTTCTCGGTGGACCGCGTCCGCCACCTGATGTCCTTCCTGACCATGCTGGGCCCCAGCCCCGACTGGAACGTGGGCCTGTCCAAGGAGAACCTGTGCACCAAGGAGTGCGGCTGGGTCCAGAGGCTGGAGGCGGACCTGGTGCCCTGGGACGCCGGCACCGACAGTGGGGTCACGTACGAGGTGTGTTGAGGGTGGTCTGGAGGCGGTGACTCTGGTGGCCTGTGCTCTAATGTGGGATTATTCAACGTTTGTGTGTAAGGAGAGTTTAAAATTGGCCAATTTTCTCTGTGTATCTCTGCATGTATTCATTTTACCCTATTTTTGTTGTAGGTTTTCCTTTGTTTTGATGTGATATTGATTCCATGAAAAGGCACCATCTAAAGTTGCTGCTATGTCTTGTTATTGTTAGTCATAGTATTAGTTGTATTTTAATCAGCAGTAGTGTCCAGAAGGCGTTCTATCCTGATTGAGGGCCTATTAGGTGAGATAGTGGTCAGCTTTTAATGCAACTGTGCTCAAAGGATGCTGAGTTGCTAGGTTTCGTACACAGCGTACACACCAAACATGCTTTAGTATTTTGTTGTTTTTTGTACAAAGCAAAATACATCATTCTATCTCTAGCCCCTTAAGTCCTTAATGAAGATGCTGCCTTGAGGGTAAAATGTGTCCCAGGTGAAATACATAGGCGAACAAATTAAAGGTAAACGTTCAATAGTGATAGAGCATGTGTTAAGTGCACTGCAGTGATCTCCCTGGACTGAACCTCATGTTACTCCAGCGGACGGCCACTCTCACGCTCTGGTTTAACATGTTGTATCAACAGCATGTCATCCGCCTCATGTCGTTTCTTGGCATCTGTCATTAGAGCCGACTACAGAGTCGAGTCACTCTTTGTGTGCGATTTTCCAGTGCTGAGAATATTCTTCAGCAAACCAAATTCAAATTGTCACCTCATAACAGCAAGTTTGTATTCGTTAATTGAACTTCTCTGGTGCCTCCTAGCAGGCAATTTATTTACATATTTTGAACTGTTGGGCAGAAACAGCCCCTCATGAATAAAAGAGTAGAGTAAAGCTTCATGAGAGAGAGAGCAGTAAATGTTCTTATACACAAAAAAACAACATAAACCAAGCTTGCTTTGGTGCAGTTTATGACCCACTGTCTAGATGCGCATTTCCTTCGGTCTTGCTTTAATTACCATAATGCGCTTGTGTGCTATTAAGTGTGCTTTCAAGGATGGACTGGTCTCGTACCATGCACAGCAAAGTTACTTATTATGTACCCTGTCAACATTCCTCGCATTGTCTTTATTGTCTGTGTTAAGAGTATTATATTGTCTTTATTGTCTGTCTTAAGAGTGTTGTATTGTCTACCGCACACCACTTGCAATAGCAGGCATGCTTTGCAATCTATATTACGCACATAGGAGACACAAACCATACGCCGGTGCTCAGAGGCTGAAAAGCATTACATTCAACTGGTCAGCTTTATTAAAACCATCATATTTCTGTTGCTGCCTACACCACCTGCCCTTTCAAAATACATGTTTCCGGAAAACATGTATTTTGTTACTAAATTGTATTATCATTATGATTATTATGATTATGAAATTATTATTATTATTATTATTACATGTTTCATAATCTATTTCATGTTATCTAGAGGTGTATTATTTAGAGGTGTAACTATCTGCAGCAGCTTTTTGTTTTTGAATTTCCAATTGATTTTTCAATGCGGGAGCCCCAGCAGGAGGGCGTGGGGATGCTGTCACCACAAAGGGAATACTTTATTGTTTCGGCACGACAAATGGCTGGTTGTCCTCCTTTTCTAATCAGTGGTTGTTGCACATGTGTGCACATGTGTGTTCAGCTACACTGAAGGAACCCATCCAAAATGCTTGTTTTTAAAACAGGAAATGTTGATTGGGTGATAAGTTAAGGCTGGATTAGTCCCCCTAGCCCCCCCCCCCCCCCCCCCCCCCCCCCCCAAACACACAAACACCACGCCTACTCTATGACTCTCACGCCATTAAACCCCACCTTAACATTATCATATTATTATATTACATTATATTAGGTATGCCTATACAGTTCCATCGACTAAGTGCTGCCACAAAACACAAGACAAGGAAACAATGGATTAAACCAATCTGAAGGCAGGGTATGACTCTAGACTATGGCAATATTTGTGTTCACTAAAGTCCACCCAATCAAATACAGCACACCAGTTATTACTGACACATAATAATGTGACTGACTAGGAATAGCAATCACACAGCACAGCTGAATGCAGGTTTCAAAATCAGGCTCACTTTGTGAGCTAGGCAACTTCACACAGAACTACAAAAGCCAACATATAATTAACTTGACAAACCGACCCCAACACCTATAGCAGCATCACACCACAGTGATGCAATACACGTTATGCAAATGGAATATCAACTAAATCCATCCACAAAATATACAGCAACAACCAATCACAACAGATAATACTGCTTAATGCAGACAGCCTGGTTCTTGCGTCTAATGCTTCTTTCCTTTAGAAGTTCTTCCTTCTCTACTTTTTCTTTGCAAACTCTGTGATCAAGTCCTCAAAATCCAGCTCACAAGCTCAGACTCCATGGCCATCAAAGAGAGCGCTTAAAGCTTTTTCTGACCGATGGAGTTCATCCGTTTCAGTTGTGAAGATGTCCTCTCTCCCTCACAGTTGGATACAGGCTATTGTTACTACTAGTTAGCTCAACATCCTCTGTTGGAATGTGAATGTCGACATTTTTTCACTTCTTTCACTTCCCGCCACTTCCTCCATTTTCTGCTGCTTGGCAATTTTTACCTCACACATATACAACCGAACTGATAGTGGGTCAGCTACAAAATAATTCCACTCTTTTTAACCTTAACTTGGCTTAAGAAAAATTTATCTTGAATCTGTGCAATGTAAGCCACCTGCTCTCTATGCCCACCCACCAATCTATACAGTGCATTGCCACTAGCGACCAGTCACCACTTGCCCAGCCATCTCACCAATAAAAGAATCAATCATGATACTTAATTTTCTTGGAAAATTTCATTCTGATTGGATAATGATCAAGATCAAGAGAATGGGTCAGGTTTTTTTTTGTTTTTTTTCTCCCATCGTTGATGGCCCTTTCGCACTCGGGGGGCCCCTGGGCCCATGCCCAGATTGCCCATATGGTAGATCCAGGCTAATCCCAAAGAGAAAGGGTAATGTCTGATACTTTTTGACATTGTAGTCTGCAGTATATTGTTGTTTAGTACATTTTTTGGGCATTAATATTAGTGCAAATACAGTTTTCAGGATGCATTTTGTAGCCATCGTCTGGGTTTCATAATACTGTTGCTTCTGTTCTATAAAATCAAATATCCATCCATCCATCCATCTTCTTCCGCTTAATATGTGCTTTCTATTGTTAAGTTACTCTTTGTGTTGCTTTTTCTCTACATTTAGTCTAAAGCCCTTCATGAGCTAATGTCAATAAGATGTATTCACCTCTCAAAGTCTCTTTGTGCAGTTGGCACAAACCTGAATATCACATTCCAAGGCACATTCAAGGCCTCTACAACATGTGGGGGTCTCAGTAAGCACAGCAGGAGGCCTACGTGTGCATTGAAAAATTGGACTTCAGGTTTTGTTACAGCGAGCATAGGAAAGTACGGTAACTCAATAACATGTCTTCTTCCCGATATATCAGATACAGTTTGACTCCTGTAAGCGTTCCTTCAAGGTGCTGAGCTCAGTGGGGCTTCACTCTTAGTTGTGTCAGGAGGGGCTCAGCGCTATGCACCTAGCGTACCCACGGCTTGGTCTCTACACTTCTAATGAGGGGACAGCCCCCCCCCCCCCCCACGCAGCACACTGCCCTCTCTGAGATGAGCCCGTTCTCGGTAATGACGGAGGAAAAGTGTGCACTTGTCACATTTCAACACACACCGAGTACACACACACACACACACACTGATTGCAATAACATTGATGAGCGCGGCTTCCACCATCGAGTCCTCATGATTGCAAACACTGATCTCCAAAAATAAATACGACCAAAATCATCCGCCCAATTTGTACATCTTCATTCACACGCCAATTTCTTTCCCATTTTGTTTTTCCTTTCAACCTTTCAACTTCAGTGAGAATGTTGATTACCACTTGTTTCTCATTTGCATTTCAGGTCACACATTGAGTAGTTGAAAAGTACTTGAAAAGTACTTCACTCATTAAGATGAGCTCTCAGAGGATGCTTAAGTGCCCCATAACGACCATCTTTGGGGCCTCCGGTTATCTGCTTATGCTAAGACGTGTGTATCTGTTTGTTTGTTTGTTTGTGTCAGTCTCCCAACAAGCCCACGGTCCCCCAGGAGAGGATCCGCCCCCTGAGCAGCCTGGACCACCCCCAGAGCCCCTTCTACGACCCCCAGGGAGGAGCCATGCCCTCGCTGGCCAGGGTGCTGGTGGAGAGGATCGCTAGGAAGGTACACACCACTGTGTGTGTGTGTGTGTCTGTGTCTCTGTCTGTGCATAGGTGGCATTTACACTGGGAACACGTCCGCACCACTTTTTGAAAATGCCGATTTTGCCCTTGTCTTTTGTCTTGTGTAGTATGTGCAAGTTCAATTTTAAGTGACTCCTTTAAAACGTTTTATTGTTCTGAAAGAATAATTAGTTTAAAATTATAATCTCCTTAAATCATTATCATCATGATCCGTATAAACAATTTAAACTGTGTGTGTGTACCCAGGGAGAGCAGTGTAACACTGTGCCAGACACAGTGGATGACATTGTTGCCGACATTGGACAGCAGGAGCAGGAGAAAGGTATAGCACACACGCACACACACACACACACACACACTTCTCTCTTTTTGTCTCTGGCTCCCAAACAGTACAGTATGTTTGTGTGTGTGTGTGCGCGCGCGTGTGTGCGCGCGTGCGATTGTGTGCATGGTGGAACCGCTCTTCAGCGTTTTGTCAGTGTTCGCAAAATGTTCCAGTCTCTCCAGTCATTAAAGTGAGTGGTGGTTGGTAAATAGATAATCTCTTGGGCACTGGGCAGAACACTGTTGACGTGCAACACAACTCTGTTATGCTGCGTGGGCTCCATGTCTTGACAGCTACACAACGGCTGGCGTCAGACAGCTCTGCCACTAACGGACAGATCCAGACAGGGAAGACGAGAGCTGAAATGCCTCTGTTGCGCCCTACGCATACTCAATTTGCTGACTTATTCCTTACACGTATGAACATGGATCTGGGATGTATTGTCATGTTCTGAAAAATAAAAAAAACGTAATTTAATTGAAGAAAACTCCCCTTTGTTTCCTCATCTCCTGTGTCACCCACTATCCCACTGGGCTTCGCTCTCTCTCTCTCTCTCTCTCTCTCTCTCTTGCGCTCTTGCTCTCGCTCTCGCTCTCAAGAGATGGCTGAGCTGATGTTTGTGAGGCATGGGGTTGAATATCAAAAATCATCAAGAATCTTATTGATGTATATAGTGGGTGATTTTGAATGGAATATTATCTTTGATACAACAAAGTCACGTTTTGAGGTATGAACAGAGGTGGTGGTGAGTGTGAGACAGTAGGCCTGGCCAGACATGCTCCAGGCAGTGTAGTATCCTGAGGCTGGTGGCAGCACAGCAAACCATGGCCTTCAGCTCTCCTTCTCGCCTTCCCCTTCTCTCCTTCTCTCCTTCTCTTCTTCTCCCTCTCTCCCCCCCGCATTCCTTCTCTCTTCTCCTCGTCTGTCTCTCCTCTCTTCTTTCCTTTCTCCTTCTCTCTCCCTCTTCTCCTTCTCTCTCATCTCTCCTCCTTCTCCCTTCTCTTTCTCTCCTTCACTCCTCCCGACTCCTCCTTCTCTCCTTCTCCTTTTTTCTGTATCTTTGCAGATGTGAAGCACTTTGTAACCTCTGTTAAAAAGCGCTTTATAAATAAAGTTTGACTTACTTACCTCTCCATCTCACCTCGCCCCACTCCCTCTCATTTTCTCCTCCTCTGTCCTCTCCTGCTCTCCCCAGAAGACGACACCCCAGAGACCTGCATCTACTCCGCCTGGTCTCCGTGGTCGGCCTGCAGCAGCGCCACCTGCGACAAGGGCCGCCGGATGAGGCAGAGGATGCTGAAGGCACAGCTGGACCCCGCCGTGGCCTGTCCCCACACACAGGACTTCCAGCCATGCATGGGCCCCGGCTGCAGCCTGGAGGGTGAGGAACGGCGCCTACTAGGGCCGTTCATAGTAACACACACACACACGCACGATTCCTTTTGTGTTGTGGGATTCCTTAATCAAGTTCAACAATAAGGGGCTGGCGATGGCCCGGCGCTGATAATTACATTTTTGAGTGAGGGCTAGTAAAAAAATGGTCTTGGGGCCATTATGTTTCAGCCTTGTGCGGTAACAAAAAGCACTGAACCCGGCTTACGCTAATACTAGCACTGCCAGGAACTTTCGGGGTCCTATAAAAGTCCGACACCCAAGAGCGTCAGTATCCATTTGTCTGGCTGATGGGCCATTAACGCTGTTCTATTGTCTCATGCAAATGCATACATTCGGCAATGCTCCTGGTTGGTGTTTTTTCATTTTTTCATGAAAAACACCAACAACAACCCAGCTATTGGTTCTCAATCTCAAATGATGGTGCAGACTATTACATTATCACATTTTGTCTATCGAAAGAACGACAAAGTCCCCTCAGCCTTTATATTTGTCTCTTCATCTCTCTCGTGCGCAGTGCGTCTTTCAGTTCAACAGTCAACACACATCCACACCAACTTAGGAAAATAATACAATTTAGAAACACTAGTATTTTGTTCATGTCGCTTTACATAAATAACATTTCTGATAGTATATGCATATAGCGCACACACAGGACACAACTTTTATAGTTCGACAAAAAGTGTGATTAGTTTTACTTCCATTTCTGATATTTTACACATATGAAAGAATGAATACTGTGGGTCTACACACTTTAGTGTGATTATAAGTGATTATCAGTGCATGTGAATGAATATTGATGTGCAAATGAGTTTCTATGTCCCATTCATTGTCTCAATGTGCTGTACTGCAAATGCATCCATTCCGCTGCGGAGGAGAGAACCGACACTAATCAGCACTGCTCTTTTTTGTGTGAAAATCAACACCAAAAACCAGTTGATCTGGTTTTCTAAACGTTATTCTATCATTATGATGATATAGGCGTGTGCAGAATAGGTATTTAGGAAAAGTGCAGGAGGGAACCACAGCAATAACAATGACGGAGTAATTTACATTTTTGAATGGCGTCGGCGTTGGCGTCTGATACACACAAGAGATGCAGACACATAGGAGACATAGAATAGATGCAAATAAGTCGGCTGGTCTTTGGACAATGACGTCATGTACGATGCCATGTACGTGAAGACTTTTAATTAAACCGATATTAGTGATCAGAATCAACGTGGGCAGTAATATGGCTAGGATATGATGATGATGTAAAGGAAGCATACAGATGGATGAGTACGGTTCATCAGTCAGGAAGACAGATGGGGGAGGTGGTGGTGGTGGTGGTGGTGGGAGGGACTTTTATTGCCAGGAGTGTTTTGGTCAATCCCCCCCCTGACAGCCAAGGTCTAGTCTCTCTGTCAAGACAAGACATGCCTCCCCTGTCAAAGCAAACTATAGCTTCGACTCGAGCACTGCTGCCCCTTTTGTTGTTGTGATGTGTGTGTGCCTGTGTGTGTGCCTGTGTGTGTGTGTGTGTGTGTGTGTGTGTGTGTTTTGTCTTCTTTAGAGACAAAATAAAATAAAGTCTGAAAGAAAGTGCCTCATCCAAACATGTTGGGTTGGCAGTTATCCAAGCCAGCAGTTTTATTTTTCCTCTAACGTTCAACATTTACAACCTCTTTGTCGGTCTGCTTTCGTGTCTCCCCCCCTGCCGCCCCCTCTTCTTCAACTTTCTTTTTTAATTGACTCTCGCTCTCGCTCTCGCTCTTTCTCTCTGGCTCTCTCTCTTTCTCTCTCCACTCATTTCTCCTCCAATTTGTATCGGCAGAATGTCGACTAAGAATTCATCCGTCAACAGACTTCAGTTTGACTTGAAGCCCAGTCCAAAAAGCGTGAACACAAACCTCTACAGTTGTGTTTATGTCTGATCTCTGCCAACGCCGACAGACTTGGCCATTCTCTATGTCCATTGAGTGGAGTTGACAATGTTCAGGACTGCCACTCTGAAGCTCCACTACAGAGTACACACACACACACACACACACACACACACACACACATACCACAGATTGACAAACAAACCCTGAACCACACACATGCCCGCCCGCACACACACACACACACACACACACACACACACACACACACGCACAGACGCACACACACACACACACACACACACACACACACACACACACACACACACACACAAACACAATGCCAAGCACACAACCTCTAACCAACACACACATACACACACACGCCCACATACACAGACTACAAAGAAAACAAATCTTCTCACACACCACAGACACACACACACACACACAAAAACAGACACACACACTCACAAGCACACACACACACAATGTCATTGCTCATGGTATTGATTAGCAGACGGTTACATAGATGTTTTTTTATGTTATTAAGCGTGTCTCTCTCATTCATTTCGTGGTACCGTTCTGCAGATGGATAATACGGGGCTGGGAGAGTGGGGCTCTACCTGACTGATATATATTTTGTAACGACCCCTTTGTCACCCTAAAAGCCCTCGTTTGGCCCATAGGTAGCTATAACTTGTATTAATGATTCACTTAGACCTGCCTTATCAGCCTGCCGTGGTAATGCTTTCAATTTGTCCTGCAGAAGCCATGTGGCTGTGGGGGAGAGTCAAATTGTACGTAGGGAAAGGAAAGAATCCACACCATAATAACTCACTGCGTGCTTTCACTTGGTCCCTTGTGTTTACCTCCACATACCTGTACATTCCTCCCCCATGTGGCACTAACGCATTCTGGTTGGGTGGCTGGCTTGCATATGTCCTTTTTTATAAATAAAAAAATCAATAAAACATCTATTATTCAGTTCAATGATATTTTATTATTAATAGGTGCCCTCAAAAATGCGATCTGCCCGTCATTATCATATGTCATTATAATAAGTAAGGGAAATGAACCCCTCGAGGTACACAGGACTTTTCCTTGATCAGCAGTTGTCCTCATAATACAGACCTTCGCTGAACCCACAGGAGGCTCATTATGTGCCCCGTCTCCCTCTTTCTCCTCCCGCTGCTGCTCAGAGCCGTCCGCCTGCATGATGTCGGAGTGGATCGGCTGGTCGGCGTGCAGCGCGTCCTGCGGCATGGGCATGCGCTCCCGGGAGCGCTACATCAAGCAGTACCCGGAGGACGGCGCCCTCTGCCAGCTCCACACTGAGGAAACGGAGAAGTGTGTCGTCAACCCGGAGTGCTGTGAGTCCCCCCCCCTGGCTGGCATGTATAGTAGAGTGGTGTGAACTGTAAACGTTATATAAAATATGTTGTGGAGTGTGTATGTGGAGTGTGTGTGGTTGGTAGCTGGTTTACAGGCTCGCTGTAAACTTTGTTTTGCCATGTCTCGCATGAGAAACGCTGGGGCAGTTTCAAACACGACAATGTCTCCGCATAATGGAAAATCATTTCACGATTAATTACTAAACAATTAACAAATAAATCAGCACCAACACAATAACTCCAATGCTCCTATGCTTAGAAAATGGAGGTTGTTTTTGCGATGTAGAAGCTATACCAGTGTCGGGCTTCCCCGAACGGGCCATCTAGCTTAGGTCTGCTTCAGGTCTACCTCAGGTCTACCTCAGGTCTACCTCAGGTCTACCTCAGGTGTACTTCAGGTGTACTTCAGGTCCACTTCAGGTCTGCTTCAGGTCTACCTCAGGTCTACTTTAGGTCTACTTCAGGTCTACTTCATGTCTACTTCAGGTCTACTTCATGTCTACTTCAGGTCTACTTCAGGTCTACTTCATGTCTACTTCAGGTCTACCTCATGTCTACTTCAGGGCAGGTCGGCCGCCCTGTCCACGCACCATGCAAAACATAAACCATTAAGTTTGATAAAAGTTTCTGACTTCACTTTGAATGGGCTTGTGCCCAGCCCCGGAGTCATCCAAAATCATTAGACAATTAACGTGTCCGTCAATTATGCAGAGCGCTATTGGTCAATAGTACGAACTCGTCTTCCGGGTTCGTCCGCGAGTTCGAGTGAAACTGAGTGCTCAGAGTGTATAGATTGTACAGAGTGCAATCAAGTCACATTGAGTTTGAGATTTAGTTTTGTCTACGTTTCGTTTACTTCTTCTCCAAATAAAGAAGAAACAACGGGGCTCTCCAAGGTGATGTTACCGCATGTCAAAACGTAACCTAAATCAGAATCAGAATCACAATGAGATTTATTGTCAGATAAGTTTTCACTTACAAGGAATTTACCTTGGTGTGGATGGTGCATACAATAAACACAAACTTAACTATACATATAAGATAGAAATATTACAATAACAAATAAAATAAAAACTACAAATAACAAATACAAACTAACAAATATGTACAATGTGTGCAATATGAGGATGTGTAAAGTGGGTATGGGTAGACCACCTATAGTCAGCAGCCCAGATGTAGCAGGAGCCAAGTAAGTTTAAAGTTTGCCATTTACTGTTGTCCTAGTACAGGTGAGTATATTTTGATTAAGAATTAGACAGGGGGCAAGATCAGCACAACAAGGTTTATTGGCTTTAAATAATACATTTGTGATCAAATTTAATAGCTTTATTTCTTTCCTCCGCATATGAAAGCAGCCTCAGGTGCCACTCAGTGAAAGATGGAGGCTGGTGTGACAATGGTGGTGGCAGGGCCCAGTGCAGAGACTATGACACAGTGCAGTGACAGTCAACATTGTGATTATATGCTAATTAGTTATTTTACCTGTAGGGATGCAGCATTACAATGACCAGGTACAAGCAGTGACTCTACGCCTAAAGGAATACATTCAAATATATGTATTTCGGAACTGTATGGGTGGTGGGCCGGTCTGTTTCAAAGTACTGGGCCGTTCCTGCCTAATACTGGTACTGAAGTGCAGCGTGTCCCAGAGAGGAGGAAGGGAAAATAAGGAAATGCTGCCATCTGCCGGTCAGATGTAAGCTCACATTCATAAAAGAGACTTGCTCAATAGCTGGGGTGTTGAGATGTACATTATTAGTATTTCAACACTTGCATTACATTAACCTTGCAGTTTCTACAGTGCACATAATTGCATATACAGTAATGCAATATTGTAGAAAAACGGTTACAGTCTATTTATTTACATTTCTTAACAGTGGCACAGATTATTAGCCATTGGGCAAGATGGGGTTGGTTATGATGATGTCCTGTGTGTGTGTGTGTGTGTGTGTCAGCTCCCAGCAGCTGCATCGTGACAGAGTGGGGCGAGTGGGACCCCTGCAGCACCACCTGTGGGCTGGGCATGAGAAGGCGGGAGCGCATGGTGAAGATGCCTCCGCTGGATGGCTCCATGTGTAAAGCGGAGGTGCTTGAGGTGGACAAATGCATGATGCCAGACTGCGGTGAGAAGGAACTGGGCTGCCGTTACTTATAATAACCTCAAATGTACACATTTGAGGTCTCACAGTCTCACAGTTGGAGAAACCTGAAGAGTGCTATAACATAAATGTGTGTGTGTGTGTGTGTGTATCCGTGTGTGTGTGTGTAATCCCAGATGCGGCAGCGTGTATGCTGTCCCCGTGGTCGGACTGGGGCGGGTGCAGCGTGACGTGTGGCATGGGAATGCGCTCGCGTCAGCGGATGCTCAAGTCGGATCCCGCCGACTGCTCGGAGGAACTGGAGCAGAGCGAGAAGTGCATGCTGCCAGAATGCCGTATGGGAATCCTCCTTCCTTTCATACACTTTTCAAAACTTTCATTTTCAAAAAATTCGAAATGGACACAGCTGACATATTTGCGTGCACACCACCCAAGCCAAGTAAAACCTATCTCTGACCCGAATACCTAAACTTAACCATCTCTTACCTAATACCTACACTTAACCATCTCTAACCTAATACCTACACTTAACCATCTCTAACCTAATATCTACACTTAACCACCTCTAACCTAATATCTACTATTAACCATCGCTAACATAATAGCTACACTTCACCATCACTAACATAATATCTAAACTTAACCATCTCTAGCCTACTACCGGGCAGACTTTATCGTTTTAGCATCACCTAGTGGGTGTGGTCCAGCAAAGTACAGTAAGGTAATTGACTTAAAGTGGCAGTAGACAACGTTTTTGCTTTAACTACAACATTATCAATATGAAGTAAATGTTGATTGCACAGTGTAATGGCTACAGAGTAATGACACCATCTGCGTTTCGATGGGTTCCCTTAGCTTCCCTATAAGCCTCGCTTTCACTATGCAGCTCTGTCTGCCACCGGGTACGATCTCCCGGGAAAAATTAAGGCTCACTTTACGTCACAAAGAAAACGTAACCATTGTGTGTGCAAACAAACCAGGAGGGATAGCGCTTTTGTTTACCCGGTAGCTATGGGTAGCTATTCCCATTAGGTATCCCCAGTAGTGGAAATGGCGGACGGTGGAACAAGTAAAGCAAATCTGATGCATTGAGTATACAGGTATACTACATGATTAAACCTCATGTCGCCGGCAATCCAGTCAGGCTACCAACCCAGTTCGCTTTTCTCAACACATACTTAAGAATTTGTATCTGCTTTCATGTCTCCATTATAGACTAAATGAATGAATACACTCACGGTTTTCCTCCTAATGTTTTCTTCTACTCCCCCCTCCGCCCCGACGCCAACCCCTGCTGCCGATACTTGTTTGTGCGAAGCAATACTCAAACTATGGTATTACTATGCAATGCACGTCATTACAATAGCTTTTGCCTGTTCCCAAATTCAATATAAAATCATGACAATTTCACTTTACCTCCTCAGTGAACATGCTTCTTTCTTTCTTATTTCCAAAGTGTTGATCGTTTCTTTCGCAGAGATTTCCAAATAAATGCACGTCTTGTGTTGTTTGTGGTTGCTAGGCTCTGGGGAAACGGAAAGCGATCCGGTTTGTCTTTGCGAAAATAATACCACTTTGAAACGCTAGGGTGGGAAAAGTTGAAAAGTTGTCTACTCCCACTTTAAAACACGTCCTTACTCCCTATGGCCACTTAAGATCCCATTGCCCCCTAATTATCCCCTGGTCTCTAATTGGATTGCATCATTCCTCACCTCTCCACAATACTGGCTGCTGTGCATCACCCAGGTGGGTGCATCACACTGGTAGTGGATGAGGTGTCATATCACCTCCCCCACACAAACACACACACACACACTATGTAAAGCGCTTTGGGTGTCTTGAATAGCGCTTCAATGCAATTAATTCAAAGTATTGTTATAACGTTTGATGGACTTTGGTTTGTCTTCCTGCGGTGAGCAGCCGTGGACTGCATGGTGTCCGAGTGGTCCGAGTGGTCCCAGTGCAACAAGTCGTGCGGTAAGGGCCACACCATCCGGACCCGCATGGTGAAGCTGGAGCCGGGGCCCGGGGGGGCCCCCTGCCCCGAGGCCGTGCAGAGGAAGAAGTGCAAGGTCCGCAAGTGCCGAGCAAAAACGAAAGAGGAGCGTGGAGGAGGAGGTGGTGGAGGAGGAGGAGGTGGTGGTGGAGGAGGAGGAGGTGGTGGTGGGAAGAGAAGGCGAAGGGGTAAACAGGAGAGAGACCCGGAACAACCAGGTTAGTGGTGGCACACACACACTCACATATACACACACACACACACACACACACACACACACACATGTATACAGTCTGTGTTTGTCTCTACTGTATATAATCCACACACGCACACACATACTGCATACAGTCTGTTTGTCTGTATGTCATCTACACACACACACACACACGCACGCACGCAAACGGTGCAGAGCAAACATATCAGTGTCTGCTTATTTCTCCTCTCTGGTCTGTTGAGTCAACAACCCAGCGGATACGTCCCCCCTTTAAGGTTTCCTCTTGCCACCAACAGGCTGCCGGATGGAGCCGTGGAGCTCCTGGACGGACTGTTCCATGCCCTGCAGCGGGGGGATCCAGGTGCGCTTAATGCTGGTGAAGAATAGATCCAAGATGGGCAGCTGTAAGGACCGCAAGGAGATCCGCGGCTGTAACGTGCATCCCTGCTAACATGCCACTACTGAGCTGAAGGCTTGTAGGGGGGGGGGGGGGTGGTGGAGGGAGAGTATAGACACACAGTAGACATGTGAGTTTTCAAAATGCGTTGCTTACAATATGGCCAACCAGACGATACACGTAGTAGAGTTGACTCAACGCGTAATACAAAAAAACCCCCGCTGAGCTGCCGAACGCGCGTTTTAGATTCCCTTTTACACGTTTTTACACACGTTTTCAGGTCAAAGAGACATTCACAAAGTATTTTAGTGCTAAAACCACATGCTGAGTCTGCTGATAGGTTAAAGGGTAATGAAGAAGTGTTAACGCTAGCAAGTTGTTAGCACGTGTCTAGTCTTAACCTTCAGCAGACCCTCTCCTAAGGTCCTTCAGATGGGGGAAAAAAAGTGTGAAAACATATGTTTCCACGCTTCTTCTTTAGCCTGTAAAGCAAAAATGATCCTCACTCTTAAAGTAAGCTTTTTTCTTTCGATAACAAGTAAGACGAGAAGCAATAGCTTTTCTTGTGTCCTGTTTTGGGTTTATTTACCGTTGCATGGCACTGTATTATCAATGTTGTCCCTTTCTGTCAGCTTAGAACAACTTGAAAAACCTACTCTCTGGATGTGTGAATGGGTTTGAAGAGAAATAAGAAAGTTGCAATGTCATTTAGGGTAAAATACTTTGTGAACACGACCCTTGGAGATATCTAAACACGACACTACCACTGCTGCATAAACACAAAGATTCTGTTGGCAAAAGGACATACACGCGTGATTGTTCACATGTTTTATACTGTTATGAATTAGCCTTTATATACTGTACTACTGTCTTTAACTGTTGTGTAAGAATATGTAGCACTAACCCCATGGTAGCTCCCTTCCCTTGTCAGAGTAGCTTGTTCCAGCTTGTGTAAACATGATCCTTTTTCGTTATTCAGCAAACAATGCTTTGACATACGCTTCATACCACCGGCCAAAATGTGACGACAGACGTCAAAATATATCAACCTCTCTTTCACAAATGTCGCTGTGTACAAAGAAAACATGTTAGTTTAGTTCTATTGAAGTCAATGAAGTGATCTTTAAAATGTAAAACATGAATTTGGGGACAGATCGCTACAGGCGTTTGTTAATTGTTATTATGTATCGATCACATGTTGCATCATTTAAAAGCCACAAAGTGTTTTGTTGCAATGACATTGATTGTAATAAAATGAAAGCTGTGAGTTATATTTTAGTTCTGAATAACTGTACTTCATTTTGATATAGTGCAAACCCATTAGGTGCCATCATTTCAATAAATAAAACACACCTCTTTTTTGGAAGCATTTGTTTGCTTTTTTCAACATGAAACTGCTTTGATCTCACTTTGTTGATCTCTTCTCCCAGCTAGGTTTCTTTGCATTTGGATCATGTGAATATTTTGTAATAAAGCATATTTACAGTAAAAATGTAAATGAGAAAATAAAAAGAATAAAAACCCTCAATGGATTTTGATCTACGAGCAGACTGCTTTGGAGTACATTGGTGTGGTGTGTATGTGGTGTAATTATAGCTCAAGCCCACAAGGTGGCAATATAATAATGATTAAAAGCAGGACATGGCCTTTGACCCGCTCCTGAAGTGGCAGCTCACCTGCTCCCCTTTTCTTGCTTGTCCTCGATTTGCAAGGAACCCATCGGACATAAAGTATTTCACAAACATTTTAAAATAATACCGTTTTAAAAATACACACAGAACTTAATTAAGAAATACTCTGATCTAATTGTTGTGTTTCTCATCAGTTCGGGGTGCCTGTTTGTATCCATTGTTCGGTGAGTTTCCGTATAGGTGTCACATTGCTGTGGCCTCCCTCCTGGACGGGGAGTTTTATACTGGAGCCAAGGGCCTCCGGTCCTCCCTCTCTATCCTGATGGCCATGAGCTTCAGAAAGCATGTACATGGCCAGACCCTGGCTACATGAAACAACACATTTTGTATTACCAACCAACAATGTTTTGCAGACCTGTGTGCGGGGGGCCCTGTGGGCGCTGCCACTCCGCAGGGATCTGCTCAAAGTCACGGTAATTTAATTTGCCACCCACGCCCGGACCTATGGCGTCTTCAGGCTTGGCATCTGAGCGGAGTAACCCCTTCGCTTCAGGGCCGACGTCTGAGGTCGCCACCATTCAAAGCAGCAGGGTGCCCTCTACGCGTTGCCTACGTGTTGAAATGGCAGATATTTGCCACCATATTTGCCACCAAGGGGGCACCACCCTTTCCCAGTGCCCCATGAGGCCAATTTCTGATGGTTCTACCTGCTCCGCCGGGACTCCCGTTTGAGCCCCTGCTTGGGGCAGCGATGGCGTCCTGTGCGTGTGTTGCACTGTTGCACTAGGATTGCACCGAGGGTTTCAGACATGGTGACCAGCAGTTTGTGTGCTTTGGGGCCCAGGCCAGAGGCAGACGTCTGTTTCAGGGTCGGCTGTCACATTGGTTGGTACAGGGCATATGGCTTGACCTACTATGGCCTGTCTCTACAAAGGTTCCACAAGGTTTGCACAATATCTGTATTAATAATAATAATTGTAATAGCTGCCATCATAATCTGAATGATAAGGACAAAATAGTGAGTTACACATTGGGGGCGACTAATCCGATCGGGGGTGTGGGGTCTTCAAATGACATCAACCCTATATTAACTTTGAGCCAACCATGTATTCCACAATGTCTGGGAGTACTTTAAGCCACATAGAGATGCACTTAAATGTTAAATTGTAAAAGAACCGGCCGGCGAATGTGCTGCCACTTCACCCACAAAGTCAGACCGCTGGATGTTACGCTGGAATATTGGGGAGGACAAATTATCTCTCTTTGAACATTAGGACAGGTGGACACGTCCCCCGGTACCCCCCTGGGAATTTTCTCCCCTGGATAACCATAATAAAATCCTTGTGGCTCATATAACCACTTGTTTGTCCTCATTATTTCCTATGAGTGATGTCCAGGTTGGTAGCAACAAAACAACTAATTACCGCATCAGGTAAGGGTCAGGGTTAGGGTATATCTGCCATTTTTACACATCTGATTGTTTATCATGTTATTTCTCTGTTAATACTAATACTACCATGATAATATCTAACGGCGAGCTGGGCAAAACAAACAATTAAAGAAAAGATGAACACAATAACACAGCAGAACACCATTCGCAAATAACACATATATACGTTTTTCTCTCTCTCTCTCTCTCTCTCTCTCTCTCTCTCTCTCTCTCTCTCTCTATATATATATATATATATATATATATATATATATATATATATATATAATATAACATATTGTGGAGGATCATAATAGGCAGCCAAGACCCTGCACAAGAGCAGGGGGAGTTCAGCACCGTGGACAGCAACCATTCCAACTAAGGTCAAGTCATTGCTAATTAATATTATCAAATGCCCAGTCTGCTCCTTGATTGTAATGGGGTCCACCTCCCAGTCAAGAACCCGCCCACACACCCTGCCAGCTACACAACCAGGATGGTCCCCTGCTGTCGAGGGGAGAGCGGCGTGCCTCAATACGGTAAGCGGCCCTGAGGAGAAGACTGAACGATAAAGACTACTGAGGAGAGATAGCTGCTGTTACCCCCATCCTTTACCGCTTGTATTAACCACAGACCTCTTTGTGGTTGTCGGTTCAGTCTCAAGTGTGCCTTACTGGTGTCCACCTAACTCAATGTGTCATATTGAGATAGGATGAGGAAAAATGCTTTCAATTTGTTTTGAACTAACAAAACTGAAAACTAACATATTCTGCATGTATGCCTGGATTTGTCTTCTGTTTTGAACATGTTTTGAGGCATTTTGGCACCTCTAATTTTGAATTGAATTCAAATGTGTGTGCTCACTTTGCGGTTTTGCAAGGAACAATGAAATCAAGAAGTTTTAAATGAATGCTGGACCTTATTACACTGTGGCAAAATTAAGCTATAAGAATACATCGTAAGGCACTGTGGCATGCCCTGTGAATTCACCGCCACACGTCGACATGGACCCACCCTGCGATCCAATTACACCTTGAGATGTTTGTCAGGGACTTCCATGAGTTCATCATTTGTTTATTGCTTGTTTCTATTAACGTCCAGCTGTGCTTGTAGTCAGTCAGACATTGTGAGGCCTTGGGGTTCCTAGCGCTGGTACAGTTTCATGTTAATAAACAGCAGGCCTTCATTTCCCCTTATTGGAGGTGAATAATGAATGTTGCAGCTGAGTAATATTAACGGCCTCATTCATGTATAGGTCATTAAACAAATGTGTCTGTACCTTGATCTATTGTAGTGTTATATAAATTAGCATTTAGTACTCTTACAAACTAAAAGCAACTCCCACGATAACTTCTTAAAAGACTCAAATGTGACGATTAACATATTAACAAAGAGATTGTTAACCGATTCTACCTGGTGGAGAGACCATCTGTCCACCCAGGCTTTCACTTCCACCTCTCCAGTTATATAGATTGTGGTGGCAATAGGGCCAGTCGAGTGGTCCAGGTACCTGGTTCTGCAGCTCTTCCTGGGAGGGATATCCTTACGGGTTCCCAGGCTGCCCCCGGACACCAGCAGGTCCCAGGTCTCCTCCTCCCAAGGGGTCGTGTGGTAGCAGCACCTCCAAAAAGGTGCTGCTACCAGTCACAGGATGCTCTTCTCAATGCCGGGAAAGCCTGCAGTTTTGAGCATTGAGCTCCAGGTATCCGGTAGACGAGGAACCCTGCTGGTTGTATCATCATCCTATTCTTTCGGTCATTTCCCTCAAGTGCTTGTAGCCACATGGGTGAGGAATGGAGTGTAAATGAAATTAATGTGGTAAATTAAATGACGAGACAGTTCAACAACCTCCAGAGCCTTACTTGTGCAACCACCACAGCTATATGGCCTTTTTTGTCTACTTAGAATCAGTAGGCTAGGGGGGAGCTTGTGTTACTTTTTTTGGACAATGCACATTTGTCTTTTATATTTATATTGCATTGTATGTTCTCTTATTGTGCAAAATAAACCTTACTCAAAGCGTTCTCATTTGTTAGTTAACATTTCTTCCCCAATGTAAATGACACCTATGTGTCTGTCTACTTGGTACCTATTGGCTGCCTCAGGAGTAGGTCTACCTCCAGCCATCTGGGACTCACAAGGCCTTCCCCCTCATCAAAGCGTATTTGGGTTTGAAGAGCGGTTGGGTTTAAGGCGGTCGATTGGTTGTTGTAGCTTCTGTACGAATTTTAACGACACCCAAAATGGCACTTCCCTTTCAGCTTGTGGATTTATGGGCAGATATAAAGGGGGATATTAAGGGGATTCACAGAGGACATAAAGTGTGGCGCTTTCATTGGATGCTCGCCGCTGCGCATTGTTTTCACAATTTAAAGAGCTGACCCTCAGAGGTTTCAGAATATTACCTGAAAAAGATATGAAGTATTGTCCACAGGGTTGACACATTTATGTGCATAGGTTTAAACAAAAGACATCTCTGTACTCTGTTTGCAAAAGCAAAACCAGAATACAAGCAGCGTCCTCTTTTTGTTAAGTAAATGGTGGTGTTTATCATTTAGTGAGTGAGTGTTAGTGTTGTTGTTCATCTAAAAAAATAGCAGGCCTATTGAAACCAATGCTGCTTGCAATCGGGCGGCCTGGCTACCACTCAGCCATTTCCGGTACATCACTGTTGATGTTTAGGAATCTTATCACCCTCCAAATCACAATCCAGCAGTGTGCAAGTCAACTCAAAGACAGGAAGACAAGTGGAGCGCTAATGGTATGCCATTAGCATGCAACAATAAAACCAGCGTCATTACGCCACTGTGTGTGTGTGTGTGTGTGTGTGTGTGTGTGTGTGTGTGTGTGTGTGTGTGTGTGTGTGTGTGTGTGTGTGTGTGTGTGTGTGTGTGTGTGTGTGTGTGTGTGTAAGAATCCCCCTGACAATGATGTGGTTGCAGACTAAGTGACCTTCTTTGCAACTCTTCCAACTAAGTGCTTCTCAGTACTCACAAGACCCCATCCCCCCACCCTCAACTCGCTTATACTGGAGAGACACACACACACACACACACACACACACACATACACACACACACACACACACACACACACACACACACACACACACACACACACACACACAGTCTAGTTCTGGCTTCTGAGTTACAATCACAACCAAATCACACATACTTTAGATCTGATACACACACACACACACACACACACACACACACACACACACACACACACACACACACACACACACACACACACACACACACACACACTCACACACCAGAGACATTCTAGAGACTCACACAATGCAAGTGGTGAAGGACTATTTCTCAGGCGAAGAGAAGCACATGCATGATACTGAAGCTCCTGTTCATGCTTATAGATCATGTGGTCCTCTTCACACTGCCCTTGCACTGATAATTGACTGTTGTTTACACGAGCATTATTTTCCATTTAATAATGTATGCATCCCTTGTAGTTTCACTCCTTCTGCCTTACAAAAGCTAATTACCCTCCACGGTCAGCGGCTTATTTTTATCTAAATGTGTGCACACAAGCACATTGGCTGACACCATAATCATATATTTATATGCAAGACCCTTTCATCTTGTAATAAACGTACAGAGAAGAAACACATTGTGTTCCACTGCTTCCATTTTTTCAACCTCAACTCCATCTGTGTTTTGAGTGACCGGTTCATAAAGAGAAATTGGGAGATTTAGGTGTGTGGGAGTGTGTTGAGATTAACTCCACACAGCCTGCCTACACTTCCACAACAGCAGAGTCAATAACAAGCAAAGTTGATTTGCATGGCAGCCCTCAGGACTGTGGCATTTATTGTTCATTATTTATTTATTTATGTTTATGTTATGTGGCCACCTTTTCCTCCATTGGACACATTGTATTGATTTTGTATGATGCAACTAGGAAGGACTCACAAGAAATTGTTCTCCGGTCATGATTTTGTGTTAATTTAATAACATACCAGGTTTTTATTTTATCAGCACTAGTGACAAATAAACACATCAGGCTGATATTGCATTAAATATGACATATTTAGGCTTAGCTTAATCATGGCAGTGTAAAATAATTCTCGCATAACAGTGAAGGAAGGACTACATTACAAATCGCAATTAAAAATTGTCAAGGAAATGACTCTTGCCGAATGCATTTAGTAAAATATGTTATGTTGTCTTATTCTGTCACCTTTGTGCTTCTATCTCTGTTGTGTCCACCTGCACACTCTGAACAGAGACGCCTCTGTAACGGCTGGCCAGGAGGAGAGCAATTTCCTTAGTGAGTTGATCTAATTTGACTATAACTCAGTGGAAGGTTGCAAATGCAATTTGGAAATGAGTGGTACTACCATCAGTCTGGTCTTCACCAAGAAGGGTCTTGATACTGAAAAAGGAAAGAAGATAATGTAAAGAGTCTCCTGTGTTTGTTTGCTTTCTCCATCAAAACGTTTCTTGATGATCTTGTTTATTCTCACTGAGTGTGTGTGTGTGTGTGTGTGTGTGTGTGTGTGTGTGTGTGTGTGTGTGTGTGTGTGTGTGTGTGTGTGTGTGTGTGTGTGTGTGTGTGTGTGCGTAAACTAGTTGTAACGCAATGTCTTTCCATGTGTGTGTCAATCTACTGTCTGTTTTTCACAGAGGGCTCCATATTTATCCTCAAACACACTTCTTATCACCCTCCAACAGGTTTTTGTTTTATGCCACTGTGTGTGTATTTACCAAACAATTTGATAGTATATATAGAAATCTTTATTAATAACAGACACATTCTGCCTTAGTTTCATTATCTTTGTGTTAACAATACAATTGGTATTTCACAACCAAGAAAATATTCTGAAATTACAATATCTCTCACACACGTAGTTGCATGCATTGTCCCTAAAACAAACAAAAGAAAGAACTTTTTTTTTTCATTACTTTGAACACTGGTCAATGCAAAGACAAACAATACTCGTATGCACTTCAATAAAGTCTTGTATACCTGTTTAACCCTTACAATATACAGGATGTGGTCCGAATAACAAGAAAAAACAAAGTAACTAGAGCAGTTAAATGAACTAGCAGGCCAGCAACAGTTGGATGTGTGCGTGTGTGCGTGTGTGCGTGTGTGTGTGTGTGTGTGTGTGTGTGTGTGTGTCTGTGGGTGTGTGTGTGTGTGTGTGTGTGTGTGTGTGTGTTAAATCAATCCAGTTGACAGCAAACGGGAAATACAATAAACAACTAACAGCGCTATCCTCACTAATATACATGTCCACCTCTTGTAGTGCTACTATCTAGAGGAGGGGGGGGGGGGGGGGGGGGGGGGGGTCACGCCTACAATGTCCCGATGAAGAAGGCACACACTTTTGGATGCGTTGGCTTTCGCTCGAAGCTCCTGGTGCTTTGTTTCCAGTGGCTGCTGTTTGGTGTCTCATGGAAAACAACAGAATTGGCTTCTTTAGTTATTCTTAATTCCCTACAGTACATGATAACTCCTTAACCAACACTAATGAGCTGACATGTTAAACAGGTTAACTACATGTTAACTACATGTTAACTAAATGATGGTAATGTAATAATTGTTATGGGGTTTTAATGAGGCGTTTACATTTTATTGACCAAAGTGGTTGTTGCTAAATGTAATGATTTGTCACACAAACACTCACCGTCGTATCACGGCCGCCGCGCGTGTTCCCCGACAGCCCAAGCACAAGCCTGGGCGTAGCGGACAGACCATGTTGTGGATGACACCATGTCTACCTGCACCACTGAAATGTCTCATCATGCATTTGGTACATCACGTCAACAGTGACATTACATGTCTCCTGCCTTACAGTATACATATACATATATACATGTTAGACCTTGAAGTGTTATTTAGTTACATGAATCAAGAATGGGGAATATCCATTCTGATTCAATTACAAAGGTTAGCATAACTACCCTCTTAACACCAAACGTCTTAAGACTTGGTCTACATAACCATGAACACAAATCTATCAGGTTAGGGCTAAAGCCTCACTCACTCGCCAGGTTAACATTTTGGTCCATTTTGTACATCAGAGGTAATGACTGAAGTGTTACTAGCGCGCATCAGTTTCGTCCAACATGTTAGTACATGTATTACGGAATAAGAAAGTTAAAAATGAATATAGTGATATAGTTGTTATTTCGCGTGGAATGTTAAGTAGTTTTTGGTTGCCATGATACGAGAGGGACATGGGGTAGGAAGTAGTCGGCCCATTGGTCATAGTGCAGTGTGAAGATTGGCTACATTAATGACAGATTAATTAACAATACAAGGAGACTGCTGTTGCCACACTCAAAACTAGGCTCTACGTTGTATTTGTTATCATTCAATTTAATTATCAGCAGCTTCGCTGACCACTGTTGTCATAGAGATAGTAAACACACGTTTGTGGTCGTGTGTGTGTGTGTGTGTGTGTCTTTGTGAATGTGTGTGTGTGTGTGTGTGTGTGTGTGTGTGTGTGTGTGTGTGTGTGTGTGTGTCTTTGTGAATGTGTGTGTGTGTGTGTGTGTTAAGGTGAGGGTGGTGCCTTCAGGGAGTTGGTGGATCCTCCTTGACTTCCACCTCCTGTGGTCGCTACCCACTGGTCGCCACGGAAACAAAGAGAGAAAAGAAAGAAGAGAGAGGGAAAGACAGAGAAAATTAAAAACGATGTCAATTCTATTACACCCATTTATTATGCAATATAAGATATGAGCCGTCTACGTTGAATGCCAACACAGCCTGGAACAAGCCAAGTCTTGGAGCGACATAACAGGAATATGCTTGACTGTTGCTGCAAGTAAGCTGGGCTGTCGGGGGTAATTAGACACAGTTCAACTGTCACCTCAGCGGTCTGTGAAATAGATCTACTGCCAGGGTAATTATAATGGCATAATTCAGTACTGGATGAGAGAGAGAGAGAGAGAGAGAGAGAGAGAGAATTTGCGATCAAGGTCATGAGGTACATCAAGATTCAGACCTGTTAGACCAGACCAGAATCGACACATGTCCATCCGTCCCCTGATATTATCACAACAATCCCTTGTGCGCCATGTGAGTTTTTCTTGATGCACCGTGTCTGGGGCCTCATGCACAGAGCTCTGCGTAGGTGTCTGCGCAAATGAATTACTCAGCGAGAAAGTTTGAAATCCGTGTACGCTGAGATGTTCAAATAGTGGGTAGCACAACGGTACGGGGGGTCTCTGTTTGTACTTACCAACTGGCCTGAGGTTGTGCGCACGTGAACAAGCTTATGCTGCTTTCCCACTGCATGGTATCGGCTCAGCTCGACTCTACTCATCTTTCTTGGTTTGCCATTGCGGATAGTACCTGGTACCGGGTGCTTTTTTTGGTATCATCATCATAGGGTCCAAGCGAGCTGAGGCGGTACTAAAAGATGATGATCATCACTGTTTCATTGCGTCATCATTGCACTACATCATCCTGCACAATCCCGCCATTATAGCCAGCATTTTTTGTAATCATTTTTTTATTCTGGACTACTCAGCCATCCACAATGACCTGCTGTCAGAGAACACCATCCCTTCGATATCCTCCATTGTTCCTGTGTGTGTGTGTGTTGCGTTGAAAGTGACGTAAAGACCTGACGAGAGCGGGTACTATCTGGCGGGTGCTATCTGCAGTGGAAAAGCGCCACTTGGTACCAAAAGCGAGTCAAGTCGAGCCGATGCCATGCCGTGGAAAAGCGCCATTAGAGTCCACGCCCTGTCAACTCCCATAATGGACCAAAGGAACGTCCAACATTACCTGGATTTCTCAATAAACTGATTGCTCTTTCAGAATCATGACTTTGTTTCATTCCTTTACAATATGAAGGGAAAGTAAAAAAATTGGTGAAACTGGCGAAAAAGACGATCGCACGATAACATTTGGAAAACCGGTTGCCACTGCGAAAAGCGTTTTAATGTTGGCCTGTTCCAACTGCAGTGTGCAGGGAAAATGAGCTACAAAAGCAGCCGGCAGTCATTCATTTTCAATGGGAGCTGGCGACGAGGACCATTTCTTCAGAACGTGGAGGAGAAACTTTTGGTCGGTTGGTATATTCAGTCTGTTTGTCAGCCGGGACACAAACATAGGCACACAAACACAAACATGATCTTCATTTCTGTTGTTGTATTGCGTACTGAGAGCGAAGAAGAACCAGGTCACACTCCTTGTGTGTGGAAACATACTAGGCCAACGATATGATTCTGATTCGATTAAACTTGGATTATAATTATGTTGCCATGCATACAATAGTCGAAAGCCAATTGTTTGAAAAAAATATTTATGCTATAATATATATAAAATAATATATGCTCACTAAATAATAAACAGGGAAAACGTGGAAAATAGTTTATTTGATCATGCACTCTGCGCTGCCGAGAGTTTCCACTACAAACTTGATATTGGGCACAACTGAAGCACCTGCAGCGCTGCTTGGACGACCCGCCTCCTGGCGACGGCTGGCAGCGTGCAGCCAGAACGCCCACTGCCACAAATTCATCTTTTGTTGTGAGTGCACAACAAAAGTCAGGGTGGACTGGCATATCCCCGACCCCGATCACACTGACTTCCACATAGTTACGCATATTCTTACCTCACAAACCTGAATATGCATGTTTCTGAGGGCATGTTTCTGAGGGCATGTTTCTGAAGGAAGATTTCTGAGGGCATGTTTCTGAAGGAAGATTTCTGAGGGCATGTATCTGAGGGAAGATTTCTGAGGACATGTTTCTGCGCAGCAGCATTTATTCATCCGGCCCCAGGTGTGGGAGTAATTCGGGAGTAAGATGATGATGATGTCACTCTGCTACCACAGTCATTAACCATTGGTTATGTGACATGATATAAACTATTAATTGCCTAAATAATAATTTGCTCATCACTTTTTTTTCCTCCATAAATAATTTTAGTCTGAAAATGAAAATCGTGAGAGCATTACGTTAGTGGAGAGAAAGTAACGTGAAGCTCCTCCTTACATGCTTGAACTGCTGTGATTAAAATGTTACTCAGTGCATGTCCAAAGGGAAAAAAACTATGATGATGAATTGGCCCCAAAGTCCCCTTTTAAACCGGATGGATCAACCTGCTGCCTACCCAGTGGACTGTACCAGCTGGTCGGCTGTTACCATCATACATCTTGGTGGGTGGGCACTCCCACTTGTGATGTCACAAACGGGTCCATTTTCAAATGGCCTGTAATGGCTAATCAAACTCACACAAACGGGTGATGTAGGGGCCCTTTAAAATAACATGTCTCAACAGTGGGTCTTCCCCCTGTGCAGTCAGTCGGAGGGGGAAGCCTGGCCCAGGGGTCGGGCCGAGGGGACACCCCCGTCTCCCTCCGCTCCTCTGTGACCCATTCGCCAGATAAGGCGGAAGCAAGCCAGCTCTCCACTCTCCCTCCCAATCTTTGGTTTCCACTCAATAGCCTCTGACCTACGTGACAGATGGAGTTTAGGAGCATTTTGTTGTTGTGGTGTGTGTGTGTGTTTACAGCCCTCAGTGAAGAGACTCTGACAGTAAATTATTGATGCTTTCAGTGTGTGGTCAGCGGGTCAGGATGGAAGGCTCACTGCAACCCTTAAGAAAGCTATCGCGCTTAAAAGCCATAGAGAGAGGAAGAGTTATGTGTGTGTGTGTGTGTGTGTGTGTGTGTGTGTGTGTGTGTGTGTGTGTGCACAGACCTATGTGTGTGCCATAGCACCTCCAGAGCCACAGGTCTGTTCAAGCAACACAAATAGGCCATTAGCCTGGATTCCTTGGCTTATTATTGCTGCTCGTGTCTTGACGGTGCCTCCACCAGCACAGTAATGGACATCACTACTGCTACTGCTACTGCAGGCCATCTGACTGAAAATAATGAAAGAGTGCAATGCATGTTCGTGTTTGTGTGTGTGTGTGTGTGTGTGTGTGTCCTATGGCTAATAATAGACCTTGCATCAGCCACAGGAACGTCTTTATACTCACCAATGACCAGGGAGATAGAGAGCGGACTGTGTGTGTGTGTGTGTGTGTGCACGCGCACAAGTGTACAACAGTGTTCATCATTGCATCATTGCATGCATTGCATGTACGTGTGTATGTGTGTGTGTCTGTATCCGTATGTGTGCAAGAGATGCGTGTGTGCGCCTTGTGCATGGGAAAGCTTCACTGAACGTTGTTGACCTTTAAGGGGCCTGTCTGCGATGTTGTGACTATCACATGGTTGATTGGGTTGCTGGTGCTGCTCACTGCTCCGGGAGCAACACGTCGGAGCCCTGCCCCCCCCCCCAGGCCCGCCCCACCTTAGCCTGCAGAACCAGGCTGTGAATACCCAAGAGTCTGCGGTGCCGGGATCACAGTGTTTATAGTCAGGTCAAACGTGTCGAGACCTTCTGCACAGTTAGTCTCATATGAATTCACAGGCCCATTAAGCGATACCTCCTAGCCGTCTGAGGGTGTGGGGGGGTGGGGGGCAAAGGTGTGAGGGACGGCTAGCAATAGGTGCCTGATGTAAAAAGGTGGCAAAAATAGATGAGTAAAAATGTATGTTTCAGACAAAGCAGAAAACAGGGTATGTATATAGTGGACATTGCAAACATTGCCTATTGTGTGTTTTTGTGTTTGCCAGTTGTCATCCTAATTAGCATATCCTTTATTAGCTAAAAATTTGAATTTTACTTTAATGCAGAGAGCATTCCAGCATCAATAACAATAGGATATTAATTATTTAGATCCAGCTAAATCAAAATACAGCTTTTATAAAGACCAACAACTCTAACGCCATCTTTAATATCAGATATTTTGATCCAGCTAAATCTAAATGCAGCTTTTATAGAGACCAAAAAACTCTAACTCCATCTTTTTCAATTCTCCAAATTATTTGGAAAACGGGTCAGAGAGAGACATCCGCCGCGACTGCCAGTCTATTCTGCTCCCCGAGCCCAGATGCATTAATGATGCTGTTAAATATTTTACCTTTGGTCCGCAGGAGCCGAATGTTAACAGAATTATGGGAACAACAGCAGAGCATGAATTTACATGAATCCTTGCGGCATCTGTTTTATCCTGCAATGGTGGAATTTAATGAGTACCGGGTGACAATTCAGAAATAGAAACAGAGTGTGAATGAGTCCTCCTCTCTGTTGTGTGCATGCCGCTGCTGCCGCTGCCGCCGCTGCTGCGTGTATTTGCGAAACAACAATCATAGAATAACAAGAACGCTGTGCACGAGGATTATGCAATATTCTTACGCAATGGGATCTGTTCCTTTTTTAGTTCACCCCATATGAGACTCCAAACCAAACATCAAAACATTAGCCTGGTATTAGCATAGAGTATAAAAAGATACACAGCTGCGGATGATGACTTTCTGGTTTGATTCCACCGTGTTTGGCTTCGTGCTTGATTTTCCTATCACATGTGTTGTGCTATGTTCATTAGGCCTGTGATTCTCCTCTGTACACACACACACACACACACACACTACAAGGTGTGAACTGAACAGCTGCTGACAGCTCCTGTGAAGTTTGGGGTCAGGTGACAACTCCACACGCTTTGGACAGGTGGCACTGAGAATCAAACCAGCAACATTGACAGTTGCTTTAGACCAGTGGTTCTCAAACTAGTTTGACTGATGTGGCCCCTCCAGGATATTTTTAGTACCCCTTTCACCGGCACAAAACATGTTGAGGGGTAAAAAAAATGAAAATACATATGCACATGTCTGCATGTTACTTGGTGTCAACATGAACATTAAATGCTTAAATTAAATACTTAGTTTAGTGAAAAACATGGACTTGTACTTCATTTTGATGAGGAGGGATTGAGATTCAATTAAGGTGTAATTAGTTTACAGTTGTTCATAACCAATATTAAAATGTTACAAAGTACCCCTTGCAGTCTTTCAAAGTACCCCATAGGGGTACGCGTACCGCCATTTGAGAACCACTGTGCTGATGATCTGATACGTCGAGAGATGCACTTGAACACATTCAGTGGAATGCATTGCGCACAGGCCTTCTTGAACACACACACACACACACAGTTATATACAGTACAAGTGCACACACACACACACACACACACACACACACACACACACACACACACAGAGCAGGAGTCTGCCTACCTCTACCAGAGGGTGCCAGCGTGCGATGGGCTTGCGAGGGTACGTCAGCATCTCACTCCAGTGGTCTCGGCCCAGACTTTCAGCCTCATTACCCACTCTGCACACACCTATCACCTCGTTATGGCCCACCCTGTGACACGGGGAACACGCACACGCACACACACACACACACACACACACACACACACACACACACACACACACACACACACACAATAAGTGAGTCAATTATTAAACTAAATACCATCTGGTGTATCCTTACGAGAGATAGATGTACAGAAGGAAGGGCAGTAGAGAGCGGCGGGTGGGCTGACCGGTCGTAGTCCATGACGGCGATGAGCAGGCTGATCTGGTCGATGTTCTCGGGGGGAACGTCGAACACGATGGCTTCGTTGTACACGGGGTTCAGCGTGTTGCGCTTGGTCGACGTCTTCCGCTTCTTCAGCCGCCGACCCTCACACATCAGGGACACCTTCACGTAGGGGTCTGTGGACACACACACACACACACACACATAGATGTGGTCTATTTGCCCAGTCTGTGTTTTTTCTGATTATTCAAATGAGAGAGGGGGGTAACACTTCCTTTTACAGTCCGGTAATTACCTGGTAATAAGATGTATTTACTAAGTAATAACCAGGTAATTAAATGTAATTACCTTGTAATTGCCAAGTACTTACCAGGTAATTACCCAGTATTTACATTACATATTTATGTGGAAAATACCAACAAGTTATCTGATATTTACTAGATATTTTCCTGACATCTACCAAGTATTTACCCAATAATTACCTGGTAGATATCCTGCAATTGCATATTGTAGACAATAAACCCACTGAATGTGTCTATATGTGACTGTTAGGGTGATAATAACTTATATATTTACCTGGTACTTACAAGGTAATTACATTTAATTACCTGGTTATTACTTAGTAAATACATCTTATCACCAGGTAATTACCTGGTAATTACCGGACTGTAAAAGGAAGGGTTACCGAGAGGGAGAGTGAGAGAGAGAGAGAGAGAGAGAGAGAGAGAGAGAGAGAGAGAGAGAGAGAGAGAGAGAGAGAGAGTGAGAGAGAGAGAGAGAGAGAGACGCACCAGAAGCTCCGGTTATATCCATAGCTTTCAGGTTCCTGGCTTTGATCATGGTAATGGTGAGTCTGCCCGCCGTGGGGAGATAGCACAACGAGAACATGAGCTCCCCCAGGTCCACGTTATCCTGGGGAAAATAAGCACACACACGTTGCATAGATTGCTTGGGAACTGTTGTTTAGAGTTCAAACCGAATGGAGGCTTTGCATTTGCAGATGACCCCCAACGTGTTGACGTGCAGCCTGTTTTTAATGGACCACACTCTGACACACCAGGAACATTATGCCGGTTGTCTTGATCGCAGTTTAAGCAGTCTGAAACAATATAACTTAATATAAATAATAGAACTCACTGAGTTAGTGGATGAAAAACAAAATACATCTGTAAACAGCACATGTTTTGCAACATGAGCTGTTTTTTTGGAATTATACTCCTTGACATAACAGTGGTAACATTTTGGTGACATGAACATCCCATCATTATTATGCCTGAACTCCACCAAGTTCTCAATAGAAGACATCCATCCATACTATATATATATATATATATATATATATATATATATATATATATATATATATATATATATATATATATATAATGGTTACAGGAAAACCTATGGGGTTGGTGCAAAGTGCTTTTAATACCCATAAGAAACACCTCGGCCTGTGTTACAGCCCATGATGTTAGATCTCTATGGATCTAAAACTGCTCCAGCAACATGCCGAGACACGAGTGATTCACTGACAATTAGCATATAACGGCGTGTAGTGCTAATTACAGTGTCACACACACACCACAACAGTGTGACATCGGTGTAACTGAACACAACCGTCCGGAAGGAAGACAGAGGTTTGGAAATCTGTCTTTAAGGTACAAGTGACTGCCACACTACAGCTTGTTCTTGACACTAAGTTTCCTAGTAGAACGAATGCCCCAGCTCTGAAATATGCGCACACACACACACAGACACACACACACACACCATATGCACACACACACAAATGGCTGACGTCATATGCTCTATCTCGCCCTAATTAACACCTGTGATAGCGGTGCCTCCCAAGGTTTTCTGAAGAGAACAATCTGGATTTTCTCTCTCTTGTGTGCCTGCGTGCGTGCGTGCGGGCGAGAGACAGTCTTTATTACAGATTTATAATCCACACAAGACACAGGCCAGATGCAGGGTAATGGTGACAGGGGTTCAAGCCATACCTGTGATATTGTATGTTCTATTGACACAGAATCAATCAAATGATTCTGCTTTTGGAGGGTTACTAACTAACAATTCCTGTGACCCTTTATATACACACACACACACACGCACACACACGCCCACACGCACACGCACGACACACAGCAGTAACATCTCAAAAACATTGCAAATCAAATAAATTGTTCCATCACACACACACACACACATTCCCAGACAAGGTTTGCTGACTACAGACTGCCTGCCACTGCTCTTCTGAGCACTTAAATCAAGTCTGTGGTGGGAGTTATGGTCGCTTGTGCTCAGCAAATGAAATTAGACAGGTGCTGTAAAGGGCCCCAATAATGCAAGTAAAGTGTAGACAGTCCATCTTCTCCAATGATGTTGTTAACCACCACCCCCCCCCTGCCCCCTCCACCTACCCATCTCTCTCTCTCTCTCTCTCTCTCTCTCTCTCTCTCTCTCTCTCTCTCTCCCTCTCTCTCCCCTGTCACTAGTTTCGATGTCTTCTCTATTTGTCGGCATTTGATCTTCAGTTGTGTTGCCGTCAACACGACACGTTCATTTCAGGGGAGCGTGTTGGAGGTTATTCGATGCCGCTTGAACGTGTTCAAGTTATGTTACGTCTAAAAATAAACATTTTCAAAACAGGGGAGGAAAATATGTCCAATAATGTGATTCATAATATGAATCGCATTGTATGGATGCAGGATAGACGCACACAATAAAACGGCCCATGTGTGTCTATTGATCAAAGACAAAGATGAATTTAATTATTATTTATTTATTTAAGTATAATATAACATAGTATAATAAGTTGAAGGGAGAGTTTGCAGAAAGGAAAAGCACTTAACAGTGTGTAAGGGAAGAAGTGCACCGGCCCAGACTTTGTTCAGCTCACTTAAACACTGGGCTCTCGGGTTACATGGGCCCCAGAGCAGCCCTGCTACAGTACACAGTATCTGCATGGCTGGACACGGTCGGGTTGGGTGGGTCCGTCGGGGGTGTCTGGAGCTAAATACACCCTGGCAGATTCAGGCTATAGCTGAAGGGTCCTGCTGCCTCACCTCCCACCCCCCACCTCCCCCATCCTCACTATTCATCCTCCCTCCCTTGTTAAGATCATGCATGACTAGATGACCCTCACAAGTAGTTCAAATCATGTCTTACCACGTGGATTGATTTTACCTCCACTGAAGAATGGCAAAAGGTGAACTCCTTTCATAGAGCAGCGTGCTGTGGCCTATCGATATTATGATATTGATCAAATGCTGCCCAGACCAATGAGTGTATGGACATGTTTTAAATTGTGGCAGTTGAGCTGCCAAGCCTGTCATGGATTAATATGAATCATTCAAATGTAGTCCATGATGCATGCGATCTAAGCCATGATGTAATCATTATTTCTGCATCTGGATCTCTGTTTGATCAAGCATTACCTGCAGGCTTCCAATGATTTGACTCACGTAAAGAAAATAACACTGCACTACACGCAGCTTTCTAAAGCAAACTCGGTTCTTTCTTTGATCTCATGTATTTCATATAAAAATGTAATATGTATGTATGTATGTATGTATGTATGTATGTATATATAAACTTATCTTTCGTCTGACCCATTCATTCTAAGTCCACCAGTGAATCATAATCAGTTTTACAGGATAATGTGTTTATAATTCTAAAGCACTAGGAGCGGTGACATCATCGTGGTGACATCATCGTGGTGACATCATGATACTGTAAGCCCAGGTGCAGCTAGGTAGGTCACCACCATGCCATCAGCCCAACGCTCCCTGAGGCCCACAGACCCGCTTGCCTGATCTGTTGACCCTGTAGTGATGGGCTGTTGTGATGGGCTGTAGTGATGGGCTGTAGTGATGGGCTGTTGTGATGGGCTGTAGTGATGGGCTGTTGTGATGGGCTGTTGTGATGGGCTGTTGTGATGGGCTGTTGGGTTTGTGCACTCTCTACACCAGGTACAGTACATCACGAGAAGGGCCAGGAAGACGGGCAGACAGGCAGGTCGTTCAATTCATTCATTCATTTAAGACCTTTAATTGTCCTAAAGGGGCAATGGGTTCAGTAGCAATAAAAAAGACACAGGGCGAGACACACACATACATAATAAAAGTACATTAATTATGAAGGAGTAAAGGTGGACACATGAAGTACAAAAGTTACAATATTATTTTTAAAAAAAGTATATAATTATAAAAAAGGAAGGACAGGGAGGAAAGAGCAGTCAGAGGGATAATACAAAATAATATAATAATAATAATAATAATAATAATAATAATAATAATAATAACAATAATAATAATAATAATAATAATAACAATAATAATAATAATAGTAATAATAATAATAATAATAATAATAATAATAATAATAATAATAATAATATTTCCCATGTCTGTATGACGGGGAAATAGTACATAAAAGTAAATTAAAGGTTAAAAAAAAACAGACCACCACAAAACACCATGATTCAATCAACAATCAGACTCATATTTCTCACGGGATCAATACTGCCAAACGAGAGGACAAGTGCTTGTTACACTCCTGTATCTATCCTTGTTAGGGAGGGTGAAAATCCCCTTACTGTCACACACACACACACACACACACACACACCCATTCATCAAGCTCCTAACTACGGCCATGACAGTCTAGGGTCGATAGTATGGATCGCCTGGTGCTCTTTATTGTCTTCATCTCCCAAAAATGTCTTTATTTATCAACTAAACATTAGAAAGAACCAGGAGTGTGTGTCTGTGTGCAGTATATGTACTTATATGTAGTATATGTATAAGCAATAAGCCGCTAAGCCAATAACATTTCACAACATGAACACACAGCAACATAAAATACGATAATTTATTGAAAACAAATCAGCATTCTTCCGCCAAGCAATCGTTTCTCAAGACAGCAAAATGGTTGCCAAGCAACACAGGCTAGCATACAGGCTTTAGCATACAGGTCTACATTAATACTAAAAATGAATTGTTATGCGGTCACAGGTGTGTGTGTTTATAGTGTTTAATGGCTTTGAGCCAATCAGAATCAGTGGACGGAGCTGTCTATAGTTTTATAGATTTGGCCATTCCAACTTCTCCAGTGTAGGAGACATGCTGATGGACTCGTACCGAGTCTCCTAGGCTACGTATCCTGTGTAGAGAGGACAGTACAATGTAAACCATTATGAAACATGTCCGTGGCGCCACCCCCGGAGGGATACGACGATGGAACAGATGTGAGTTAATGTGATCTCCATCGACGTATGGCCCTGAGCAGAGCAGGAAGCAGAGCATCGGGGAAATTAGCAAAGCTTCTCTGAGTCAGGATGGAGCCATGCAACCATCCAGCCATGTTCCCTCCCAGTCGGTCCATAGTGAGGAAGGACCAGGCCCAGTGTGACCAGTAAAAAGAGTGATCACAGGGAATGATCAACGGTTACAATAAGTTGATTCCAAGGGGCGATTCTGAGTAGGTTACTTAAGTGACGCATAATGTTGGGAACTGGGCCTGACATGACCTCATACTGCTACAGTGACCACCAGATGATGTTTTTTGACCAGGTTGGCACCTATAGGTTGTCAGGGATCATGGGACGGCTCCCGATAGGACGGCAACTTGCAACACGGCAAAAAGGGGTGGGACAAAAGCTGAACTTGGGTTCACTTTATGATGGTTACAGTTGCGCGTGATTGGACAGTCGACATTCAGTGAGCCCTGGCTGACTTGTATTGAGTTTGATTTCCTGGTTTTAAGCACTTCCGTCGACAACATTGTAAACTCCCACAAGCAGCAACTAGAGAGTGCGCAGCACAATGCCTCGCATATATTTATCATATTGTCTGATCTGACAAAAGATGTTGTATGATTTGGGTGTAACCAGAGCTATTACAGAGAGAGCTTGACCAGAATGCGACAGTAGAAAGACTGCAGTACCATGCTTGAGCACCGGGGGCAGAGTGGAGAGAAATGTGGAAATGCTAAAAAATATGACTATTTCAGCTGTGCATGTTCTATTTACTGCTGCTGTGAAAATAACTATCTACTGGTTATTGTGAATACACTAATATTTGCCAATTGATGGATGTGATTATGACCTCCTTTTAAGTTCCACTAGCGCTGTGTTGATCCTCCCGAATCTATTCCTGACATTTGAATAAAGCAGGTCAATGTTTTGCATCTAAGATACATATTTCTCGCCTCAAAAGACGAATTGGACAGCATTGCTAAATAATGTAGCTTGTACATTACAAGTCGTTGGCAGCTATCGTGGCATGGACAGCAGTGTTTTATTTATGAATACGCATGAGAACATTAGCATGATCGGATAACATTAGCTTTTTCTACCTAAATGGTTCAGGATTTTATGAATATAATGCCATAAAAAGTGTCTTTTTTCCACCATCAGAAAAACGGCAAATTTTTAAAAAAATGTATTGGCTTGTAGAACATTGATTTAATGGAAAGCCTCACATAGCCAAGTGGCGTATCTTCTTATTAGAACATCTTTGGATGTACCCTGTACAACATGTTGACGTAGGCTACAGGCTATTGGATAGATTATTATATTTTTTATTTAAGTCAAGATGTGGCTATAATGTTTTTTTCAAAACATTTATGTTTGTTTCAATGCACAGACTTATTTCTAAGAAAAAGTGGAGCAACATCGGGTAAAGGAAAATCTCAGTTGGAACCTAATGTATTTGAAAATGCAGCATGTTGGCATGTGGACCAGATGTGTGGGTGCCCAGTGGCTGGGGACGCACCAGGAGCCAGAGAAGTCATCATTAATAGATGAGCAGTCAGAGGTTGGACCAACACAGGGGTCCCTGCCATGAAGGGAAAACCCCAAGGGACCTGACCCAGATCTATTAGAGAGAGAGAGAGAGAGAGAGAGAGAGAGAGAGAGAGAGAGCGAGAGAGAGAGAGAGACACTGGGCAATATATCGATATTTTATCGATATATTAATATTATATCGACATATTGATATGAGACTAGACATCGTCTTAGATTTTGGATATCGTAACATTCCTGGTTTTAATGGCTGCATTACAGTACAATTATGAAAAGTATTTAATTCACACTGGAGTATACAAAAATAGGCTTTATCATGTGGTAAATTAATATAGCCTATTTATTTATTGAATTACCAGAAAACATGCTACATCATGATATATATAATTATCGGGATATTAAATGACCTATATCGGGATAGAAGATTTTTGACCAGCCCTAAGAGAGAGTATGAGATAGAGAGATAAAGAAAATAAAAAGGAAAAATAGAAAGATTGGTGTGAGAGAGAAAGAGAAACAAAAGTAAGAAAAAGAAAGAAAGAAAAATAGATCGAGAGCAAGAGAGACAGAGATAAACAGGGTGGGGCAAAAGAGAGAGTGATTTGTGAGGAGAGGGAAGACGTTCAGGCCAGTATCTGATCAGGTCCCAGAGTCTGGTTGACCCCACACCAAGCAGTCGGTGATAAACCAAGAAACCACCTCTGATGTGTGTTTGACATTGCACTCTTCAGTGTGTGTGTGCGCGTGAACAACCAACTTCTGATGCACTGCTAAAGAACAGACTAGATTAATAAAAGAGAAATCTATAAATAAATCACAACATGAAACATTTTCTGAACTACAGAGACTGGGTGTATCTTGTCCTACAGTACATATAAGTCTATTTTTAACCTCTTATAATAAAGCATCATCAAATGTATATTTTAAGATTGTATTGTCATACTGTATACCAACGAGAACAAGAGGATTGACAGTTGCCAGGGGGCAGATGTGACACAAGATGAAGAAGAATAAGAAGAAGCTTTTGTAAAACAGGAAAAACAACTCATGAAGATGCTGAAAACTATCGCTGTTCATACCTCACATTTCACTAGATGACTGCATCTCTTTCCCGAATCCAATAAACCAAACATGCTCAGGTACACGCCGGGGTGCTTCTCTAAATTAGACACAACACAGCACATGTCTCAGACATCATAACCACGAATATAATTACAATCCATTAGATTCAGGGTCATCCACACCTGGTCACAATACGTGTTTATACACCTGAAAGCTGCCGAGGAGGAACCGCTGTGATAAGGCCAGGGTCACCTCTATAAAAAGAAAAAAGGTCAAGGCAACGGTAGCACAATAAGGTTGCCGTAACAACAGTCCAGAAGCTAAGCAACTACAGATCTCTCACTATAAGTTTTTTTTTTTAGGCAAATACGCCTTATGATGTCTGAAGACGGCACGAGTTTTTGGACAGCACGAAAAACTCAAGTAAGCAAGCTAAAAATAAACGCCAGACACACATTTTCATTTATTTCTGTTCTAATCCAGGTCGGCCGGTTGCGGTGAGCATCAAACAGTACACAGATCTCTACCGCCACTACTAGAGATTTCACTTGACCACTTTTACTTCAGTTAGGCTTCAATCTGTATGTGGTGGAGTTTCACCATAAAACGATACAAAAATAACAGAATAAGTGGTATTTGAAGTCGCGCATTAATGAGGTCACATTGAGCCAAGCATTTGAACTAAAGCAGAGAATAATAGGAGGTGGGGGGGGGGGTGCAATCATTTCTTGCTACCTTGACATAGCAATTTTAAACAGTTGAATTCTGTTTCTCTGGCTTGGCTGCAGGTACAGCTCTTCAAGACATCACTTCCTCTGTCCATGTGCTCCTTGCTTAGCGAGCTGTGGATGCAATTCCAGCGGCTAATGAAACACAGACAGCGGCTCTGTATCCAAGCTGTCAAAGCTAATGTGGCGCTTGTCGTCCGTGTTGATCTGGGTCACTATACCCCCAAGTGTTTCCCGAGCGCCATCATTAAACATTCACCGCGTCTAAGTATATTTCTGTGTTCCTACCTCTCGCAGCCAAAGATGAATTTCAAACTCAAGAGGGAGAGGGGGATGAGGATTGCTCCATCGTTTGGCTCCCCTTCCCCACACCCACACCCACACCCCCCCCCCCCCCCCCCTTGGCCATCGGAGGTTTATAGGCTATATTGTGCTGTTTTTTCTTGGTTAATCGGATGAAACAGATGAGTATCAGGCTGGTACAAATAAAGTACAAATGAAAAGAGTACTCTCTTTTCTAAATCCAAGTTACCTTATCAAGTCCGCACATAAAAAACTACTCAGCTGTTCCCCATGAACATTAATTTAATCACGCAGCAAATGGCCAATAAAATACCAAATACCCTCCTCTAGTCTCAATATCCACTTCTACCTTCACACTTAGTGCATCTTGAAGCAACAAAAGACATATTACATTTACAATTTGTAAAATATGATCTGTGGCTTTACATGAATGTGTGTGTGTTGACTTAGCCTGATAACAGCAATGTGTGGTTCTCCTGCCTGCCAGCTGTTATAATCTTAACTATAACCACAGGCAACATTTGACCACATATCCCTAACCCTCCTTTCTCGCCTCTTTGTTTTGTCAGTTGATGCTCAACAGCAGATTTCAAGGTGCCCCTGGTTGCCTGTGGAGTCGTACGTGGATCGGCACTTTTAAACCTAGCTGATCTCGTCATTTCTCTCCTCAATCAATTCTATGACTTAAAAGGCTCTGGTCCGTCTCCTTCTGATCTAGTCTCCCTTCTGTAACGAACACTGACACACTTGAAGGTAGCAAAACCCCTTGAGATGAACTATTATTTTTTTTAAGGGATCAAATACACACAAATACACATTGATGTACATCAAGCCAAAACCAAACCAACGGTCTCGAGTGGCAGTTTTGAATCCAAACATAGCCTAACATTTGGACCGTAGCTCCTGCCCGAGCTCTTTGCTTATTTTTCACTTCTCTCCCCTTAGTTGATAACAAATTGAGCTTCTTGACACTGTTTTAGAATTGTGAGCGGAGGATTCATTTCATCCTCTGGTTTTGTTGCTTGGTTTTTGTTTGTTGTTTGGTTTTTCCTGTCTGTGTGTGAGGGGTCCAGTGTGTGGCAAGACAGATTCACAGTCTGACAGAGGAAATGGACGATTGAAAGTACTGCCGATGTTTTGCTCCACCCTGTCCACTAATACACCCTGTCAGCTTGAATTTCCTGGCCAATCCATCAGTCGCACTTTTTTTTCCTTTTCTTTTTTCTTTTCGGATTTGGTGACTTTGTGGTTACTTATTATCAACTGTCTTTTAATGTTTTGTTCAATGTTTGGACTTTCACATCGAGCCGTAGGAGGCATTAAACAACACCACTCTTTAAAGAGTAAGGGTTCAAGTTAGGGTTAGTAATTACTGTAATTACAGGCTCCACGTATTTCAAAACACAGACAACAGAAACAAAAAGGGCTGTACTCACCGAGGTGACGTATTGTATGTCTCTGCACAGCCTCGTCTCCCGGGGGAAAGTCGGGCAGATCCAGGAAGCTGTCCACCACCACCTGGCCAATCAAATCGTGGCGGGAGAAGCGGTCAAAGTCGTACACGCTGAAGTGCAGCTTGCGGCCGGGCAGATCGGCGTACGCCACATGGAAGAGGAACACCTCGTCGAACACGGGATGCAGTGTCTTGCGGTGCACCTTGGTCTGGTGCTTGGTCATGCGGTCGGGCAGCAGGTAGATCTTGACGTACGGGTCGGAGGTCCCCGAGAAGTCCTTGGCGGGGAGGTCCTCGGCCCTGTGGATCTTGACGATCAGCTGCTCCACGTCGCAGTCAAACTTCAGCACAAAGTGGAGACGCCCGCAGCTGTCGGCGCGGCGCCCGTCCTCGCCGTCCACCGAACGCTGCTTGTAGAGCTCTGGTTTGATCCGGCCCAGGCCCGAGAGGGACTCCTGCCGCTGGAACTGTGCCGGGTTGAAGTCGGGGTTGGACAGGTTCATCTGTCGACGGATGGAGTGGTGGCTGTTTTGGGGGAGAGATGTCGTTCATTCGTCAACGTCTACGCTTATGAAGCTTGAGCTGCTGATCAGTGTTGGTCTGTGGTTTGTTTGCTTGGCAAGTGTGTGTGTGTGTGTGTGTGAAACCTAAGTATTCAGTTGACATATTATATATATATATATATATATATATATATATACACACATGCGTATACTGACCGGACAGACGAGATGGGCTCAGTGGTCTGTCTCTGGACCCGGTCTCTGGCCAGCGTCTGCAGGTGGTTCTTCTCAACTTTGCTCTGGGCTTCCAGGGGGATGTCCGGCGATGTGTGGCTGATCTTCATGGCTGAATCTGGGACTGCCACGCCCGCCGGCGGCCCCATCATGTGCTTAACACACGCGTCCTCACTGTACTCCCTCTCATCTCCATCCACCTGCACAGAAAACAGGTAAGAATTTGGATTTGCAATTGCAACAATATTTTTAAAAATATCAAAAAATTGTATTTATGCATATAAATGGGAACATACTTGGGGGTGAATATGTGGTAGGTTGTAGTAATAGAGGAAGGGACGGATAGACTGTGAATTCACACAATAGATGCTTTTTTCAGTATACTAGAGTAGACGGCATCATTTTGCATCCGCCAGAAAGGATGCACAGGTCTAAATTCAAAGTTTAAGTCAATTTCTTAAACAATGTTCAATATCTAGCTACTGTTAATATTTAATACTCTCTCTACACAATGCACACAAGCATAACATTTAAAATGGGCAGTCGAATCTCTGTGCTGAGCTCTCTCTCTCGCCCCCCCCCCCCCCCCCCATCACCTCTGTTAGGACAGGCTGCTGGTCCCCTCCCAGAATGTGGGCACCCTTGAAGACGTTGGGCAGGAAGCGTGCGCTCCAGGGCACCCAGCACAACTTCCACGACACGAAGAGCGAGACGCTGAACAGCGCCAGGCCGCAGGTGGTGACCAGCAGCGATAACAGGCTGACCGAAACATCTAGAGATGTGTGATAAAGAGGAGGACAAAGATGTAAGACAGGAAATAAGTTATTGGGCATTGCAGAATTGGCTATTGAGTCATTTAGTCACACTTTTATTCAATGGGACACAGAGTGCGAATTTTGGTTCATATTTGTAGTGCAGCCCGCCCGCTCAACAAATTTTAATCGTAGGGCATTTATCAAGTAAAAATACCAAACATTTGTTGCTTGATGCTTCAGAAATTCAAATGTTTGGTTCATGGATCATTATAAAATGAATACCTTAGTTTTTCTTGGCTGCTTGTCAGATAAAGCAAGCACATTTTATTATTTCTGACATATTCTAGACTTAATCGATCAATCAAAAAAATGATCGTGAGATTAATTGACTATGAAAATAATGGTTAGTTGCAGCCCCAGTGAATACATGTAATTTTGGGGAAGGTTGCATTGTTAGACGTCTTGCTCCTATACGATGCTTACAGGTAGCTGACATTCGAACACCCGGCCTATACACACATTGCTATATCCTCATCATCAAGTTTATTCATGATGCTGCTGATGTAGCAAATTACATTATATATGGGATGGAGTAATTTGGGATATTATATTCACTCTCCTGAAGAGATTACTTTCTGATGGCTGTGTTAAGTAAAATAGATGCTCTCCAACAACTGCTTTTGCTACACATTACTTCACATCACTTAGTCTCACTCGGTCAATGATAGAGAGAGAGAGAGAGAGAGAGAGAGAGACAGAGAGACAGAGAGACAGAGAGACAGACCAAATTCAACCGCAAAGTGAACAGATGTCTCTAATAGGGGACCTGGACAAATGTCTTTTCCTGTCTTTGGAGTCAATCAAGCTTTAAATTCCCCAAACGGGAACAAACACGGTGGCCTTCTTTCATTCATTTGACCTAAATACTCTATTGATGAGGCTGTGTGTGTACTGTGCGCGGCCTGGTTATTGAGCCCGGCTAGAGGAAGATATACCTATTGGACCCCCGGGAACCCCTGCCAGCGGATGAGAGAAGTTTGATAACAAATGAGGTTTCTTCTTGTGTGCAGTTTTACGTCGTCTGCATGTCACTCACAAGAGGTGAGCGGCTGTGGCAGATGTAATGTCTTATGATACAGCCAGCTATGCAGACACACATACACACACACACACACACACACACACACACACACACACACCTTTCCTTACCGCTTTCCATTTTTAGCTTTTCACTTCACAGCTCCATTTCGAGCGTATGATTTAGTCATGTTAAGGGTATATGTTAGTATGTGCCATGTCAGTGTGTGTAACCCCTGCACGGTTCACTAAGTAGTGGGAATACAGATTTATTTTGAAGCCACACACACACACTTGACACACTTCACAACAATCTTCTCATGAGCTTGGATGAAGCGATATGTTGGTATTGACAGAAAACCAAAGGAATGAATGTTAGCTCACTGACAGATTAAGTATTGCTCCCAGTCTTATCCCTTATCTGTTCTCTATGTCTATCTATCTATCTGTCTAGCTGTCTATCTGTCTGTCTGTCTGTCTGTCTGTCTGTCTGATCTGCATACCTGTCTATCCATCCAGCCACCCATCCATCTAGCTATTAAGATAGCTATATATTCTTAATTTTACATCAAAATCTTTCACCGTGAATATGTTTGAAACACATGACAATAGGTAGAATCTAAAGCTGCCAGCTTCAGAAATGTTTGGTAAGCTCAGTGACACAAAAACAAACTGCAGGAGCCATATTTTATTTATATTTAACAGCCATATTTGATAATGGCACTTGATGTTTTGTTTATATTGAAATACACTTTACTTTGAAAAGACTGTAGTCCAGAGACTCTTACTTTGAAAGGCTATAGGAAACCATAATGGGGGTTCAGCATATGTGCCTCAGTTGGTTGGTTTGTTGGACAAAGGAATACATTGGAAGACATTGGAGGCCTACAGTTCTTTACCACTTTACACTTGCCTACCAACCTCCCTGCCTGCTTACGTGCCTAATTTCATACCTGCCTGCTTTCTGCATGCTTTCCTACCTGCCTGCTTTCTGCATGCGTTCCTACCTGCCTGCTTTCCTACCTGCCTGCTTTCCTACCTGCCTGCTTTCTGCATGCTTTCCTATCTGCCTGCTTTCCTACCTGCCTGCTTTGCCTACCTGCCTGCTTGCCACCTGCCTGCTTGCCTGCCTTCCTACCAGCATGCCTGCATGCCTACCGGCCTGCCTGCTTGTCTGCCTTCCGACCTGCCTGCTTACATGTCTATCCACTATATCACCTGGATCCTCAAGGTATTAAAGGAAAGTGCGTCAAAGACACAAGTTGAACGTCTATAAAAATGTATGAACTTTGACAACTGAGCCACCACACATACGATTACATCATAGTCGATACAAACCTCGAGTTCAGCCAACACAGAAAAGCAACTTTCAACAACAGTCTGTTAGAAATATCCTCAAGCCAAGTCTAACACCAGATGAGTATCAGAGATCGTGTTTTGGGGTGGCTACTCACAATGTAGGCAGCCAGAGAGACATCACTGTCACCAGGATAAATACCTGTTGGGTGACAGCCACCCTGCCGGTAAGAAAGTAAACTAACCAACAAATGAGCCAGTCACACACAAGCAGAGCATAGTCTCTTTCATGAGCATAGCATAGCACACACAGAGCCTATACACAACCTGCCTATATCGAACCTTAGTCCTTTGACTGCGGCCTTTCCTCCATTTTCCAGGGTCACAATTTTGCTTAATTCATTCTTCTCTGCTGCTCTCCCTCCCAGACTGCCTTGCTGTGGCAGCCAGAAATGTATATTTGTTTTATGGTTTGAGCAAACACAGTGTTTCCCTGCTCGCATGTTGGGCACTTTTTGGTTTAAAACCCATCTCACGTCCAGTTGAGTTTGACGGTTGTGGCACCATTGTACTTCATATTTTCACCATTTTCACTTTTACTAGTCCTCTCTCAAAATATTGTAACTTTTCTCGTGTTGACAAGTCTCCTCTGACTGAGATGTGTAACTGTGTAACTTTGGTGGGGTAGACTTCCCTTCTTGCCCAACATACATGAAAACAAGCCATATAGAGTCGTTCTTGTTATATCAGTCAGTTAAGACAACGCTATCGACCATCCAAAATAGATGACTACAAATGAAAAGACAATATATTGACATCTCTAACTTTCAAAAGTTTCGGTCACTAAGGTGAGGTGATTAGGCTGCATATTGATGAGTTTTATGGTTTTTAATCACCGTTCAGAAAGAAAGATCAGGTTTTCCACCAGTAGCGATCTTCTCATTATACCCTGTGATAATAGTCGATTTTTCCCTTAGGACTCCTGAAAAAGAGAGACCAGCTCAATACTCTGCAATAAACAGCTCAGTCAGCAACATAGTTAGGAAGAGAGTGAGCCAGCAGCTGGAATGAGATGGACAAAAGGAGCTTAAGAGGGAGCATAGGGATGCATGGAGGTAAATACTAATATCAATCATGAGAGAAAGTTGAGTGGGTGCAGGACTATGACACCCAAGAGGCATTGGGGCATTAGAGTTAGATTTAAAGTTAGAGAGAAATAGAGAGAGAGAGAGAGAGAGAGAGAGAGAGAGAGAGAGAGAGAGAGAGAGAGAGAGAGACTCTCCCTGGACACACATAGACATGCCAGGAATTGAAGCCGGGAATTGTGGATTACTGTAAAGGAGAGCACTGGGATAGAAGGAAAGTAAACATGATGATACTTAAGTTGAAGCAATGATGGGTCTGGGAGAGGAGAGAAGGAGATGAGAATAGAGGAGATGGGATGAGAGAAAAGGAGAGGAGAGGAGAGGAGATGGGATGAGAGAAAAGGAGAGGAGAGGAGATGAGATGAGAGAAAAGGAGGAGATGAGAGAAGAGGAGAGGCGTAGAGAGGAGAGGAGATGAGAAGAGGAGCTACAGAAGGAGAGCAGAAGAGGACATACAAGAGGAGAGGAGAACTAATAGATTTACTGGGATCATTCATTAAAATCACAGGAGGTTGAGATATTTCCAAAACCTAAAAGTCAATAATGTTATGTTGCCAGGCAACAACAATGCAACTGTAATGCAATCAAGGATGTAATGATACCTCGCCATCTCTCATTAACCCAAATCTCTCTCTCTCTCTCTCTCTCTCTGTCTGTCTGTCGATGCTAAACTGCATTTCCATAAATTAGAATGTAATCTAATATATATATATATATATATATATATATATATATATATATATATATATATATATATATATATATATATATATATATATATATATATATATATATATTTATATATTTATATATTTATATATTTTTTTGTTTCTGTGTAGGATGAAAGCATGATAGCCAGACATAATATCAATGCTATTGTAGCACTGCCTCTAATTGTAACTGTCAAAGTTTCATCCAAAACTAAAATAATGAGGGTGATTTTTTGGGGATTCTTTCAAACTGACTTTTTTTCTCCCATTTTGAATGTGAATAAAACATCGAAAGGAAAATCGAAATGATGTTGGAAAAGTATATTTATTATATTTATTTACCCAGCCTTTATTTACCCAGAGAAGGCCTGCTGCATGGGAGCAGAGGCTCTGCTAGCGTCTAGCAGTAGGAGGAAACCAGAGCACCGAGGTAGTAAAGGAAAGGAGTCAGGATCTAGCCCTGAGAGATGGATGTTTGCTGTGTCTGAAGTGTGGCTATATGGACGTCTCCAAGAGAAAATGGGTCACAGTTTCGCAGTGGATTCACTCTTAGCTGGAAGTTCCTTTTTTGTCATACATGTTTAATGATGGATTGTAACATATTTACAAGCACTCAGGCACCAGCTGCTTTTTTACCACACACACACATGCACATGCACACACACAGACGTGTTAGCACACACACACACACAAATGCATGCATGCACACACACACACACACACACACACACGGTTCATGCTACTCAAAAAATAATAGACCCTGCTCAATGATTCTATCTCATTATGATCTTTCAAGTATTGCTTTTTAACAATGGAGAATGAGAGGTGGGGCACATTTCTCCCTCCCTCCCTCCCTTTCTGTCTCTCTCTCTCTCTCTCACGTGACACCTTTGATTGTGTCTAAACGAAACTAAACTGTACAGCTTTAGGGGACGGCAATGCGACTGAATTGTGTTGTCTGTTTTTTGTTCCGCCCTTAACTTAAATTAGGTCATTTAACAGACGCCTTTGCAAAAGCAATCCCTGTAAAGAAGTAGTCCACTACACACACAGATTCATAGCCAACACCAATCGCTCGCACACCGATGAGAATGGGAAGAATGATGAGAAGAGAAATCCCAGAGCTGTCAGGGCGGGAACCAAACAGCCTGTGGGCCGCTCCAGCATGCAACAAGTTACTGTGATGGGGAATTCAGGCAAGCAAGCCAGGAGAGAGAGGAGTTGCCAAAGAGATAGGGGGAGAGGGGAGAGGGGGAGAGGAGGAGAGAGGAGAGAAGGGGGAGAGGAGAGAGGAGAGATGGAGAGAGAGAGAGAGAGAGAGAGAGAGAGAGAGAGAGAGAGAGAGAGAGAGAAGGAGAGAGGAGACAGGGAGAGAAGGAGAGAGGGAGAGAGGAGAGAAGGAGAGAGGAGAGAGGGGAGAGAAGGAGAGAGTGAGAGAGAAGAGAGGGAGAGAGGAGACAGGGAGAGAAGGAGAGAGGAGAGAGGAGAGATGGAGAGAGGAGAGAGGAGAGAGGAGAGCAGGAGAGAGGGAGAGAGAAGAGAGGGGGAGAGGAGAGAGGAGAGAGGAGAGAGGGAGAGAGGGAGAGAAGGAGAGAGGAGACAGGGATAGAAGGAGAGAGGGGGAGAGGAGAGAGGGAGAGAAGGAGAGAGGAGAGAGGGAGAGAGGGAGAGAAGAGAGGAGACAGGGATAGAAGGAGAGAGGAGAGAGGGAGAGAAGGAGAGAGGGAGAGAGAAAAGAGGGAGAGAGGAGAGAGGAGAGCGGGAGAGAAGGAGACAGGGAGAGAAGGAGAGAGGAGAGAGGGAGAGAGGAGAGAAGGAGAGAGGAGAGATGGGAGCGGGAGAGAGGGAGAGGAGAGAGATGAGAGAGATGAGAGAGAGAAGAGAAAGGAGAGAGAACCCTTCCCATGGCTTTGTAACGAGCTAGAGTAACAAAAACCACGAGAGCGTCGCACCATTACAGCGATGTAGCCTACAAATAAACATCAAACCCAGTTAAAAAAAAAAAAACCCGGGCGAAGTTTAAACACGATACTTTTTCTTCACTTTATTATTATTATTATTATTTGTATTTGTTTGTTTGCTTCGCTAAAACGTGTACAAAAAAAAAGCGTGAGAGGGAGCGCGTCTTGCCTGAGTCCGTGTACCGGGGTCTGGCCAGGTCCCTGAAGTGGTAGATGAAGTCCAGGCAGTGGTCGTCCTGCACCTCGCCCCTGGAGCACAGGTCGGACAGCAGCTCCAGAGCTTCTCGACAGATCTCATCCTCTCTTTCTGCAGGCATTGCCCACCAGCATCCTTCTGGCTTGGTCCAGCACTCCGACTGATCTCCCCCCCCCCCCCCACACACACACACACCACCACCACACACACACACACACACACACACACACCCCTCCTCCCCCCCCCACCCACCCACCCCCTTATCACAAGCGCTTGCACTAAGTCACACTTATAGGCTGCTTCACTGTCGGACCACACACCCCTGGAAAGGAGAGATGTCTTCCTTCCCTTTATGTATTTATTTTTTCTCCATCAGCAATATTCTCCTCCCTCGTTAGATGCACTGTCGGCGATATGCTCCGGAGGAAGCAGCCCGTCTGCGGGTTACAGTTTGCGGGGATAAAAGTCATACCACGTCGGAGCACCGCTTCGCCAAACTAGTTGTAGTATGACCAGAAACCAATCCACTGCGCCGAGCGCACAACTCTCGTTCACTCTCGCGTTTCAACTGAGCGGAACTCCTTTCATGTTCTCACTCTCCCTCCTCCTCCTCCTCCTCCTCCTCTCCTCCTCCTCCTCCTCCTCCTCCTCCTCCTCCTCCTCCTCCTCCTCCTCTCCCTCCTCTCCTCGTCTTCTTCTCTTCTCTTCTCCCCTCCTCTCTTCTCCCCTCCTCTCTTCCTCCTCCTCCTCTCCTCCTCTCCTCCTCCTCTGTCGGCGCTGTCCGTCCCTCTCGGGTGCTGAGCGCAGAAGTGATCCCGGATGCAACAGCCGCGGCGCAGCCGAGCTTCTCAATGGCTTTCACTGCTCTCCATTACTCCATTTACTGAGATGAATACACGGGAGGCTCTGTTACCGCCCCCCCCCCCCCCCCCCCCCCACACACACACACACACCATCCACCCATCCTCCTATCCTCCCATCCCCCCATCCTCCCATCCTCCTATCCTCCCATCCTCCCATCCACTCCCCTCCACCTAACCTAGACTGTCCCATTTAAACCTTTCCACTATTGCTGCAGCTATTTACTCCATTGAAACATATCTGAACTGGAAAGTTTCTCAATCCATCCAAGGAGTTTTTCTCTATATAAATCGGTGTATTCTGGTCCAATGTTACCCCCCAGACCACCGTGGGAAACTGATATAGCCTAGCTATATGATTCATTCATTCATTGAAGTGTGCTGCTGCTTTATAGGTGCTCAGCCCTATGGGCTTATAGACACTGTTACAAACATATACGTAGCCTACATTCATATATAGATCGACCTCAAATCCTTACATAATCGTAAACACGCCAAATACAAAATCATAATCAGAGATATAATAAACTTTGTCTCCCCCAAGCTAGATTTTAAAATGTTGCCAAAGCAAAAAACCTGCTCTTTGAATAATCATTTCAGTAGGGCCTATATCGCATTCATAAGACCAAAAGACATCATGATTTCTAGCTTGCCTTTTTTCAATTAAACAAGATTTCTTTAGCTCATCATACCTAGGACAATAAAACGTAATGAATTTAATGAATGAAATTAATGTTCGGTTGGGCCCAAATCACGTACAGTACACAAACGTTCTTCAGATAAGCCTTTAAATCTGCCCACCGTCTTCTTTGTAGATTACAGGTAATGTATGGTTCAGTTTGGAAGTCAGATTTGATTTGGACTAAATTCTAAGTTTTGTCTTATTCTAGATGTGGTTACAATAGTGAGCTGTAACTGTAGCTACAACTCAAGCCACTAGAGGTTGCTAATGGGAAAACTGACATTGCAACAGTGCAGATTTAAGGACCTATTAACAAATAAGAACACATGTCATATTTTTGGCACAATTTACTCAAAAACACTCTGTTGTTAATGTGTCTTTTAGTTCTCACCACCTTTCCACTTATATCCCGCCTCCTTTCTCTACATTACCTCTACATTAGTGTATGTATTTTTGCATTAAAGTTGCAACTTGCGGTTTTTAAACTCAGGGTTAATCTCTATTCGCACATAAACACATTCCCCCCCTCTCCTTGTATTTCTCTCTTTTTTCTCTGCAAGGTGTTATGCAGCCAGGAGCTTAGCGCTGCTTAGCAGATGTTTAGACCTGCGAGAGAGGGACGAAAACAGCATTCGCATGGGGCCCCCGTGCACGCGCTGACCTTTTAATGATGGAAGTAATGAAGGACTTGAGGCAAAGCAAATGTCATGGCGCCATGGGGCAGTAAGCCTGGGTAAATGAGCTCATAAAGGTGTATCTGTATCGGGAGATTGGGGGAATCGAACCGACAACCCTCAGCTATGTTTGTAGAGCCCGCTACACTGATTAAACTTATAATAATTACATCTGCGGATTCTAACTTTGGAAAACATTGCATGCATGACATTTTCGCAGTGCATTTGTAATTGTGTGCGCATGCGTTTGTAACTGTGTGAGTTACTTTTTTTTTTAACTAAAGTGAACTCACAAGATGTGCCTCTGCTGCACATAATTGTGATGTTCTTCATGTGTTCATGTGCTGATGGGATGTTTCCTTAATGTATTTTTAAATGTATTTTTTTTTAAGTGTGAGGCAAATTAAGTACTATCCACCACCACAGACACTCACCTAGAGGCCATGCCAGCACAGCTGCTTAGCAGGGAACAGAGAAGCTCTGTCTCCCCTGCACACAGGCCAGACTCACACACAATTCTCTGTCTGTCTGTCTGTCTGTCTGTCTGTCTGTCTGTCTGTCTGCCTGTCTGCCTAATTGACTGTCTGTCTGTCTGTCTGCCTAATTGAGTGTCTGTCTGTCTGTCTGTCTATCCCTCTATAGCTCTCTATATTAAAACTAAAGAAAATAAAGGGACATACCCAATTACTGGAGGAAATAGACAATGAGAAACGGGAGACGAAGATACTGAAGACCATGTAGAGGCAGAAAGGGCAGGACAAAAGGGAGGTTTTAGAGGAAAGGCATACAGACGGTGAGCAAACAAGAGAGTCTTTGAAGGCCTTGGCATTTGACACCAAGGGAGAAAGTCTGAATTAATTTGGCATTCATGAGAGGTACAGCTGTCTGGAGCTGTGGTCTTCTTGAGAGTGTCAAACGGTCGTTGGATTTTAATTTGTCATCGCTGACGACCTCAACCTGTAAAATTGTCTAGCAATACATGAACACGTTCTTTTGAAGGGTCAAGCAACCAGTCAGATTATTAATTGATAACTGTCGTGCCAGGCCAGCCAATGTAGGTTAAGATGAACCATGTCTTTGTCACAAATTTCTCTCTTCCCTTCCCCTCTCTCTCTCTCTCTCTCTCTGTCTCTCCCCCCCCCCTCCTCCCTTGCACCTGGTCGGCCTCACAGTGAGTGAGCAGGAGTCTCTAATTACGCCCAGCTGAGTCTCCTGACCAACCTCCATCACTGTCCCCTACAGCTGCAGGTGGAGCAGCCATTCTGCCTTTCATCAGAAATCTGCTACTCCAATTGAATGTACATTGTGGCAAAGAGCTGCAGGTGGGGGGCGTGGCCAAGGCATAGGGCCGTAGGTGAGGAGCCAGGTGGTGTGTGCGTGTTGGAGGAACAGACAGAGCTGCAAGAGATGAGCATGATTAACAGAGGTAATATGTTTGCGTGTGGAGTTTCCATGTGGCATGCAAATATAGCTTGTTCTGTTCTGTTCAGTTTGTACAACAGTACATAAAAAGCGTGTTCAGGTTGTGAGGTATGACAGTAAGAGTGTACCTAGTACCTAGAGATAGCACATTGCATTAGAGTAGGGGTGTCACGATTCTCCAAATCCACGATTCGATTTGACTTTCAATTTAAATAAAGGATTATAAGTAATGATTCAAAATAAATTAATTAATTTAAAAAATCAGCACTGACACCATTGTTAGACTATTGAGTCTTGATTGGTAAAGATCAAAAGATCATTGGTTTTATGCCCTGACAACTTCAAATTCTTCTGTAAAAAGATAGGCTACATGGTATATGTGATATAACCACTATATTTCTTTAGGAATGTACTGTAATTTATTATTAAACGTAACTATATTGTTAATATAACGAAAATGTGAACATGAAAAATTGGTGAAACTAGATGTGCAGCCGCACAAACACAGCTTTAAAAATAAATAATGAAATATAATTATTTCAAACCGGTTTCGATTATCGAAATCGAAAGCTCATTTTGGTGGATCTTCGATTTAAAATCGGAATCGTGACACCGCTACATTAGAGGTAACACATTTGCACAATCTAATAATTCTGCCTTAATATCAAATATACAAATACTGCCCCCTATGCTTTTGGATGAGGACTTATTAATGCCAAGATTGACCTTGTTTTTATAGATTTTTGTATGTAGTCAAAAACATGACTAAAGCCGTCGCCTTTAATAATGTTCAATAAAAACCTCCCAGGAGATGCAGAGACCGCCTGTATACCTTGACCTTCAGCCAAATCCAATACATGTTCAATATCCCTCCTCATACCCGTACTGTAGACTCTGCTTCTCCCGACAATGTGGCCGCTCAATAGAAGCTGAGCATGTGCAGTTTGCCTTCAGAGCCACTGCACATATGTGGCCTCCTACCTTCTATTCTCCATTGAACCCAATGACATATCCACTTTGCGCAGGAAGAAAAAAAGGTTTACAAAAAGTGTGTGAATGACTTCTAACTTGTTAGGTTTTATTTTATAAAGTGAAAGCTCCTGCACGGTGTGAAAACGAAGGCATTTCCCAACACACATGCACACACATGCAAACATGCATGCGCATGCACATACACATACATACACACAAACACACACACACACACACACACACACACACACACACACACTGAATGTGTCCTAGAAATGAATTCCCCTGCACAACAGCTGAGTTGTTTTGTTATGTAGCTCACATGACGATGACTAAACCTGCATGCTTACATTCTCATGAGCTAATGACTTCACATGGTGTTTCAGTTTCCATGGTGATAGCAAAGCACATTCTGATCATTCTGATCATTTCAATGATAAGTTCGCTATTTCAGACCCAATGGCGTGTCCACAACATGATAGTATAAAGTATAGACACATTATATCCACACATTGTCTACATGATACTAGAGTATAGACACCATTAGATCCACATATTGTCTACATGATACTAGAGTATATACACCATTATATCCACACATTGTCTATATGATAGAGTATAGACACCATTATATCCACACATTGTCTATATGATAGAGTATAGACACCATTAGATCCACATATTGTCTACATGAGTCTAGAGTATAGACACCATTATATCCACAGGTTGTCTACATGATGCTTGAGTATAGACACTATTATAGCCACAAAATGGCCGCGAAACGAGGACAGTCCAAAATAGCAAAGATATCCAGTAACACTTTACAATAAGGTACGCAAAACGTGGGTAGTTACTGAGGAACGAATGAGTAACGAATGATGAACGACCAGGGCCCTAACTGGGGCCCTAACTGGGGCCCTAACTGGGGCCTAAGTGACAGTTACTCAGTAACTACTGAGGAGTTACTGGTAAACAGACTAGGGGACTACTGTATTCATTACTGAGTAACGAATGATGAACAACCAGGGCCCTAACTGGGGCCCTAACAGGGCCCTAAGTGACAGTTACTCAGTAACGAATACAGTAGTCCCCTAGTCTGTTTACCAGTAATTCCTCAGTAGTTACTGAGTAACTGTCACTTAGGGCCCTGTTAGGGCCCCAGTTAGGGCCCCAGTTAGGGCCCCAGTTAGGGCCCTGGTCGTTCATCATTCGTTACTCATTCGTTCCTCAGTAACTACCCACGTTTTGCGTACCTTATGTAAAGTGTTACCATTACCTACTCTAATCAATAATAGCTGGACACACTCTGGACCACATCTGGCCTCGTATAGAAAGACTCCGGGTCGATCTCTTTTGAAGATGTCTGCCAAGCCATGGACTGAACGTTTTCGGACATTGAAGGAGTTAGTTGAGTTAATTGATGGACAGTATTGTTATATCGTCATTCATTTTATTCTTTTTTCAATTGTTAGTTTATTCTTGAAAATATATCATGGATGGAACTTTTCTTTTTAAAAGTTAGGCGTATTGAAGTCCATTTAAAAAATGTATTATATTATATATTATTCAATATTGTTTGGTTATAGAGACAGTTGATTGAAGTTGTGGAAGCAAACAGTGAATTTCATTTGAACATAGAGACCTTCTATGCATGTCGTCAGAAACAGTATTTGCTATCCATATTACAGTAAACACCAGACATCTTCAAAAATAATTTTGTTCAAGGTACACACAGCAGCAAAATAAAGTGAGCGGGGTGAAATAAGAGGGAGACAAACAGATGTTTAACTGAGAAAGGTAGGAATGTGTGTTGCTCACATTCTACATAAAGGAAGGCCGCAAGCTATGTTTTTTTAAGATGTGGCCAAGACCATGTGGTGAATCAGACATCTTTTCTTCATGAGGGTATGGAAAGCGTATGTCCCTCACACATCCCGTCGGATGTCCCTTCTGGCTGCAGATATGTCGGCTACCAGATTCCCAGACATAACAGTTGTCATGTAGACAGGGGATGACCTGGCTTCCAGAGAGCTTTCCTTCCCCGGTGTACAGCAAGAGAGGATATAAGGTGTGATGAGGTCAGTGAACACATTTGGTCAAACACAGTAGGTTATAGTAGACTACAATGGAGCCTTTTCACAGAGGCCTCATCATAGGACAAACACAGGTATCTCTTATAACATTAATTATGTTTCTGCTCTTTTTATGTACCAGGGCACGGGGAGTAGACTAAACTAGTGAAGATATCACACATTGACCATGGACCACATGTCCTGGTACATAAAAATAAACAAAGTTAAATGTGTTTATTATATTGAACGTAGTGATCTCGTGATCTATAGTATATAATTTGGAAGGCTGCTTGTCAACAGAGTTTTCATTCAATCAGACATACTGTCTATATAATACGACGAAAATATGACAAAATCAAAGGGCTCTCATAGAGGTTACCACAACCTGTGGGTATTTATTCACACACACACACACACACACTATAGCATTTTTGCATGCATCACCACACCTGGATACATGCTCAGTGGGATTCGTCTCCTGCAGTGTTTGTTTTCGTCTCGTCATTTCCAGGGTGAAGGGTGCTCCGTGCGCAGGCACCTACACATACAGTCCACCTGCACGTGCACGACCAATGACGAGCGCCACATGGGAATGAGCTTATTTGGGCTGGTGCATGATAGCATATATATATTTAGAGAGAGAGAGAGAGAGAGAGAGAGAGAGAGAGAGAGAGAGAGAGAGAGAGAGAGGTTAGTGTATAGGTATGGCTATGTTGATTATATGTGTCTGTGTTGATTGTGTGTGTGTTTGCTCCCTCCCTCTTTCTCTGTTGCTATTTATAAAGTGCCGCCAATTAATGCTGCCAACTGCATAATTTCCTCCACCACCGGGAGTTAGTGTGCAAAGTGTATATAGTGGCCATATACGTTTTCTACTTGGTGTGTGTGTACATTAAATGTAGCCTACTTTCTCTTATATCAACTGCATACTTCAAGTATCATCAAGGATTTCATATTCAGATACAGCGATGCATTAAAGGATATTTCTTGAAGATCGATACACTGTAAACCCGAATAAGTTCCCAGAACTCAAAAAGATTAAGGCAATCGATTGCCTTAATTGTTTTAAGTTGACTAACTTAAAAGTCCAAATTTTCCTGAACTTAAAAGGTTAGATGACTTGCCACTTGTATCTTTTGATAACAGTTAAATTAAAGTGCTCATTTAGCTCAACTCAAATATTTGCAGTTAATATGACTTACAATTTTCAGTTAAGGCGACTCAATTATCTTCAGTTAATATGCCTAAACATTTTCAGTTAAGGCGACTCAATTATCTTCAGTTAATATAATTAAAAATAATTAAGGGGGACCTTTCGGTCTTTATTTGTCATTCCCATGTTCGGGAACGAAATTTGTCCTCTGCATTTAACCCATCCTACTGTACGTAGGAGCAGTGGGCTGCTATGATCAGCGCCCGGGGAGCAAGTTGGGGTTCAGGGTTCAGTGTCTTGCTCAAGGACACTTCGACACGCAGACAGTTTGGAAGCGGGGATCAAGGGGATCGAACCGCCGGCCCTACGGTTAGTGGACGACCCCGCTCTGTCCACCCGCTCTACCTACTGAGCTACTGCCGCCCCCCTGCCTAAACAGTTATATTAGTTATTATACATGCCTAAATGCATTGAGTTGCTGCCATGTGATTGGCTGATTAGAAATTTGCGTTAACGAGCAGTTGGACAGGTGTACCTAATAAAGTGGCCGGTGAGTGTATATCTATGTGCTTCGTAAAACTAGCCTCAGAGAAATTCACCTCAGACCATGTGCCCCAACCCCATTTACAAAGAGAATAGTGTTTTAAAGTTATAGGCTACTTAAACAAAACACAAAACAGTTCAATTAAATGAGCAGTTAAAATTACACAAAAGGGAAGAATATGTTATTACTTATTCATCTTAAGTTATACTTAAATATTGTTTTTAAGTTGTACTTACACAAAACACAAAACAGTTCAATTTAATCAAAAAATATTAGTTTAAATAACTCAAAAGTAAGAAGAAGTTACACCAACTTGACATAATTAAGTTAGTACAACTTTTTCTAAAACTTTGAGTATGCACTACTTAATATATTTCATTACTTTGGACATTCGGGTTTACAGTGTAGGATAACTTCAGGATTTTTTAAACTGGACCCTATTTTCCCTATTTTCACCATCTTGCCATCTCCAATAAAGGCATACTTCAACCAACATCTACCCATGTCCTGTCTCGGAGGGCCCCAGCAAAAGCAACTGATGTGGCGTGTGGTTTGGGTCCACTGCTACAGTAACCTATGGGGCAATAGCGGCCCGTCAATGTGTGTCCTCTAAAAGTGCTTGTTATATTGTCAGATTGTTATAAGTGACATTATGGAAAGAATCCACATTTTTTCTTTACCTTTCGCTTGATCCGGTCTGTTTGTTTTTGTGTTAAACCAAGTATCGCTCAAGAAGAAGTGAGAGTTGGAGAGAGTGTTGGCAAGAATTTGTTGTGTATGATCACAGAAAGCGAAGCTTATTATCTAAAAGATTCTCAGATGAAGTGCTCTCGCTTGATACTAGACCAATTAAAAAAATGGTTGTCCGCATTAATTACTCAGACCCAAAATGGTGGGAAAATAAGGTCCAGGTTTAAAAATCCTGAAGTTATCCTTCAAGATTACACTCCATAAAGGTGGGTGCTGCCACAGTTATACACTAGTATCTTACAAAAACACAAGTGCTATGTTTTGGCATTGTCCATTTCCTGATTGAATTCACAAGCTCAGAGAACCTGTGTTATGAATTATATAAATTATAAAAGTATATAAAACATCTACATCTATCTTTATGTTATGTTTAACATTGAAAACAGTTTGGCTCTTTTTTGATTAAGTGGGTTTCACGTTTTCAAGCTCCTAAATGGAGGGAGATTTCTTATGCTATTTTGGAAGTCATGAAACATAACCTTTCACAGTCAATGAAAAGTTGACTTAGCTGACTTGATTTGTTTGACCAGAACTAAACTCTGCCTTAAAGGGACAGTTCAGATTTTTTGAAGTGGGGTTGTATGAGGTACTTATCTAGAGTCAGTGTATTACCTACAGTATGAGGTACTTATCTAGAGTCAGTGTATTACTACAGTAGAAGGTACTTATCTGCAGTCAGTGTATTACCTACAGTAGGAGGTACTTATCTAGAGTCAGTGTATTACCTACAGTATGAGGTACTTATCTAGAGTCAGTGTATTACTACAGTAGAAGGTACTTATCTAGAGTCAGTGTATTACTACAGTAGAAGGTACTTATCTAGAGTCAGTGTATTACTACAGTAGAAGGTACTTATCTAGAGTCAGTGTATTACCTACAGTAGAAGGTACTTATCTAGAGTCAGTGTTTTACCTACAGTAGAAGGTACTTATCTAGAGTCAGTGTATTACTACAGTAGAAGGTACTTATCTAGAGTCAGTGTATTACCTACAGTAGAAGGTACTTATCTAGAGTCAGTGTATTACTACAGTAGGAGGTACTTATCTAGAGTCAGTGTATTACCTACAGTAGAAGGTACTTATCTAGAGTCAGTGTGTTACCTACAGTAGAAGGTACTTATCTAGAGTCAGTGTATTACCTACAGTAGAAGGTACTTATCTAGAGTCAGTGTATTACTACAGTAGAAGGTACTTATCTAGAGTCAGTGTATTACTACAGTAGAAGGTACTTATCTAGAGTCAGTGTATTACTACAGTAGAAGGTACTTATCTAGAGTCAGTGTATTACTACAGTAGAAGGTACTTATCTAGAGTCAGTGTATTACTACAGTAGGAGGTACTTATCTAGAGTCAGTGTATTACTACAGTAGAAGGTACTTATCTAGAGTCAGTGTATTACCTACAGTAGAAGGTACTTATCTAGAGTCAGTGTATTACTACAGTAGAAGGTAGAGTCAGTGTAGAGTCAGTGTATTACTTACAGTAGAAGGTACTACCTCCTACTGTAGTTAATACACTCATACAACTACACTAATACACTCATACAACCCCCATTTTAAAAAATCCGAACTATCCCTTTAACCTAATATGTTGAAAAAGTATCCACCTGATCCACTTGTTAAGAATAAATAATAACATATGTATCAACAGGCTGTAATATCTACACATAGCCACAAAGGAATATAAATAAATATATAAGTTGTATTAACCGCACCTGGCCACCAGATGGCAGCACACATAATACACTGGGGGCGGGCGTTCAACACTAGCCAATCAGAGCATAGTATGCGTCATAGAGGCCACGCCTGCCCAGATACTACCAAACTACAGATCCGGGGGGAAGCCAGAAACCCTACAGGCAGCGTATCTGTTAAGATATCCAGCTAAGGGTCGCTCCACGCGTGACTTTTACAATTCCTCTCCATTTGCTTCATAGATAAATACCTAAAGCTAAACAAATAAAGTGAGTTAAAAGCGATCCTGAGTCGGGGCCTTCTTCCTCAACGAACACATCACACACTGTATCCACATAGAATTAAAGAAAATGTCTGTTTGACTTCCATACAACTGGAGAATTTTTGCACCTACTGGAGTCTGCTTGCACCTAGCCGCAATTAACTACAAATGCAGACTCATCTTTTTTTGTGTTTTGCAGAATGCCACAAAGGCCACATAAAACAGCTATTATTTGTTGGTAATGTCAAATGATCTCTCGCCCTCACTCTCTGTCGCTCTCTCTCTCTCCCCTGGCCTTGTGTTCATACCAAGGCCTTATTGTGTCATTACATTCTTTCACCTATACATCTGTACAGCTTATCCTTGTTTCCATAGCAACCAATGTCCTTAGTTACTACAGAGAAAAGGTTTGTCCTTTAGAGACAACTCCCACGTGCGCGTGCACACACACACACACACACACACACACACACACACACACACACACACACACACACATACACACACACACAATATCTTCTCTTTGACTTCCAGTTCCCTCTCAGATTAATTTCCTCCAGATTATGATTTGTCATCATTGTAAAACATTGTAAACATTAAACTATAAGCAGCATTGTATTGTGTTGAATTTGGATAGACGGCGGTGGATCAGTGCTACACTGAAGTCATCACTCTTGGCTGTGTGCCAAAGGTTCTTCAATATTAATGTGTGTATGAAATAATGCTGGCTTCACTCACACAACTCATCTCTTCTGTAGTCCCCATGGGCTTCCAGGTCTCTCCTTTATGCTCTTTGTAGGCAGTCTGGGGCGTGGCTTCCAACCACACACTCTTGGGGTGCAATACAAATAGAAACATGAAACACATTGAATAGTGATGACATAATTTATACATTAAAATGATTAAAATGAGCACATTATGAAAATAGCATTATAAAAACTAGTGAGGATGTTTACTAGGTTTTTTTTATTTGTATTTACTAGTCTTTATATTTGTTGGCACATTGACTATAGGGTGATCACTTCACCCTCACCAAATGGTTTGCCTTCACTTGAGAAAATGTCCATTTGTACACTGTTTATTGTACACTCCTTTCACTTGGAGTGTTGTTATTTGTTCATATTTGACATGCAAATTATTTAGTTGCAGGTTATGAACCTTGCTCTTATCGGCTGCCTGGTGGGAGTCCAACAGGCAAGCCCCACGACTATCTTGACCCTTGCTTTTTGGACAGAAAAAAACCCCATTGCATTACGTAAAATAACGCTGCCGGCCATGAAACTGCCTCTCAGATCCATTGTATCTTCTTCACTGCTGGTCCAAAACAACTCAGTTGCGAATAATTTGAATATCACCAGCATTTGTTTTCAATATCATAGATTTGGTTTAAAAACAAAGCCAAGGGCTGCAATTATTCTGGCAAAACACAACAGTTTTTACCAGACACCTGAGGAGTATTTTACACTAGATAAAAACAAATGAACATAGAAAGCTGTTGGTAATGTTCTATTCATAAAAGAAGCAAAGGAGTAAAATAAATAGATGTGCCCTCCATGAGTGATTGTGGTGTTTGAAGGGCATGCGGCATACAATAAAGAAAATAGAGGAGAAAAAAAACATAGTAAAGTTTAAGCTTAGTTGGCGATGTAAAATAGCAGTAATCTAGCAGTCATTCATATTCTGCTCTGTTAAATGCTGATGTAAGGATTGGTGGACCATTGTGTAGCCATTGTGAAGAATAAAGGGACTAAAGGACATTTTTGTATGGCATTTTCTGAAAAATATTCATTCAATGACCAACATATCCCTGTAAAGAGAATGCCCAAGTGTTTGCATACAAACTACATTACCACATAACTACAGCAGTTCCATCAATCATCTGTGATGGATACAAAAAAAAGTAATCAAATTAAATGGAAAGTTACAATTAAAAGTCAAACTTATCTCAGTGCGAAGTGAAATTAAAAAATAATGAGGTTTCTAGTTCCCTGGAAACATTTGGCATTCACCGTCTCCAGCAGCACCATGGGAACAGCCCCAACTGATGAACAAGCTTAATCATGGTGCGCTATAGGAAGCCATCCTGCAGAGAGAGAGAGAGAGAGAGAGAGAGACTTAAGTTTGGGAGAAAGCTTGTTACTCCACCTACCTACCAAAAACTCTTTTCTACCTGTCTCTCATAACATTATTCACAGAGGGATTCATACATTGAGCACAAGACCACGAGATGTCCACCCAGACCTCAAGCCTGAAGTTTGACCTCTAGGCAAACTTCAGTTATCCCCCCCCCCCCCCCACAACTACCTGCTCATTAGTCATGAGACTACTCCTTTATCAGTAAGCTAACTAAGCTATGGTCTGTACTCGTGAAAGGATGTCAGGCATATGTAAAAGACTGCTGGGGGAAGTGAGGTGTGGTTCACAAGAGAATGATATGAGGTAATGTAATGGAGGAGAACGATCACAGAGGGAGGCGAGGGGAAGGGAGACTGCATAGGAGCGCTGGTGGGTGAAGCGGAACAGGATGTGGGCAGCGATAGCTCAGTAAGACACACACAGGGAGTGTGTCTCTCTTTCATTTGCTCTCCAGGCCCTTGCAACATGCAGCATCCAGTATTTGTTTCTGTTTGCCAAGTCAATGGCATATTGAAAGCAAGAACCTAGTTCCTTCTCGTTTAGATTATGGACAACAAAACCCAAATAAAATAAAAAATAAAATAAAATATGAACATACCTTTCAATATTCTATATTGGTTACGATATATGTCAATGCACCACTTATGATACATAAGTGGTGTACGATTAGACTAATGCCATGTTCACACCAGACGCACATTTTCCACGCAAGATAAAAACATTTGCATCACCCGGCGCAAATTTGTGTCTTTGCAATGACGAAAAATGCTCTTCACGCTTGGTGTGAACACGGCATAAAAGCACTCAAAGCATACATGTGCTGATTCTACACAAAAAAAGAGCAATATATTTGACAATATATTTAGTCCTCCTCAGATCGCCAAGCAGATTGCTCCAGATCTTTATGTCACTCTGGGACAGACTCACTGAAGCCCTGGAGATGCTGCTTCTCTGATTGGTGCATGGAGTGATACGCAGGACAGATATGTATCTAAGTGTGGAGACAGAGCAGGCCAGTCCACCCAGTGGATACGCCCAACTAAGCTAGTTTCTTTATTTAATTCAATCCCGTTTAAATTAAATCACTGTGCCTTTCTCGATGCGATGGGATATGACTTGATTCCCTCAAAGCCAGGCTGAAGCTACAATGTACAGCAGCAACAAAGAATATTTGAACCAAAATGAAACAAAGTGATATGATATACAATCATTTAACTTGAATGTCAAGTTAGGAAAAGCTGTGGTCATCAAATGTTTAACGGACTTGCTGTGAATTATATTGGTGGATGATACATCTGGTTGTTTTCAATGGGTGTCACCTGTCTGTCATGCACACACACACACACACACACACACACACACACACACACACACACACACACACACACACACACACACACACACACACACACACACACACCCCTCCGTGACCTCAGTGGTCAGCTCTGACATTGTTATCTCATGGAAGATGCTAGATCCCAGGACACTGCATTAATTGGGAAATAGCTTGCAGTAATAGGACTATTGTTGTTTGTTTTGTGTTAATAGAACATGATCAAAATACATTTGTTTAATTCAGTTAGAAACAGAAACATTTATTTCACCAGTTCCAACAACCAATCGCCTATATATTTTATAATATTTCTCTATTATTAGTTACCGGTATATATAATATGATAGATGATATAACGATCGCAAACCTGGTCACAAACTACTTCCAAGATCTGCAATTCTGCCACACACATCACTACATCATGGCAATCATTGAAAGTGGGAATTGGGAAGTGGGAACCATTGCAATGGAATTGATCACCCAGACATCCAGATGGGTGAGAGGAGAGCGCCTGAAGTCTGAACCGAGGCTACCTCCCATTCCTGTCGACACTTTACAATAAGGTACACAAAACGTGGGTAGTTACTGAGGAACGAATGAGTAACGAATGATGAACGACCAGGGCCCTAACTGGGGCCCTAACTGGGGCCCTAAGTGACAGTTACTCAGTAACTACTGAGGAGTTACTGGTAAACAGACTAGGGGACTACTGTATTCGTTACTGATTAACGAATGATGGGTAACACTTTACAATAAGGTACGCAAAACGTGGGTAGTTACTGAGTAACGAATGAGTAATGAATGATGAACGACCAGGGCCCTAACTGGGGCCCTAACAGGGGCCCTAACAGTGACAGTTACTCAGTAACTACCCACGTTTTGCGTACCTTATTGTAAAGTGTTACCCAAAACAAGTCTCAAAGCTTCGGACCAGAGTGACCAACTGAGGGAAAAAAACATCGAAGGCTTTGTTACTATAGACCTTACTTCCTGGCAAGTTGAAACTGTGGTGCCTGCAGTTCGGTTTGCTCCCCCATTTGTTGTGGCCTAACAGGTTCCCATCACCAAAGTAGTGGAGATGGAGAGAAGAGTCAGAGAGAGTTCTCCTGCTCTTTGTATGTATGAGCAGGACGACTTCCAGTAAAGCCATCTGCAAGAAGCGAATAAACTCTGTTGGACAAAGCTGTGACTGGAAAATAACTTTTAGAGAAATTTACATTTAATGCATTTAGCAAAGGCTTTTGTCCAAAGCGAATTAAAATAAAGTACATTTGTCAGTAGAAAGTAAAACAATAATATATCACTGTTGGCACAGCAAGGATGTCAATAGAACAACTTTCTAAGTGCACCATAATTGCTAGGTTTAGCTATTCTTCTGGTATACAGCATGGATAGCTAGGGGAAGATGCTATACGATGCTAAGTACTATTTAATTGCCAGGACGTATGAACGAGGGGAATAATCAACGAAACGACCAGTTGTTGCTGTGCTTGGTAGTCGGCACCAGATAAAGTAGTCGGTGAAATGCTTTTTTTTTCCTCTCTGAGAGAAACATTTTTGCCGATAGAAGACCTATATAAACCTATATAGCACGCCATGCACTATTGATAGAAATACACATATAAAAATTAGACCATGTGTTAAATAGGCCTAACGTGTAGTTTCCCAAAACATCTAATCGTTAATCATTTCATTTATTCTGGTTCACAATTCTCAACAGCGCTCTTCACCCCAGTCAGTAACTGCGGTCATGCTAGGTGTGCTGCCGTTCGCGATCAGTTGATCTTTTCATGACTTCATTCAAATCGGCTAATTAGATAGGCCTATAGAATAATAACCATGCGTGTATGAACGAGCTCGCGCTCCCGCTGAAGGATTGAACTCTGCTGTTCTAGTCGCTCTGGAGGCGCATCGTTGAAATGTCAATCAATTCAGTCCGTTTTACAGTAAAGAAACTATGGTCTGCTGGATTATATTTACCACCTGCCTTCTTTAGGCTTACTGAGTTTGAGCGTACGGCTGCTAACGTGAAGGGCTTGCTCACTTTGTAAGCGGGTCGATAAAATGAATGAGAAGAGAAAAAAAAGATGCGATCATTGTTATCACGTCTCTTTCTTGACAGGTGAAGATTTACAGACGAAGACTATTTCGATTTAAACATTCAAAGCTACACTCTCAGAAATAGGGGTACAGTAGGGGTACAACTCTGTACCTTAAGGTACAATCTACACTAATGTACCCAGCTAGGCTCATTATTGTACCTCAAGGAACTTAAATGTACCTTTTTGGCTCACAAAAAGGTACGCACCTGTTCTAAAACAGTAAAAGGTACAAATATGTACCATTTCTTCTCAATGTTAAGGTCCAATATCAGGCATCATGGATTCCTAGGTTTTCTTGTGAGCTCAGTTCATTTAAAATGAATATGAAAGTTTTGAAGGTATCCTAAATAGTTTATTATTAATTAAGTCAGTATTGTGATCATTTTGACGCTTGACACTGATATGAAGAAATCCCAAGCAAGAAGTGCTTGGTGTTGAATTGTGAATGGTCCTACAGAATAATAGGCTACTGATGTTGTTCTATAATTTATCATTAAATTGCAATAGCCTTGGTCTGCTCAAGTCGAAGGTGCTGAATTCTACAGAATAATAATTGCAGAACAGTTTTTTCCAAGAGTAATATTTTGGCATTAAAGGCTTACTTTTGGAGAGCAAACGGAGAATAGAAAAAAAAGCATGCTGCATTATGGAATCGAACCTGAGTCAAAGGGTCATCCTATAACCACTAGAACTACGCTATCACGTCATGGTACATTTTTTGTAAGATTTGACCTGTTAACAAGATGCCACTTGACCAGTTGCCTAGCAACGGTACACAAAGAGATCGCATTTGTTTTAACTGCAATGTAACAAACGGGTTTATGCGTTCACTGAACAAAGATTATGGAAATAAAAAATCCGTGTATCATTCGTTCTTTACATATTCAATTGAGAATCCAAAATCGGAAAATGAAAAAGCAATTTGTTATTTCCTTACTCGTTTATGAATCTGATACCAAAAAACAAATAACGGTTTGTTTTTCGTACTTTCGATTTTATGCTCTGATCAAAAATAGGAAATTAAAAAACGGGGCCACGGGCCGAACTTGATTTTGATATTTAATTTCTCCGATTTGTGTGACCAGGAAGTCTTATATTTATATTGACTTATATTGATCCAATCACAGCCCTCTCCATCTCTTTGTCCGATACATGTGTTTTTCACTTATGGTCGTGTTGAACACAGAATCTTCCAACACTCATTTCAGAGCATCGCTGGATGCATCTGCTGCAGCATGGTGGAAATCTCTGCATGCGTCTTGCCAGTTTCAAATAAGTCTTTAATTAACGTATGGTTCCAGTGCGGCCATGGTGTCGATACCAAATTACTCCAAATAATACTGATTCATTGACTTACAATCACTGCGTGATTCTGTTTTTTCAGGCTTTCTTTCACACTTAACTGTTGACGAATTTGCTGCAAGCTTATCAAGTGCAACACACAAAGAAGTCAATAACTTCCTGGTCACACAAATCGGAGAAATTAAATATCAAAATCAAGTTCGGCCCGTGGCCCAGTTTTTTCATTTCCTATTTTTGATCTGATCATAACATCGAAAGTACAAAAAACAAACCGTTATTTGTTTTTTGGTATCAGATTCTTAAACGAATAAGGCAATAACAAATCGTTTTTTCATTTTCCGATTTTGGATTCTCAATTGAATATAAAAAGAACGAATGATACACGGATTATAAAACACCACTTTTCCATCAGAAAAATCATCAGAACCGTTATTACCAACCCATAGACAGTAAAAGCCAAAACCTTTCTGAATCGCCATGTTCTCCCAACAAAAGCACGCGCATTTCCCGTGCACGGCACGCGCATTTCCCGTGCACGCGCATCGTTGGATTTTAGGAAGATGGTGTTTGCTGGCTTGCCGACCGATGAATTACTCCAAAAGTTGACCGACCAGGGACTTTTGATTACTGATACTGAAGCACAGAGATTTAGAGGTAAGTTTACATTGTAAGTGGTGTCTATAGCTCGCTAACATTAGTTTTTGGGTTTATTTCGCTTGCTAACAGTTACCTGCAACGAACTTGGCAGGCTGATATAACGTAATATAACTCCCATTAGCTAGCTAACATTACTAATATTTAGCGCCCCCCACCACCAACAACAGCTAAATGCCACATGAACTAACCTCTCATTGTGTACACTCTTTTAAACAGAGAAACTTTCTATAATATAACCGAATAAAGCATAGAGGTGACCAAAATTAAATTGGAGTGTCATGTTGTTTAATTGAAAATTATGTTGGGTACGGTTAGCAGCTAGATAGATATGCTAACGTCAACTAGCAAGCTAACGTTGACGTTCGCTATTTTAGAACGTGTGTGTAACGACTAGATCTAACTTAAAATGTAAAATGCAGTATACGTTTTTGATAGGTTACTACATTGGTGTGTTTAAATTGACGAATTGTAAGGTTTTCCGAATGTTGGCTAACTAACTTCATCTTACCCTCATAGAAGTTAATGTTACAGAAATGGCGCCAAAATTGTAAGTGAACGTTAAGAGTAGAGCTAGTATGGCGTAACATTACTTTTTTGCCATAATCAAATTATGCGTTACGTTTATTTGCATGTAAAGCTATTGTCGGTAACTGAAATTGTGATAATAGTGGATTTAGTTGTTCATGCACATGGGGTGGTCAATTTAGCAGGAGATTGATGTTAAAGAAGCCCTTATTGCTTAATTTTACACATGGCGAAGGGAACGCTTCAGTTACGCGCTTGGTGTAGCTCCCCTGAATAGTGTATAGCCAAACTGAAGGTTTTATTTTAATTTTGAGTGGTTTTTGGTTGGTGGACTTAAAGCTGCTGTTTTTGTAATACTACAAAACTACTACTTTCATATCATGTGGGGTTCTTTCATGTCTCTGTTAACTTTTTTTTTTTCTTCCAGACAATGAAGTGGATGGGGACACTGTTGATTGTGGCTTGACCGAGAGTATGGTTGCACACTTGTTTCAAGGTTCTTTTAAGAAGCAGTTAACATTTATGCAACTTGTGAGTAAGTTGAAAGAGCCTGTAATAACTTTGACATTAGAGAATGTGACTCCAGAGGAATGGGATCAGTCTACTTCGTCTAGGCCTATACCAAGGTATGTGTGTGGAAGTTTTAGGGGTATCTTCCTGATTTTTTCAGTCTTTGCATGACTGACCAATGTTAAGCTCAAGTGTGCTGTTAGTAATTAATGGCTTGTTTTGATGCCCCCCCCCCCCCCCCCCCCCCCCCCATTTCAGCAGTGCTTGTGGGGAATTGCCAGCTGGTTTCAACATTCCCGTGTTCCCCAGAGATGTACAAGCACTACTGGACAACAAGCAACCATGCTATAAAACACCCAAATACAGAAATGTAATAGTTAGAGTTCTGTATGAAGCTGTGGCACAATACACAATGTAAGTGCTTCTACATTTTCATTTATTAATTTAACAGATGTTTTTGGACAAAGCTACTTACAGAAAGAGGAATAGCATATACTACATATAGACTTTACAATTAGTAAGCACAATTGATTTACTTTTCTTTTGTCTTAGGTATCCTACAAATGCGGACTATGTCCAAGCTGTAAAGTCTTTAATTTCAAAATATCCTTTCCTGAAGGATCTTGAGGGAAATGGTTATGTAAGTGAATACCTATAATAAACCCTCCTTAAACAGATGACAATATTTACACTATATTGCCAAAAGTATTGGGTCACCTGCCTTGACTCCCATATGAACTTAAGTGACATCCCATTCTTAATCCATGGGGGTTATTTATATACCATAATGATAAAATGTTGTGCATATTAAATGTCATACATTTTATAGTTAAAATATTAATCATTGTTAAGTATTATGTCTTATCCAGACAGGAATAGCACATGATCTGTGTCTGTGAAAAGATTTAATGTAAACAAACATGTTTTTCTGTCAAATAGCATACATGGCACATGTCATTGAAGAGAAAATTTAAAATGGAACGCTCAGACCTGGTTGACAATGAGGAAGTCCTGCGTATTAAACAGAAGTTTGGCCACAATAGATCACACCCACCAGCAGAACCTCCAGGAAGTAGGCCTACTCCAAGACGCGTGGTTCGTTGAAAACAAATATGCTCTATGTATGTCATTTTGAGTCACAGATGTGTTTCTGATTACCTCTCCCACTCTATCCTCCCAGATACCACCATGCATTCTAGGAGAGGATCCATCCTCCATTGAAGCTCATGTTAGAGTATTGCATACCCAATACCAGAAGATGCAACCTGACACTGACCTAGTTCGAGATCGAATGCAGCTAACGTTTGCGTGGCGGCAAAAGGAAATTGCTGACGGCATGACAGTGGAGGACGCCGTAAAAAAATACCCTTTTTTAACGACACCCACTGGGGGTAAATGCAAAATGTCTGTGTGTGTGTGTGTGTGTGGGGGGGGGGGGGGGGGTCGTTCGCTAAAATTACTCTAAATGAACGCTATGATGACACTCAGAATTTCTTTTCATTATTATTGTTTGTAGCTGTGTGATGAGTTGGACCGAATTTATCCAGGATGCGGAGGAAATGTGTGTCAGCGGTTCAAAGAAGGCTTCAACTTGATTGTACCCAAAGTACTTGGCCTGGCTAACAACAAATCCCCCCTCTTCCAAGTCTACCTGGAGGCAAAAGATGAAGCTCTCGCTGAGCAACTGCCAGGTACTGATGAAATACTGTTGCTTATATGCCACAACATATGCCATATTTACATGGACACTTTTAATCTGATTAAAAACAGAATAAAAGCTCAGTCGGAATAAAAAATTTCATATAAACACCTCGATTGGAATAAAAATGCCTTTCCGGGTGTTAATGGTTCCAGGTCCTAAGTCTAGACATGTCTTGCAATCGCTGTTTGTTCATGTTTACAGACTTGTTTATTGCACTTTTCAAAATACACATCAAATATGTAGGGGTGGCAAATGAAATGGCTATTGACATCGCAAGTATATCGTCTGTCTTGCAGAAATTGACCTAAGAGCAGCCCTCATCTTTCTGCCGTACATCTTCAGGGAGAACATTGACCGCTTTATTACACTTGGAGAGGTACGTACTGTACAGTATGTCTAACTTCCAAACATCTCTTTAAACTTTGCAGCATGTAGCCAATAAACAAACTAAAGCATCCCTGTCATTGTAACCCCAATGTTAACACTATCATTGTGTTTTGTGGAAACTTTTTTTTTTTGTATTTGTTTGGTTCTTGTCTTGAATAGTGTGAGCCTGGCACGCCGTACCCAACGATTCAGTTGACTGATCAAGACTGGAAAATGGCCTTCACCAGGAGAACTCCAAACATTGTGAAAGTGGATGGCGTCGAGGTGTGTCGTGGCTCAGGAATTGACGAGGGAATCATCTCCGCCTTCTGTACATACTTCGTTTACAATCTTCAGTATCCAAAACACCTGAAGAGCACCCTCATCTTTCTTCAAAGGTATATAGCAAAAATAATAGTGGATGGTGACCAGCCTTTGCCAATAACGGTCACAAGAAAAATCAATCTTTTATATTGATTTGAACATGCCTCGTCCTTACCAATGTCCTAAGTGCTCGAGGAGGGCATTTACTTTGAGGAAGCTTATTCAGCACATAGGACTCATTCATGCACATGAACCCAATTTTTCTATTACTTGTGGACTTAATGACTGCCAGTCATCCTTCACTAAATATCACTCTTTTAGATGCCATGTGTATAGAAAACACAGAGACAATGTTTTATGCTCTGACAATGACATCGAGAGCGTATGTGATGCTGAGACTTTTGAGGACTTAGATGACCCTAGGACCGACACAGTAGTAAATGAAACACCTCCGTCTATGGATAAACTCCTGCACAATTTCAGGGAGAACATTTTCAATTTTGTTCTTAAATGCCGAGAAAAGAATCAACTTCCCATTTCTGTTCAGGAAGAAATTGTAAATGATGTTAACTTCTTGCTTTGTTTTTTCAAGGACAACTATGATGATGTTATAGATTATCACCTGCAGAAAAATGGTTTTGATATAGCAGAATGTCCAGATTTAGCGAAAGTCATGCATTCTAATGATTTTTTTGATGTGGCATCTAGGGCAATTCGGTCTCCATATTTGATCAAAGAACATTGCAAATCCCGGCTTAATATGATTGAACCTGTCCATTATAAGTTAAGAAACACTGAAGGACATGCTGTGGGCTCCTATTCATATGTACCTATTGCTGAAGTTCTAAAGAATTACTTATCTCACGAAGATATTAAAGATCAAATTTTGTCAGAGGATAACGTAGAGACAGACAGAGAATATATTAGGAATTACACAGATGGCCAAAATTTCCAAAACCACCAATTTTTAAACTTCATCCAAATGCACTACGTCTTCATATGTATGAGGATGAATTTGAAGTAGTAAATCCTTTGGGATCAAAAAGGACAAAACATAAGCTATGTGCATTTTATTACACTGTTGGCAATTTAAATTCGAAATATAGTTCTAAGTTGAAGCATATTCACTTAGCACTGATGGTTCGATATTCATTTGTGAGACAGTTCGGTCTTAACATCATTTTAAAGCCTATGCTAGATGATCTTAAAAAACTAGCCCATGATGGTTTTACATTAAATTTGGGCAGAATTGAGCTCACGATTCGCGCTGCACTTGCAACCATATCTGGTGATAACTTGTCCGCTCACATGTTGGGTGGATTCACCATGTCATTTAACTCGGGTAGAGTTTGCCGCTATTGCATGGCTACTCATACAGACATAAAACAGACATTCAGTGAAGACAGCTTTGTTTTAAGAACACCTGAAGTTCACCGGTGTCATCTTAACCGAATACAACAATTTCCTGATACCAAAGCAACATACGGGATAAACAGTCCTTCACCTTTTGAGGAGTTGCCTTATTTTGATGTGACGACGTCTCTTCCACCAGATATAATGCATGATTTACTAGAGGGGGTAATTCCTCTAGTCATGAAATTAGTTATCAGCAGATCTCACACGGAAAAACATATTACGATAAAAGAAATAAATGAAGAATTGCAAAAAATATGTATCGGTCAAAATGACAAGCAGAACAAACCAGTACAGTTAACCGAAAGACTGCTTAAGTTTGGTATTACTGGTTCTGCCTCTCAAAAATGGTGCCTTTTCAGACTTCTGCCTTTTGTGATGGCACATCGTGTGCCAGTTGATTGTAAATACTGGCATGTGTATTTACTATGTCGGGAAATAACAGATATGGTGATGGCGCCAAAGGTGAGAAGGGAGACTATTCAGTTGTTGAATTTGCTGGTCTTTGAGTTCCTGACAGAAATTAAGGAAGTTTTTGGTGATGTTATTACACCCAAGTGTCACTATCTAATCCACTACTCAAGACTTATAGAGATGTATGGGCCCTTGCGATTGTTGTGGTGTATGAGGTTTGAGAGCAAGCACCAATATTTTAAAATTGTTGCTGGGAACTGTCAAAATTTCATAAACATAGCCACAACACTGAGCAATAGGCATCAATTCAGACAGTGTTGGGAGTTTTCCTCCCAGTCTATGCTGGGACAATTCGAAAATGTCCCAGGCAATAGCGTGACCACTCCATTTTCGTCCTTATCTGTTGAATTGCAAAGATCCCTGGTTGTCCATCCCAGTCTCTCTAATGTACATTTAGCAGAAAAGGCTTTCCAGCGGGTGTCTGAAGTGACAATAGACAATGTGAAGTATGCTGTTAAAGACGTATTTGTCATAGATGTAGTTCATTCAGAAAGGATTCCTTAATTTTGGCAAATCAAATATATTTTTAACATAGATACTATGTGGATTCTCTGTGGGAAGATGTTGATTCCTAAAACATATGACAGGCATTTTCATGCCTATAGTGTCAGGGTTGATGGTGAGTGGACACTACTTAAGCCAGGATATGAAATGGATTTTCAGGCAAATGACACTTACTCTGTTGATAATAGTTTATATGTCTCAGTTCGACATGATGTTTAGAAGATGATATTTTCATAAACCAATGTATCAATCTGGATATGAAATGAATTTTTTAGGCAAATGACACTATGTTGATAACAGTTTGTCTCAGTTTGACGTGGTGTTTAGAAGATGAGCTGCAAAACCAATTGTTTTATATTAATGTGTGTATTTTCATAGCTGCCAATACAGTTCCATTACCAATGCATGCAAAGTGCTTGTAATTCCCGTGCTTTTTGTCTCTTTTTCCATGTGCATGCACTGGGAATTGATTTAAACTATCGTAATGTTGATTAAATGAAAAATGTTGTATTAATCTGTATTTATTACTGAAACTATTGTAATGTTGATGAAAAGAAATGGACTCTCAGGCAAGTTCTACTGTGGATAACTTCATTATATGTCTCAATTTGGTTAAAGTGAAACATAAATATGATTGCAATATGATCAGAATCCATTAAATAACATTGCATTCAGCATTTGTCATGTGTGAATAACTATCTTGAGTAAAATGTAATGCACTTTTGAATTTAAAGGGTACAGATTTGCCACCCTAAGGTACGAAAAGGTTTGTCGCTGGGGCAGTACCCTTAAAAGAACATATTTGTACCATTTTCAAAGGTACAATTTTGATCCATTACATAAAGGTACAAGTTTGTACCTTAGGGTACACATTTGTCACCAAAGGGTACAAATTGAAGGGGTACAAATATGTACCCCTGGTTAAAGGTACAAATTGTGTACCCTTGAGGGTACTGCCCCAGCGACGAGCCTTTGTACCTTTAGAGGTACAATTTTGTACTTTCTTTTCTGAGAGTGTAGACAACTCCTAACTGTTTTGCCCCCCTACCTACCAGTTCAACTGGTGCGATGCGCAACACATTCACTATCACACTTTTTATTATTAGTGTTTTATATATTGTTTTCAATATTTCAATAACTATGTTGTTGGCTAACTTTTATTTAGTGAGTTGTTGTCATGTTTTGTCTGATAATGTTGAAGTGGCCCACTTTTCAGCGCATGTATTCGTTTATTAAAAAACGTGATTAGGCACTTAAAATGCCCCCCCCCCCCCCCCCCCGTGCTGCAACTCTTATTTGCCTAATCTTCGCGGGCCTTGACAAATGAGTCTTGAGTCTCTTGCGGACGCTGGTGAGCGACTCTGGAGTCCTGACATCGGCAGGGAGCTCGTTCCACCATAGCGGCGCCAAAACAGAGAAGAGTTGTGACTTAGCTGAGCGACCTTTGTATCCTCTTAGCCATGGCGGTATCAGCCAGCCAGCTGAGGTAGCTGAATGGAGCACTCAAGCTGGGGCATTGGGTCTGACCATCGCTTGGAGGTAGGGAGGTGTGTGTGTGTGTGTGTGTGTGTGTGTGGGGGGGGGGGGGGGGCAGTTCAATTGACAGCTATGTAGGCCAATACCATTTTCTTAAATCTGATGCAAGCTACTAAAGGGAGCCAGTGGAGGTCACAGAAGAGGGGGGTCGCATGGGAGAACTTTGGCAGGTTGAACACAAGGCGTGCTATGGGGTTCTGGATATGCTTCAGAGGTTTGATTGCGAAGACAGGAAGTCCAGCAAGGAGCGAGTTGCAGTAGTTGAGGTGGGAGATGATGACCAGAAGTTGCGTTGCTTCCCTCGGGAGGAAGGGCCGGATCCTGCAGATGTTGTAGAGAGCGAATCTGCAGGATCGGTGATGTTGGCAGTCCAGGACCACGCCGAGGTTCCTTGTGGTTGGGGAAGGAGACACCCAATCAATGCCCTCAACACTGACCTGCAATTCCATGTGAGGGCAGTCTTTCCCTGGCATGAAGAGGAGCTCAGTCTTGTGAGCTTCAGGTGATGCGCAGTCGTCCACATTCTGAGATGTTGCAATCAGGGTGCAATGAGGGCGGAAAAGAGAGGAATAGTTGAGAGTTGACTGCATGAAAAAATGAAATGCAGGTTGATCTAGACCAGAAGCTCATCTTTCCATCAGAAATCATTACAACTAATCTCAGGCCAGACCTGATCTTGTGGTCAACCTCGCAGGAGTCCCTGTACGTCATGGTACTGTGCCATGGAAAGCTGCAGGTGAAGCGTACGAACGCGAAAGGCTGAAATACTCAGACATAGTAGCCAAGGCAGTGGCAAACACAGGGTTGGCAAACACAGGTGTTCCCACGAGAGGTTGGTGGCATTAACAACCAGGCTGCTGAAGGGAATGGGAGTCCGAGGACAGGCCCTCCAGAAAATAAAAATAAACACATGCATGTACCATCACAGACACACGCACATGCACACCTGCGCACGCACACACACACACACACACACACACACACACACACAGCCTGCATGTCAACTGTCAGAAGGACTGTGTGTACAGCTGCATGGAGCGGCTTGTCTGTACCCGTTCTCCTCCTCTCATCCCTGTGAGGTTTTCACAAAAGCGGTCTCCATCCGGCGAGATACTACACTGAACAAAAGCCACTGACATCATTCACACAATGCCACAAAGGCTTCCATCCATGTCCCCTGATGCCCACCAGCATCGCTGCCACCTAAATCTGTCACCAGCTTCTATCAGTATATCACCTATTCTAGTACATCACATTAAAGAAAAGTTACAGACCTCCGAAAAAGGTCAATATGATCCTGTTGCTCTCACCACCATACAGTTGACTTTCTCCATACCTGTTTAACTCATCCAATAGAACATCCATAGCACACCAGAACGTCAAGGCTGTGAAGGCATCGTGGACGATATGTTCGAGTCGCAAAGTAATCAAACTGGTCACAGTGAATTATCTTCTGGAATGGCAGATGCCTCTGTCTTTAGCTCTGCCTCAATTCGCCTTTACTGTTTTTAACAAAATCCAGTCAGACTCAGGCTGAATGTAAACTGCTGCTGTGCTCTTGACGTCAACATCAAGGCATCTTTAAACTAGCGTTACGCAGAGTGACATCTCATGGACACGTGACACGTTTGTGGAGTGGTGTGGTGGTCGTTTTCTGATAGAATACCTCAAAAACGAAAAACAAAACACCTGATTTTAGACAAATGTCACAGCTTCCTCACTCCTGGACGTCTATTAAAGGTTACAGGAGGGAGTGGTACAATTCTTTACTGTGATCGATCTGAAAACTGAAGGTTGAAATGAACTGCTTGTCAGGCATCATATATTATTCCCCAGTATTGAGGAAGGCTATAGCTCAGTGATAAACAATCCAGACCTTCTGTGGGGAATTCAGGCCTCTCCCCTCAGGCTGGAGGTATACAGGCTGCTAATGGCAAGCTACACTATATCTGTTGTTCCAACTGCAATAACCCTGCTTCACTTGTACACAATTTGCTTTGCCTTATGAACAGAACACACTTTCATACAAATGTACATGTATACATACACCTGCATAGTACATAAGCATGTATTATACAAAAGCATGCAGATTATATATTATGTATGAAGCGCAGACACATACACACACATGTGCAAACACAAGCACAGTTTAACCTTTATGAAATATTAAATATTAGGAGAACTGTTAACCACAAGAAGCCTCAGCATGGCTTCTGGACTACATGTGTGTGTGGCGCACATATGTGTGGGGTTTTTGATATTAGCTTCTAACAGCATACAATGATAACAACGATATTGGATCACATAGTTCAATCAATTGAATCAATTCAGTTTATTCAGTCAATTTAACAAAGAAACACAGCAGACACAGTGAAGTAGCATTTGTATTATATAAATGATGCAAGAATAATGTTGTGAAATAATTGTATAAGGCTACACCGGGTCCTAATCACTTCACTATTACAATCACCATAACACTGGTGGCATTTCTCTTCATCCCTTGTAAGGATCAAGTTTCAAATGCAGACTCAAAGAAGGTTTCAACACAGAAATATGAACAAAGGCAACAAGCTAAAAAACTGGCATATTATTTAAAGTTAAACAAAAAAATCAATAACTAAGATTTTTTTTTCTCTCTTTCTTCTTCTTCTTCTTCTTCTTCTTCTTCTTCTTCTTCTTCTTCTTCTTTTTTGGCAGATTGCAATATCAGCTCCAGACGAAGGTCAAACAAATCTGAGGGCTTAAATACACAGGAGGAAACAATCAACACAGGTGGAGCACAATCAAGGAAAATTAGGTTGAAAAAGAGAATAACTGATGACATCTAGGTGGGTAAACAAAAACTACACAAAAGCAAACGATGCAATTCAAGCTGTGACATCCCTGCCCTATACCACTATGAAGTGAAGACTGGGTTGAGTATGTGCTACTTGACTGGGTGGGAGGGAGCTTTCTGCATTTCTATGCACTACAGTGGGAAATACCGTATTTGTGCTGATGCTGTAGTTCCCTCTGGTGGTGGAAATCTGTTTTCCAGTTCGTCAACAAATGTATTTGATGGTGGGAAAATTGACATTTTGCTACATATGGCAAAAATAGTTGAAATGTTGCTTTCAAATGGTGGTAGTTGCTGCTCTGTTAGACACTAAACATAGGCCCTGTTTAAAGCTTGGCTCTGCCAAAGAATGTCAAAAGTTTGGAAAGCTTGTGGTCATATGGTGTATCTGTCATCTGATAAATTCCCCATGCGAAAATAAAACCAGCTGGCCAAAAGTTGTGCCAAACACCGTCGAACAGCAACAGCTATGTGTCTTGGCTCTGCCAAAGACCAGGGGCAATTAAAAATGTATAATAACTTTATAATGGCTCACCATAAATCTGAATATTGAAAACATTAACTTTTGATGAAAACACAAAACAATAATTATTATAATGCTAGTCTATGCTTCTTTTTGAGGACACAAAATGGAAATAATAATTCTAATATCTGGTCAGTGATGTATTCCCTGTTTTTCCTGTATTTGTTGTGGGGGGGTTGATATATGAGTGACAAAAATAACCATTACAATTTTTGAAGCTGGAAAATCGTGGAGGATTCTTCAATTCTCCAACCTGATGTTGAAACCCAGTGGTTGGACAGCAGCTGTGTTGCCTGAGAACTGAGGACGTGTCAGTCGGACATCTGGAGAGAATTAGAATCAAAGACCCGGTCCAATGGGGTATGGGTTTCCTTTGTATACAGCAGCTCTCTGTCTCTGTCGCAACCACACTCTCTTAATTTCCTATTCTCAGTGCTCTCTGAATCAAAAAGACAGAACATTGTCCAAGAGAATAAAGTGAGATCAAAGATGAAGTGTGCATGACGTGTGTGTGTGTGTGTGTGTCTGAGAGAGAGAGAGAGAGAGAGAGAGAGAGAGAGAGAGAGAGAGAGAGAGGGGGGGAGAGGGGGGGGGGGGGATAGAGAGAGGGAGAGTGAGAGTGAAAGAGAGAGAGAAAGAGAGAGAGAGAGAGAGAGAGAGAGAGAGAGAGAGAGAGATATCAAGGCAGACATGGGATGGATGCAGATCATCTAGATCCAGACCCCTGGGGCCAAAACTGATTAGAACAAAAAGAAATTGCAGAACATTATGGAATTGCAAATCTGATGCTTAACCATTTTTTCTATCCCACAAAACCTGGTTTGCAAAAACAAAAAAAAAAGGGCGCTACGCCTACGATTACAAAACTGTAATCGTAGGCGTAGCGCCAGAGGCTGCTCTGCACAAGGCTTGAGCATGCTGCTGGTGTATTCCATTATGTTCCCAGCAGCTGCAGACACAGGAAGTACAACCTTCACCACTAGTGGCAGGAGCACTAGGAGACACACTGCAGTGCCAGGGACAGCAGCCAGTCACACAAGTGTAGTTTCAGAGCGTTCGAGGATGTTGTTTGGCCTGGTCGTTCCCATCCTCCTGCTGTCGCTGACCCGCCCGGGGCTGGTGAGGGGACAGAGCTCTCCCCAGGATGCCTTCATGATCCAGTACTTTGAGAGGAGGCTGACGCAGTTGGAGGTAAGGTGTACATGCGACTTATCAGTTTTTCCCAGCATTCCTGTGAAGGCATCGCAGACAAAATGTTCGATACGCAAAGAAATCAAACCGGTCACAGCAAATTATTTTCTGGAATGGCAGATGCCTCCGTCTTTTAGCGCTGCCTCAATTTGTTTACATTTTTCTCATTCATACCATCTGATTTATGTGTTTTAAGTGTTGTCACTGTAACTACTTTTGTTTGACTTTGCCCCTTTTTTTTAACGTACATCTTTCTGGTACTGTTTTGGTACTCTTTTTTGGTTGTTGTCATCCATATCAGGAGCGTCTGCACCAATGTGAGCAGAGTGCAGCGACTATGACCCAGCGGTTCTATGACCTCACCTCAGACTTTAGGAGTCAACTGTCCACTCTCAATGTTGTGAGGTACACACCACATAAGATCTCAATGTATAAGACAGACATGGCAAGCAACGTGTTCAGCTATCTAATGTACGACAACTGTGGAAACTGTCTACCTGAGACAGAAATACATGACTTAAGACCTTTCCTAAGTGTCATTGAAAGGTGTCATTGATTGATCCAAAAAACAAGAACGATAAATTATTGACATAAATATTCAAGTCCCAGTGTCCAGACAGAGAAGTGAATAACATAAAACAAAAATAGATAAAATAAAATAAAACATCTCGATGAGTTCAACACAAAACAGCTGAAGGAGTGCCTTTAAAGGGCCCCTATTTCACCACCAAGTGTGAGTGTGATTAGCCATTACAAGCCATTTCAATTGTGATGTCACTACCCTCTAGTGACATCAAAAGCGGTCCACCCAGATGTATGATGACTAGATCAGTCTACCAGCCTACCCAGAGGACTGTACCAATGGGTAGGCTTATCTATCTGGGTTGACACTCCCACTAGTGATGTCACTAGAGGGTAATCACATGCCGATTTTGAAATGGCTAATCACACTCACACCTGGTGGTAAAATAGGGGCCCTTTAACGTCTTCTTTAGGTCCGAGGTGAGGACCCAGATGGAGAGTATGTCGTCGCGGGTGGACCGCGTGGAGGGGGAGCTGGAGTACCTGGAGAACAAGATCCCCGCTCCGCAGAACATCGAGATAGAGGAGGCCCTGCTGGAGCAGCAGGTGCTGGACGCAGAGCTGGAGCAGCTCCAGAAGAAAGCCAAACTCAAACTGCACAATGGTATGGTGTGTGTGTGTGTATGCGGTATAGATAGAGACTATGTTCAAGTTCAAGTGCATTCACAGACAATACACATGCTTTTAAAATTAGGGACGCAGGAAACAGGAAATAATGCATAGTATGCACTTATATTTCCTGTTTGAATGTTTATAGCATTTTAATATTTAATACTAAAAACAATGCATCAAGTGCCTTCAGCAAGAGTATGTAAATATGTTTTTTGTCTTTTTTTTAAAAAAAACACCAACTGACTCGGCTGATTTGATATCAGCCGGCAGATAGTTTCCAAAGTGTGAGAGAGAGCTCAACCAGACACACAGAGCGCATGAGGTGTGGTTATATGTGATGTATTCATTGTGGAAACTGCTTCAAGTGTTAATTAAGTGTCTGTTTTGGCAGCTATTTACATTAGACTTATCATTTCTGTGAGCCATATTATGTATATAGATATACTTTTCTGTGTATTTTTTGCATATTCTAATCTTTACATTAATGCTCTTTTTAAATATTTTACTGCCCTGTAATTCTGCTGCTGTGACACCTGTATTTTAAGGTGTATCTTAGTCTTTATGCTGTTGACTAGTGATCACGTCAGTCACCCCACGCATGTTTTTTATACTACAAAGTCTTGGTTAATAACACTTCAAATAGGAACTTCTATCTTCTGTTGTTCTTGGCTGTGTCTCCAGATTGCAGCAATGCCTTGAGTGCAGTCAAGTCCCTGAAGATTGTGAAGAAGGAGGGAGACACCCATGGCTCCTGGTTCAGGGACCCTTCCTCAGGGTCCTCCAAGGTCCACCATTTAAGACCATCTTTTAGGACACTTAACAGTCAGGGTGAAACATTAACCATTGGCTAGTGAATGTTCTCATTTTACCAGCCACTCAATAGATTACCATTGTTGTTTGGCTGGTGAGTGAAGCAAATCTACCAGCCACTTGCATATTTTACCATCATTTGGCTGGTGCTAATTATGTGCCCTGACTACAGTGCCAAAAGCTTACTGTACTTTTATTTTCTATGTACTGTTGTTAATGTAACATTCAAACAATGCTATTTCCTTTATTACAGTATTGGCATGTACGCATATGTGGACTATGTGTATAAACATCACTGCTGTTATTATTGTTATTAGTTTGAGGGGGCCAGGGGGGGTTAGATTTGTAATCATATATGTTTCATTCAACCACCATTTTAATGTGGCGGATATTAACCCCAATGTGTTCTCCCAGCTGTACTTCCTCAGCGGGCTGAGAAACGACACCCTCCTGGAGTACACATCGGTGAAAAGCTTCACCGAGGGCAGCAGCAAACATAGCCCCAAGGAGGTGAAGCTGCCCTCCTATTGGCAGGGGACAGGTCATATGGTCTACAAGGGATTCCTCTTCTACCACAAGGCAGACACTCCCAACCAGATCGTGAAAGTGAGTGACATATATAAACAGGGATCTAAACAGGAAGCGGGATTAGAGCCCCATGACATCCACCCGCAGTCACCACCGGCGTTGTGTAATGTGGTGTGTTGGTGTGTTCACTGCTGACCTAGGTGCGCTTGCTCAACGGCACGCAGGCCGACACTATGCTGCTCTCAGGGGCCGGCCGTCTACCAGCCTACAGTCTGAACCCCAACACCTACATTGACCTGGCCGTGGACGAGCTGGGTCTCTGGGTCATCCACGCAGACCCAGACTACGCTGGGAACCTGGTCATCACCAAGCTGGACCCTGGTGAACACTCCATTACAACCAGAAGTGGAGTGGAGTGTGTGTGTGTGTGTGTGTGTGTGAGAGAGAAAGTCTGAAAAACAGAGAGAGAGAGAGAAGGAGGGGGGGAGAGCAGGAGGGGGGGGGGGGGGGGAGGACGAGAGAGTGAAAAAGAGAGAGAGAGAAAGAGAGGAAGGGAGAGAGGGAGAGAGAGAGAGGCAGAGTGAAAAAGAGAGATATCACATAACAAACCTAATGACTCAATACTTCTCCTCTTGTGTGTCTGTGCTCAGACACTTTGGCTGTGGAGCACACCTGGGACACGCTGTGCAGGAGCCGGGGGGCCGAGGGGGCCTTCCTGATCTGCGGGACCCTCTATGTGGTGTACAACACGCGCTACGGCGGGCGCTCCAGCGTCCAGTGCCTGTACGACATCCACGACACCATCCACAGGTGGGTTCCAGTTTTATTTCAGTTCAGTTTTATTTTCAGATTTTCTGAATTAGCTTCTTTTTTCATTGTATTTCCAGTTTTTGATGTCAGTTTCAGTTTAGTTTGTTTTATTTATTAGGCGTTATTAGCGTAATTTATGATAGCAAATTAGTGCCAAAAAGATCTGAATTCAAACAAATGCTAAATTCAATTATTTGAATTTATTATCCAAGCAAATATGTGCCTAAAAGATCTCAATTTAAAAGAATGTTCAATTCAATACATTTGAATTTTTTTTATCTTTGAATGTCATAGTTTTTAATTAGTTTGGTGTGAATTCAAACATTTACAGTTCACATTTAACAATAGTAACTAATAATAGTAGCTTCCCAAAATACAAATGTTAAAAATTCAAGTTGTAAAATTCACAATTCTAACCAATCACAAAGCTTGTACCTGAGAACCTGCGCGGGTCTCAGGTACAAGCTTTGTGATGTGTCCATCCTCTTTCTAAGTCCACACAACAGCTGTCCACAGATCAAGACCATTCTCTCAACAAATGCATGGGATGCTGGGGCAAGCTTAGAATAAAGGGCCAGTTTTAACAATTTGTGTTGAATGGTTGATTCTATTTGTATCACACACACACACACAAAAGGATCATCTGAGGTTTAGGGGGTGTAGAATTAGGGACACCATGTAAAATCCCTTTATATCCACATTGCAGCAGGCATTTCTACAGACCTATAACCCTATAGACCATAGTATAAATATGATGTTAAATGAATGGATAATAATGAATAATAAATGTTATGATGTTAAATGAATGAATAATAAAAAAGAAGATTGTCCTCCAGTTTGGGACTGTACCGAAGCCACGCATTGAGATGTTGAGTTGATGTGGGTTGCAGTGAGGAGAGCCCTGTGCTGTTCTTCCCCAAGCGCTACACCAGCCACTCCAGTCTCCACTACCACTCCCAGGATAAGCAGCTGTATGCCTGGGACGACGGTTACCAGACCATATACAAGGTCGAAACACACAGGAAGGACCAAATCTAACCCGTTATTCTACTCGGAGATGTACAAGAAGAAATGTCTTGAAAACTATGTCTATGTAGAAGACACCAGTAGGCCTACTTATTCTCCACTACTTTCCTACTGTGCTACAGCAGTCCCAGCTGTTGTCCTTATCAAACTTCAAAGACTGTATAGACATTGTTCAGTGATCAGTAAAAGGCACATAGGCTGTAGCCTCACTCTGCAGGCATTTGTTACCTAAACCTCAATAAAGTACTTCATCATTTTTTGGATGTCATTTTATATCTCTCATGTTATATTTTATGTTACATGTGTTTGTTAAATGTTATATATTTTGAGGAATAGAGTGGTGCAGGAATGAGTCCTAAAACCCGGACATCCGTTAGCATTTTGGCACTTCCGGTTCCCTCGTCTCGAAGTCAATGGGTTTTTTGAATGGGCTTTTGGTTAGATGCCTGAGATAAGGTCTGTGGTTAACACAAACTTAAGAGATGGCCACGTTTAGTTTTACGACATAAAATACATCAGTAAATACTCCACTTGTGAATTTTGAAGCTTTTACGTCTCTCAAAAACTTTTGGCGATTGCTTTTACGCTTCAAAAATCATAAAAGTAGTGCTCATTGGTGAAGATTATCTTGCTTAAAGCCCCTGTCAACTTGGTTTGAAATATTAAAAATATATGATGATCAAAGTTGAGTGTCTCATTAAGCGTCCACAAAAATTGGAGTGAAAATAAACGTTCATAACTATTAGAAAACCTAGTTCAACAAAACAGCTTATTTTGCCGTTAGGCCATTTCTCAAGACTGTGTAGGTGTGGCGAATGACGTTTTGATTGACATCTCTATGGCAACAGTCACATCAGCATCACATCGGCATTGTCTATCCGTATATTGTTCGAGCCTGACTCAGAGGAGGAAGCAGAAGCCCTGCATTCAGAAAATGTCTTTAAATTGGTCACTGAACGGTGAGTTACAAAATGCTTTGCTATACATATTACTCCTGAGCATGGGTGGATTACTGCACGGGCACACCGGGCACATGCCCAGGGGCCCAAGGGCTCAGGGGGGCCCTTGGACCCCCCTGAGCCGCCCCACAAGTTACTAACAGTGGGGTCCAGGGCCCCACTGTTAGTAACTTTTAATGTTGCATTGTCGAAGCAATCAGTAGAGAAATACAAAAATTCAAGCGAAAACATCAATAGTAGGCCTATTACTACTATAAATAAATTAATAAAAAGATCACTAGGGGGCACTATTTCAGTTTGTGAATTTGAGACCGGTCACGAAGAAGTCACTGTCATTTAAACATGGAGCAACGGCGAACTCTAAGTGGAGCGTTGAAGCGAAAAAAGTTAGTAACTGAAGTAGACTGAGCCGCCCCACAAGTTACTAACAGTGGGGCCCAAAGGACTGCTACGAATTATACTCGATTGTGGACTGCAATCTATGTTTCCAAATGTGTATGTAGCGCTACGGCTTTTTCTGACTCTGCCCGTCAGTAATTGCGAAGGGGAGCGGTCATTCTCTCTTCTGTCCAGGATTAAAAATGAACTGAGGACGAAAATGTCACAAAAACGCCTCAAGGCACTTTCTCTCATGGCAATTGAGAGCGACCTTACCAATGCACTGGACTTTGATGATATCGTGGAGGATTTCGCACGGAACAGAGCCCGGAAAAAATGCATTGCATAGGTGAAATGCATTACTGTCAATTAATGTAAGGAACTGTTCGTATTAAGTTGCTTTAAGTCGTTTTTATTTGTGGTTGAAAGCGGTGCATTCGAAATTCGTTCAAATCGCCAAAAATTGCATAAATTATATATATTTTTTATCCTGTTTTGGTTAAATAAAGATGCATTTATTTGTAATAATTATTGTGAGGTTGCCTTTCCTGTGCTACAAATCCTGCTGAGTTGCAGGTATAGGCCAATGACTTATTATGGCCAATAAGTGTGTGTGTGTATTCTGGGTTCGTGTGTTTATGTTGGAAGGGGGGGGGGGGGCCTGCGGAGTCCACGTGCCCAGGGGCCCGATATGTCATAATCCGTCTATGCTCCTGAGTATGCAACGTTAGCTGAGATGCCCCTATTTGTTCTCAAAGCTATGAGTGCAGTGCTAAATGATGGCGCTGTAGCGTTAGCTAGTGCCATATTATTGTATTCTAATTATCTTTGAGCTTGCCATGCTTTCCCATTTGCCAGACTCACTGGTTCCTCTCCACGATTTGTAACTGGTTAGGTGTTGATCTGTGTAGTAAGCTGTGGTTTTCAAAATAGGGCCACTATAAATGAAGCCAACAATGAGAGAATCAAACATTATACTGACTATTCAGATCATAGATGTCACTCTCTCGACTTACCAGCATAACGTATATAGCTATAAACATGTTCTCAGTTGGGGTCCTTGGGACAACATCGTATCAAATGGGGATGCAGGGCCATAATATGAGGGTTACAATTTTGAAATTGTCATTAATGATTGCCTTAGGGGTGCATAGTGTGAAGTCAATACTCACTGACAAATTGAACCATATATTGTACTTGCAGGTGTTCCTGTGGAGAGTGCCAGATGATGCCAACAATGGCAGAAAACCTATGCTGTCAGGTGGTTACACTGGTGTGTTGTATTAGTTTTATAGCCATAATAAATGTTATTTCACTCAAATATTATAGTCCATTTTCTGTGACGTCTAACTGTTACTCAAGTAGTTGGGCGCAGGCACAGAATACATTTCTTTGACTGAAATGATTCCTGTGAAGTTTTTACACTTCAGATTTATGCGGTATGCAGATTCTGCCTTTTGTATCCAGTCTCCTTAATTGAATTTATTTTTCTCTCTACCAGTGCATGTCCCTGTACAATGATAACACTTTCTCAAGGTCATGAACAGGTGTAAGGAGCTTCCAGAGCCTCCAAGGAGCATGACTCTTCATCCAGGCCTTGAACCTGTGTGTCTCAACCCCTATGCCCTACAAAATGCACTATAGGGCAGATTATGGACCCCCACCCATTAGAGAGAGAGCAGCGCAAGTATTAGATAATTCAATGTCTGACATTCTACATGAATTGATACTTCAACTGGTTAAAAACTCTTCAACAAAAATCTGAGTATTTAAAATGCAAATACTGCTTTTATCATGCATGCACAAACATACACACAGCATTAAATGAAAAAAGTGAGGCTTTAATCAAAGAGTGTAGTTAAAGTCATTAGGTCTTTGAGAAGGCCAGTTTCATAATAACACTTCCTTCTTCAGCCACATGTTGGATGATTGACTGCAAGACAAAAGCAGAGGGAGAGAAGACAGGTTACAAGTTTGCTAAACATTTACACACAAAAGCCTTGCTTTCTGCTATTAAATGAAATGAGCTACTTACAGCGTGGGATATGGACTTCATATGCAGCATAGCAGGCAGGGCAGATGAGTAGTGGTCCATCCTCCAGCAGCCTATGGGGTGTCTGACTATAAGACCAAACAGAAAAGAAGGGAGGGAGGGAGAGGAGATAGGTTACACCCTCAAAACAATACATGTCTGGTTTTGTTTTCTTACACAACATTTAGACTTGTTTATTTCAGGTGAGCCCGCTACTTGGCCCACAGGTCGTTTGTAAGCTGGTGCTGGGGCTACATAGGAAGAAATAATAGGGTCGTCATCATGGACGTCGCTAGCAATTGAAATGATCCGGGGCTGTAGCCCAGAACGGGGTCGGACTGGGAACAAAATTTGGCCCTGGCAATTTTCTCCTGGACCCCCCCCCCCCCCCCCCCCCCCCCCGTGCGATCGTAACACACACTGAACCTGTCATGAAGAGGCCAAAAATATTGACCTTTCACCCCCCCCTTTCTTGAACAGAATGCATCAGACCATCAAAGGAAAATTCATACTATATTTCCCTTCAGTTGTCAAACCGAATGCCAGAAAGGGTCAATAGAATCAAGGTAATTAACTTTGTAACCGTCCGCGGTTCAAATCGAGGGCTCGAGAATAGGCTGAGAAACAGGCGCGTCATGCAACCACATCAAAGTCTACTCTGCGGGGCTATTTTCATCAGTATTATGTTTTTTTATTTTTTTATTTCACGGCACAGAGATCCGGGGCTATTCCCAAAAGATTCGGGGCTATAGCCTCGAATGCCCAGGTCTGACGATACCTTCCTTTGTGGTGCTCAGAATCCACCGAGAGTACCCTGATGAAGAGGGTGAATATGTGGGTTTCAGACCCCCCCCCCTTGACTGAACCGGGACAGATAGTTGGCAATGGCATCTGCCTTCTCCGGTCACTCGTATTGGCTGCACAGCAGTTCTGGGACTGACACTGCCTTCAGTTCTTCCACGAAGGGAGCAGGGTCACTGATGACCTCGTTGAACAGGAGGTTCAGATGTTCATCGACGTAGCCTACATACAATTATACAATGTTTTTGTTAGATAATGTTAATGTTTTTTCATGTTTGTAATTTTTTTCACTGTAGTTTGTATCCGAATTGTAACTATGTAATGAAAGATCAAAGCTCTAATAAACACACCAGTTGGTGGAGTCTTCACCGGCTCAATGGAAAGTCTCCCGCCTTCTTGGCCTTGGGGAAGCAGACTTTATACCGGAGGTCTCCTTTAGCAGTCCTCGCCTGGCAGCGTCCAGCATAAATGACATCTTTCAAATCATATGACAATATACATTTTAAAAACAAAAACATTGTTCTCATTAACAGAGTGAGCTGGCTTACATAAATAGTTCAGCGTCCTTGAAGTGGAATGTGGTCAGGTAAATCCTGAAATGAAGGCATTTTATTGAGTGTAACACACACAGTTTAGTGGCCATTATAACACTTGTGTATCTATTAAAATCTACCTGCACAGCATCCCATGGTATGAAAACGCAACATTGTTGGGTGCGAACTTCTGGATAACACTGTGGAGCACCTCCAGGTTGAAGGTCTGGAGCAGCGGGCTGAGCTTTGAGATGTCTTTGAGAAGACGCTTAGTTCTCCAGCACTTTTTCTAGCCTGTAGTAAGGCTTGGTAGCTAGATGTTTGTAAAGATATGAAAACAAAGGAAATATAGAAAACATGCATAGAAATACATAAAGGTCCATGCAGGCAGGCAGGGAAGAGGGGACCTTCATGCACACGGACATTCATGATGGTTCATTAGGGACGTCCACTTGGCCACAGTCTCTCCCCCATTTGAGGAGTTTTTTTTAGCTGACCAGTAAAGGTGGTTATTTATGCTCGCCTGCCACTTCTTTACTCAACAAGAAAGGGTGATTCCCTCACCCTTTCTTGTTGATGCCTACGGGATGCATTCGTGACAAATGTAAAACAATGATGTAAAAACTATGATAAATATAAACGTGAGTATCACCAACTCGTGTTTGCCACAGAGCTTATTTTCTGCAATAACCCCAAATCCAATGGAAATAACCTCAAATCCAATGGAAATAACCTCAAATCCAATGGAAATAACCTCAAATCCAATGGAAAAAACCCCATTGGCTTTATGTCGCGGAAAGCCAGGGTGACGCTAACATCCGTCACCCCTGCGCCAATCTACAGTGAAATCATCCGCTAAATACTCGTCATCATTAACCGCCGACCTGAGCGACACAGCTGATTGGCTCATGCACGGCGGCGGTGACCAATGACCAATCCCCGCGGTGACGGGCGCGCGGCCAGGCCCCGTCCACTGACGGTGACGTAATGAAGGAGGCGCGGCACGTTTGAATGTTGACAGGGGGAGCTCGCGCGGACAAAAGTAAAGCGGCGACACAAAGCGTGCGTCCGTTGAGCTCCGGTCCAAACACTGATATTTGTCCTTATTGTCTATTGATAAGCGGCCTTATTATCCATTGATAAGCGGCCTTATTGTCTATTGATATTTGGCCTTATTGTCTATTGATACGTATCTTTAATACCAGCTGTACAATGAGGAGGAGGAGCGGCAGCAGCGCCAGCTGGAGGAGCTCCGTGGCGAAGCGGCGCAGTGAGGGTCGGTGCTTCGACGAGTTCGGCTTTGCCCTAACGAAGAGGAAGGACCAGACCCTGTATCACCGGTGTCACGACTACAGGTGGGATAGCCTGCTTTCTGTAAGAAATACTCTGTCTGTAACCTCTATTGAAGAATAAAATAGCCTCTCTGTCTTCTGTAACTGGTTTGTGTGGTTAAAGACAGCAGTTCAAGTGGTTTCATTCAAGTGGTGGACTACAAACACATGAGTGAAATACTCCCAGTCTTCCCAGTTAGACTGGCCACAGTCACTCTTCACTGGTTATATTTAGTAACTGCCGGTTGTGAAAAGAATAGTTCCCTAGTCAATTATTGGCATGTCAATAATTGGCGTACATAGGCCTACAGGTAAGACAAGTCAATGTTATTTGTGTAGCCCTTAGCTACAGTCTCAAAGGGCTTTATATATGTATTAATGACACCCCCTAACCCTAGCCCCCCCAAAGGGCGTGAGACTCAAGTCCTATAATGATCAAGGGGGGATCCCACCTTCCAGGGTGGTTTTAGGAGTGCAATGGGTGCCATAATTGACATGGTATTACAAGCAAATACAAAATCTATTGAAAAATGAGAATTGTCCATGGTGCTGGCTAGTGAGAACGCTGGTAGCGGTGACTGTTACATGTGCATCATGTTTCATTGTCTTTCCTCTGAACACTTGGGGGGTATTGCTTTTCAGGAAACTAGGATCACTCTGTTAAAATATGTGCTGTATTGTGTTGTTTCCTTGTGGCGTATGCGGTGTTTTCTCAGCTACCCGCAGCTGAGCCCTGTAAGGGTCAAGGAACTGTGTGAGCTTCTTAGCTACTGGAATGGCAGGAGTTTCATCTGCAGAAGTCAAGTAAGGGGCTCACTATTTAATAACTCACTCACCCTGTTTACTTTGCCTACACAACTGTGTGTGTGTGTGTGTGTGTGTGTGTGTGTGTGTGTGTGTGTGTGTGTGTGTGTGTGTGTGTGTGTGTGTTTAGAGATGTGTTTTAATTATCTGTTTATGTATTGGTATTTCTTTACAAGCTGTTCCTGTGCTTGTGTTTAATATTTCCAGATAGAGCGATTCATTAGGATGGGTATTCCTCCTAGCTTACGAGGTCGGGTGTGGAAGTGTCTCCTCAGCGTTGATAGCCTGAGAGAGACCAGTGACTTTAACTACCGGGTGTGTTTTCTTCTTAAATAAAAACAATTTTCCCTTTTGCATGGTCCAACATTAACTTTTAGGATTTTGTCCTTTCACCTGCCAGAGTGGAAAAATCTACCGGCCAAGCAATTGTTTTAATATGTAACCCTGCATTTGTTTTACTTGCCAAATGGTCAAACCTATCAGCCATTGGCTGGTGGCAGGTGCTTATTTTGGACCCTGCCCTTTTGGATAATGGTTAAGTTGGTTAAGACAAAGTCTTTTACACAGTAAATGACAATAAATCCTCCACCACCAACAGAGTTGCTTGTTAGAGGTGCGGGGCTCCCTGGTGGATCTGGGGGTCAGTGAGTATGGAATCCTTTCTGCCATAGCGACGCTTAGCGAGACTCAGAATGACCTGGGATCGACCAGTCAGCAGGCTTCCAGTGGGCCGGACCCAGGCTACTCCAGGGATGATGTCACGCTCTTTCGACAGATCGCTCTGGATCTGCGTGAGTAGAGGGGGGTGTTACTCATCGACGTCCTTGTCTGTGTGTTTGTGTGTGTACGCTTGTTGTCTAAGCATTTGTGTTTGCGTATATTCAAGGATAAAAGGGTATAAGGAAGATTCTCAAAATCTTGTTACAAAATGACCAATTTAAATCCTAGAATATGAATCACAATGTGTTCAATTGTATCTGAAATTGTGATGGTTCCCCAGAGCGGTCCTTCCCGTGCCACCGCTCACTGATGGGGGACAGTCCTGAGGCCATCGAGGGTCAGGCCAAACTCTTTAGGGTCCTCATCGCCTATGCCAAGTACAACCCAAAGATCGGATACAGCCAAGGTGTCAAAGCAGATTCTTCGCCAATCCATGTTTCTATTAATGCCATGAGTGCATTATATATACACTAGTTTGTATTTTTCCTAAATAAAATGTATTTGTGTAAATCTCAGTGAATCACAGTTCATGTAGTGCTGCTGTATGATTGTTAACCACTTGAGGGCAGCAGAGGGCTGTATTAGACATAAACTGTAACATGATGATACACATAAGCCATCCACTCCAATGCAGTTAACCAAATTCACTCTTTTTTCAATATAGATCTGGGGGAGGGGGGGGGGTGTAACTATACTTCCACACCATCCATTGTTGATGTCATACACAATGTTTCATTGTGCGTGTGCGTGCTCTATTTCCCCTCCAGGGATGTCCTACATAGCTGCAGTGCTGCTGATGCAGTTGGGAGAGGAGGAGGCCTTCTGGGCCCTGGTGGCTCTGCTGGATAAGCCCAAATACCTGGCCCAGCTGTTTGACCTCAACCTCACCGAGTAAGGCTGGCCTACTCTCCATCGCCACTACAACAGCAGACAGTGTTAGATGTGCATGAGGGTAGAAAAACAGTGATGAGCTCAAAAGTCAAGATTATAATAGTGACTGGTTATTTGTTGTATCATGCATATAAGGTGATTTGTAATGTATAATAAGGTCATGTAAAACGCGATTTGGCAGTGTACACGCGGCCCAAGTCTAATACCGACTATCTTGCTTTTTGTCCAATAAGGGTCCAGCATCAAGTAAAGGTGTTTGATCATTTCCTGAAGCACAGGAAGCCACAGCTTTCCCTGCACTTGGTAAGTTGTATTCAAGGTTGCTTCATGCTGGACCTGCTTTGTAAATTTAAATGTAAGTTTAAATGTATGTATATTCATAGGCTGAAACTTTTTGAGACATAGGGTACATCTGGGAAAGGCATTAAGTCAAAGATACACAGATAGTGTCCTTTTAATAGACTGTACTACCAACAAAGCAGTCACCCTAACTTTTAATCTAGGTATCCTGGTGTGAAATTAATTAGTACTGGTAAGGAATTTCAGGTGTGTGTGTGTGGGTGTGGGTGTGGGTGTGGGTGGGTGGGTGGGTGGGGGTGGTGTGTGTGTGTAGGGCGGAATTGACAGCCATTTGTGTGCTCTTCTGCCCCAGTTATAACCAAGTGATGAGAAGTTCATCCACTCTTAGGGGCCTCTGTGGCGCATCTATCATCAAATGGGCCCCGTTTCTGCTGTCATCTACTCTATTACACGCATAGAAACAACCTCTACCTTTCTACCTAGCCACCAAACAATCGTGTCTTCAGTGTGGTTCCACTGTAAAAACACACACACACACACACACACACACACACACACACACACACACACACACACACACACACACACTCACAGACTTGCACGTGTACACACTCACTCTAATCCTCACTCATCTCCCATCATTTGTGCTGCTTGACTGTGTTGAAGGGGGTTGTGCCTCACAACAGCAATCTGGGGGGGGGGGGGGAGTGTATTCCTTTTCACTAAAAAGACACACACATACACGCACACACACAAACAGGCAAAACATACTGCAGAGACAGTTTACAGAGTCTAAAGTGGTTGCTGGCTATCTTTTGGTATTTGTTGTAATGTTAGGCTGTAATGAAGCGGTTAAAATGTTGTTTTGGCATTAGATTTTCTGCTGATGAATTATGAGTAATGCAAAAGGCATTTTTTCAAAGCAATGGATGGGAAAAATCTTTGACTCATGCTCTTCTGTGTTTTAGCAAGCGTCTTGTTTTAAGAACATAATCCTATATACTGTATCTTTGTTTCGATGCATCGATTACTACTTATAATGATAACACATATCATAGCATTGTTTGAATGCTATGATTGTTTGTAAGTTGCTTCTGCTGAATGATCTATCTAATATAAATGTATAATGTATTGGAACAGGCAAGTAAACCAAATCCAATGCAACAGAACATTGTCTGAATATCTCTACTCTACTGTGATCCAGGAGACCATGGGTGTATCCTCTGTGCATTTCATCATGCCCTGGCTGCTGACCCTCTTCACGTCTCTGCCCTGCTGGGACTCTGTTCTGGCCGTGTGGGACCTCATCATGCTCAATGGTAAACCAACTGTCTCCATGCACAGTTTAAAGCATTGTGTTTAGGTAAGAATTTAGTGCAAAGCCAAAAGCACACAGCCGTGTTGAGACAGACAGACGATTATAATGTTTTTGAAGTTTTTGAGTTTGAGTCTGTTACGATGCGAGCAGAAACAATACTGCAAAGTGCTAAAACACTATGATTCTATTTCTTTTTGGGGTTTCGCTACAAATACCAGAATTTGTGCGCTGTGGGCTTTAGAACCCATCTTGTAGAAAAGCAGCGTGTAAATCTGTGTGTGTGTCTCCGTCCGTCCGTCCGTCTGTCCGTCCAGGTGTGTGTGTGGTGTTTCAGACCTCTCTGGCTATCATGGAGCTCCTGGAGCCTCGTCTGCTGGGCCTGAATGACGAGGCCGCCGTGCTGCCGCTGCTCCTCAGAGTGCCTGTCAACATGTGGGTAGACATACACACACAGACAAACACGGCATCAATGTTGCTTTGGAAAAGTAACATTGATTGCATGTGTACAGATTTTTTAATTAGCATCTTAGCACTATTGACTATTGAAAAGAATTTGCACATTATTTAAATCATGAAACTTCTTGCAATACTTTGAATAGCTTGGAGTGTAGTGTAGAACACTGTTGTTTGTGTGTGTGTGTGTGTGTGTGTGTGTGTGTGTGTGTGTCTATTGACACAACAACAAATCCTTTTTGGGAATGTGCATCCCACTCCCTTGAAAAACGAGTCAAGCGTTTTAGTCGTTCCTTCAATAGAACTCCAGGCAGCTCATGAATATCAATCGGCTCATCGGCCTTCCCAGACTAGACATGCTTTGGACATCAAGCGTTTTCCCAGAAGAAGGCGAAGTCTTATTGTACCATGGTGGTTGTGATTTGCTTCTCGTACATGTTTGGATTAAGCGTCCTTTCATGCTAAGCTGGTGTTTCCTCAGTGGCATCTCCCATTGAGCTTGCGGTCGGACCCCCTCTGTCCCCCCCCCCCCTCAATGTGTTGAATATAAACGTCACATGCCCCCGGACATGTTTGGTTGTCATAGAGCTGTTGTTATGGCAACCCCGACGGGGTCACCAGGTTTGTGCGTACCGCTAGTGCGTCCGTGACGGCCCGGTCACCGGTGCTTATTAAAGTCTCCTTTATCATATTTGTTTTAACTGCTGATGTCCTGCCAAGTGCTTTTTAATTTGGCACACATGCATAGTGTGAAGCGAGTGTAGAGTTGATGGAGTGGGTGGAACCTCAAGTTTGTGTACTTTGGATCAGGATCAGGTGGTGGACCGCTTTCCAGTGACGCGGTGGCACCGCTGTGATAAAACACATAATCTTCGCCCTGAATAGACAAGTATTGCCAACACAGAGTTGAAACACAGGGTTGAGCGGGACAAACCATGTTAAGCAGACATTTATCACTTGCATCATTATTAAATAGTGTTTAAATTTGAAACAAATCAAATTCTCCCTCTCTGGATTTTGCCTCCCTTGTCCTTTATACCTGCACTTTGCCACGCACCACTTTGTTCAAACAAGGTTCTGATTTTATCTCCACAGATTAAATGTATTTAAAAGATAAAAGATACCTGGGTTGATTAAGGCATGGGTGGATCGGTTTTAATTTTTAGAAAATGCACATAGTTCCAGTTCCAGTTCCTTGGTATAAGAATAGCCAAAACCTCAAAGCATTCTGGGAAGGTGCAGGCTGGCCTTGGTCAGCATGGATTCAGGAAGATTGGATAATTAACAAATTGCCTGACCATAGGGGGTGGTGCACTTCTTGGAACAACTGTATCATACACCTTGTAATGATGATGCTGCTTAATCCAAGTTAATGCAGTTGTAAACCCTGCGATGAGACAGAATGTTGTGTTGCATGTTGGCGCAGCCCAGCCACCACCCAGGTGGGCGGCGTGCCACGGAGCTGCTATCTGAGCTCCTCCACCTCCCGGCCGCCTGGCCTTGGCATCGCTACTGTGGCCTGGTCCTGAGTCAACGTGGCTAAGTGGTTTCCCAGCCTCGGTGGGCCTGATCACTTTACAGTGGGAAGATTCTGCTAAAGAACTCTTTTTGAGCGTCTTCTCTTTGCTCATGGTACGAGTTGGCCAAGTCCCTCCTGTTCTGATTAATGATTGGTTAAGGCAGCTTATTCATCCAGCACAGTCCTTTATTCAAGCTGTCAATCAGTTGTCATCTACAGGCCTTGGGCTCCCAACAATAACCCCAACCCTCAGACTACGCACTACAACCAAAGAATAGATTCTCCCCCCACCTCGGTCTCCTTTGGAAACCTATAAAAGAGAGACGTATCGCCGCCTGTCTCTGTTTATCTGCATTCCCCCTCTACTCGGGTCAGTCACATACATTCCATGCATACTGCACTAAACTATACCACTACTTTAATGCACATACAGTTTGATCCTTAATTGCTGTTGGTCTGTGTATGTTTGGGTATAGCCTTAAAAAACAAGACGACACACAATAAGCACATCGTCGAATACAGTCATAAAATGTGTCGGAAACATTTCTGCAGTGCAAATGCTGAAACTATAAAATAAACACACAAACAAAATAGTCCTCTGGCTTGACATTCATAGTAGCACAACTCTCGTGTACCCACTAACCAACTCCCCCTCCCACCTCCTTGTCTTGCTCCTTTTCTCCCTGCCCCCCCCACCCCCCGCCTGCCTGGCCTTCATCCATTCATCCCCACTGACGCTGTGTGACTGTGCTGGACGGTTTGACACATCATTTGTCTACTCTGAACTGACACAGCCAGCTTCTTTCTTGCTGTGCTTTTCTTTTGTATCAAACACGGCTACTAGGACAGACTTGTATGGATGCCGAGCCACGCCATTTTATTGATCTGAACCGTTCAACTACAGGCACTCCGGATGTCTACAATGCAGAATGATGCAGTTGTTTCTGTGGATCCGCCCCCCCACCTCCTTCCTCCGACTTCTAATACAATTCACTTGAAGTGGACTCACGCATGTCATGTCATGGCATGTCATCGCTGGACAGAAACGGATCCGTCCTCAAGCGTTTTCCGGACATCCCTTCCTCTCTCCCCAAGTTCCCTGCTGTGTGATGGCTCCCTCTCTTTTCTTTGGCTCTCCATATGCTTGATCGGCTGTCTCCATCGCCCATCTCAATTTCTTTGGGATGCAATTTGTCACAATCCACTAGACGGAGCGGCTCAAGCGTGAAAGCTATCCTCGTTACACATCACAGGATTTAATCATCATCTGCCCCCCCCCCCCCCCCTACTCGTCTTGGCACCCCCATGCCTCCAGTATCCAAAGTTCCCTTTCCAACTTTCCCACAGAGTCCACAGTATAAGGTCAGGGCTCCCTTCTTCAACCTCCACCTTTGAGTGGTCATATGTCCGACCTTGTCTGTCTGTTTCTCTGCTTATTGTCTGTGTCTCTCTCTGTCTTTCTCCCCCCCTCCCACCCCAACCTGCAGTGCCCAGTACTCTGTTTTGATGCCTGCCCTATGGAGCACAGAGGTCCAAGACTGGGAATTAAAGTGCATGAACAGCCTGGTGCTGGACGACACTCTGCATGGACCAAAGACTGGTACGTGCACGCACGCACACACACATGTTCTTACTCAGTGTAGAAAGTGGGTACTCGGTGTACAGCGGGGGTACGGGCAGAGGGCGACACACGAGATTGCTTGGCTTCAAACACAGGTAACTCAAGTCCAACCTAAAGCACTTAACCCCGTCATTTCCATCACACTGGGCCAGGTTGTTGATAATTTGTTGTTGGGTCCCGCGCCCCCCGCCCCCCCCCACCCTTACAATCCTGCCAGTGTGGCTGGACCTCCGGGAGGACGACATGGCTCCTTCGTCTCCAGTCTTCTTAGACAAAGGAGGAGCACACAGTCAGCCTCTGTCTCTCCTTGTTCCTCATTCACTCGCTGCTCGCTGGCACACATGTTTTTTCAAGCGGCCCAGTGAGTTGCCCACTTCTACAATTACAGGCTCCTAGTCTCAGCTTTCACAAAAGGGGCCCCTTTTTTTCCTTTTCTTTTTTTTGTTGCTCCTTATTTATTAGATTTGTATCTCTTGTCTGCATTGTATGTTTCTTGTCTGCATTTTAATGTTTCAGTTGTCAAAGGTCATCGCAGAACACAAATCACTGCTGTGTTTTCACCGGCGGTTTGAAATGGTACTATCATCCCCCTGTCGTGTGTGTGTGTGTGTGTGTGTGTGTGTGTGTGTGTGTGTGTGTGTGTGTGTGTGTGTGTGTGTGTGTGTGTGTGTGTGTGTGTGTGTGTGTGTGTGTGTGTGTGTGTGTGTGTGTGTGTGTGTGTGCACAACTCCCTGTATGTGCAGAACATGGCTAGTAGATCAAACATGCTTCTTTTTATAGGTAGTGGGTCAGGTATCATCTTCACAAGATCTGTACACACTGCTGGTGGCATCTCAGATTCACACACCACAGGTAGATTGGAGTGTGTGTGTGTGTGTGTGTGTGTGGTAGAGATTCCCAGGCCACAAAGTCACAGGGCTGATGTATTTTTATTAATTTATTTAAATCTGTGCATATTAGGGCCCCAGTGGACAGAGAAAACCACCAAGTGTCTGTTGCTCGCTAAAAGAAAATGAGATTTAGTAGCTGCCTAGAAGAATTGTATCCTTCTCACTTAAAAGCCCCACCAGCGTGTGGTGTTAAATCCAGTGCGCTGGCATTTTTGTGTGTGTGTGTGTGTGTGGTGTGTGTGCACATGTGTGCCAGTCAGGATGACTCATCCTTATTTGCAGGTCTGTCAGACAGTCTCGCCCCAGGCTCGGCAGAGAGAGGGAGAGAAAGGAGCTGATTCACTCCAATGACCTGCCCCCATCACTCTGTCTCTTGCTTGCTTGCTCTCAAAACCCCCTCCCCCCCCCTTCTCTCTCTCTCTCTCTCGTCTTCTACACCCCCCCGCCTCGCTCTGTCTGGCTTTCCATTTCTCACTCTCTTTCTGTTCTCTCTCTGTCTGGATATTTTCTTGTGTACTCGCTCGCTCTCACTCTCAGGCCTTTTCTTTCTCTCAGGCATTCTCCCGCTCTCTCTTTCTCCAGAACCTCCCGTCGGGCGAAATATTTGACACATCCGAAAAAAGTTTTCATTGTCAAATGTTAAAATGGCTGTATGGCTTTCCTAAAAACTGTTGGTCTGCCACTGCTGCTAATATATTGGAGCTGTCTTCTAAGATGCAATGTTGCTTGAATGGCACTTAAAGATGCTTGTGTTTATCACAGCAGTCCCCAACGTTTAGAAACAAACGCAATCAATCATCATTCAAGCCCTGTCAGGATTGCCTTTCGTCCATTTATTGCAAAGTCTAAATGTCACCTCTTTGCAATTATGCCTGTTTTGGAATTTTAAAAAAAGTTAATAATTTAACTGGAGCAGATGGTCTAGATAATTCTTGGTGTAATATTTTAATCAAAGTGAAATAACGAACACCAAATATGTTGTCATTCTAAATACTGATGACTGCATTTATTATGTTCATTTTAATTACACTATTAATATTGCATCACTTTAATTACAAGATTAAGATTATCATCACTTTAGTTACAATATTAATATTACATTCCAACTTCAGTGTTTCTTATGTTTAAGCAGCATGTCTTGTTCCATATCTGGCTTGATGCTATAAATTGATTATCATTTTTTGTGTATGTACACCACACATACTGCAGAATTAAATTGACCAACTCAAATCAGCCAGCATCTAATATAAACACAAGCTGTAATGAATGAGGAGGCTCCTATAGGGTCTGCCTGGCAGACCCTATAGGAACTTAGCTGGCAGAGGTGTTCGCATCATCTGGTTCAAACTGCAACTTCCTCCACACCTCTTTATTTCTCTAGTCTTTCTCTATAGCCCTCTTTGTCCTTTCATCTTTCCTTATCCTCTCCTATCATCTTACCTTTCTCACCTTCCTCTATATCACCTTCCTCTATATTGCCATATCAATTTGACCCCCTCCTGCAATTAATCTACGTGTGTCTCTACCTCTCTGCTCCTTTTATCCCATAGTGGTCCCTCTTCCTTAGCTTCCTCCATGCTGTAGCTCTACCCCTCTTTATAGGCCACTTCTTTTCTATTAAATATGCCCTGGCCTCAACTCTATAGTTTGTTTTCACCTACTGGGCTCCGCTCCCCCCTCCTGCCCACCATCCCTACCTTTGGCCTGCTGTTTCCTTTTTCTTCTTAATGTCATTGCTCCCTATTCCACCCCCTCCCCCCAGCCTTTCTTCTTCCTTCCTCTGTCCCTGGCCCCCGGTAGCAGATGCCGGTGTCCTGTTCCTTCTCAGCGGGCCTTCGTGGTACCGGGTTGTGTTGTCTTGCTTGCTGCCAGTGATGAAGTGACTCAGCATACAGCCGGCTCCCCATCCCTGCCAACCTCTTGTGTGATGCATTACTGTCTGCTGTGCTTGCATAGCAGTGTTTTGTACTTGTAATTTCTGCATTGCAGAACGCACAAACTTTTCTGTCTCTGTCTCCTGTCTTCTCTCTCTCTCTCTCTCTCTCTCTCTCTCTCTCTCTCTCTCTCTCTCTCTCTCTCTCTCTCTCTCTCTCTCTCTCTCTTCTCCCCCCCCCCCCCCGTATCACTGCTTCATATACAGCATTACTGACCTCTCAGCCCATCTGTCGTCTGGTTGTTCTGCTAGGCTGCACAGGGTGTGTGTGATGGAAGGCATATATGTGGAAAGACAGCATCCACATCCACATTTTCAAAGGTTCTGCCTAAATAAGGGCAAGGTCATCCTGAACAGTAGGTCAGCCAGGTAAAGCGCTAGCTTTGTGATCTCTTTTGCACAACTGCCTTTTTTTCGGAAACACACTGACCATTTGCAAATCCCGGCAATCAGCGTAACACCCTTTTTGTTTTATGGTTATATGGATGTTTTATGTGTACCCTTTTAGAATGGGACAGTTAAGGGATGTTGTTAATGCTTTAGAGAGGATTGAGGGTGGGGTCGGTTTGAAAGGTGATGAGAAGGTCTTGTTGCTCCAAGCAAAGTCAGGTTAAAATGTAAGGTGATTGAGTGTCAGGAAAGGCCAGGACCCTTGGGCAACACACACACACACACAAAGATTGACAGTGCAGAAATCTGTAATTTCAGGGCATCCAGACATTATGTTAAGTGTTCCTCTAGATCAACACCCCAGTCTTGTTCAGCTTGGGGGTGTATAGGTCACTGATGAGGTAACTGATGACCAGCTTCACAACATTCAGAGTCTGATTCTTAAGTGTTTCAGCAATGGCTTCTGGATACGTTTCTTATGGAAGTATGCAGTTTCAGAAGCTATGTCAAAGGTTATAGGCAGAGTAAAAAAAGAACAATTCTGATAATATCCAACCATGTATACTCTGGAAAGAATCCAGTTTGGTGATGACATTCTGTCAAGAGCATTTTTTTAAAGTCTGTGTAAACCAAAGGGAAATATGTGTTTAAAGTTTGTCACACTATAGATGTGTTATTAAACACCCAGCCAAATTTGAGTGATTAAAAAAGTCGCCAAGTATATAATTAAAAATCGTGACAAAAAAGCATTATTCTCAACTCTGAGATGCTGGGGGCGTGTCTGCTGAATGTGTTAAACCACGCCCATTTGTGCACGGGGGGGGCGGAGCACAATAACTGTCAAACTGATAAATGTCAAACTCGCGATTGAGCATGACAAGCAGTGACGCAACTGCACTCTGGTTGTTTGGGGCGGAGCAATGCTAAGGGGTATCACTTACGTTGTCATGTACCCTTTAAGCCCCGCCCCTGAACGTGTAAATTGTGAAAAATAGAACAAAACAGTCTAACTCCACAATTCAACATTAAATGCAGTCTTTTCACATGTTTTCAGCAATGACTTTCTAACGTGTGTAATGTGTTTAGAAACAAATCTCAGAATTTGCTTTGCATGGTCTTTAAAGGGACACTAAGTAGTTTTTTCCCCCATCTAGTGGTCAAATTGTATTTTGCATTCAAACGAATTTATGCTCTTTAGCGCCTCGCGTTTTCGAACTACGGCAAGCGGTATTAGTCAAGATTCAAGAAGCTATGACAACATGATAACAACATGTCTTCAAACACCACTTCATCAAGTTTTGTTTCGGATGATGAGGTACGTTCAGTGCTCGAAGTGGAAAAAAATAAGTGCCGGTACGGTACTCCCTTATTCACATATAAGCGACGGGGGGGTTATTAACCCACCTCGGACCTACGACCGACGGGGTGGGGGGGGCGGCGCGATCGTAACCCACCGCGGACCTACGACCGCAGCCTGTGACAAGTGCCGGTACGCAAGAAAAAGTGCCGGTACTGCGTACCGGTGTGTACCGGCCCACTTCGAGCACTGGGTACGTTATTTCAAACAAACTTCAAACTGCATTGAATCATTAGTGTGAGCATGTATGAGTAATTACTCCTCGAGCAAGATAGTGAATTATGTTCTCATGTTTATATCGTTTTTTAAGTGACAAGCGCGTCTCGCTAAGCTCCTTCTCTGTTCCACAGTCACGCTGGCTCTGAGTGAAAACGCGTTTAGCCTTACCTGTACCACGTAGTGCTTTTTGTCCCTCTCGGCAGTTCATAGACCGGAAGGACATGGAAGCCTCCATAGAGCTTGCCCGTCCTATGTAAATTCTGATAAGTGATTTTCGCTCAGGAGGATAAGTGAGATTGTTGACAGAGATAATTGTACACCAATGGGGACTTATTTATGAATGAAGACGTTGATTTGAGGTAATAAATTACAAAAAAAAACTACTTAGTGTCCCTTTTAAGAAGGATAACATTCTTGTTCTTTACATTCTTGATAGTGTGTGTGTGTGTGTGTGTGTGTGTGTGTGTGTGTGCAGCGAGTCACCTTGTATGACGTAATGTTTGCTGCACATTTCTAATGGCGCTAATCTCATGTGATACAAACCTGTATTTTCTTATCTTGTCAACAAGCAGGACAGTAGGCTGGTATGGGGCCACTGATAACAACGATCAAGGTAGCGATCAAGTGATTTTTTTCCCTTGACTTTTGGGAGAGTTAAAGGTATAGTCAGCAATTCTGGGCAAAGATTGTTAATATTAGAACTCCACACCAAAACAAATACACACTCCCGTCAGTCTCCCACCAGATTTACTGTCAAGTCTCGCTCCTACTGCTTGCATTCCCCCATCTCTGTCTTTGGGATTAGACGTTAAACTGAAGTCCTGACTCCCTGTGGTCACTAAAGATCCCATGGCACCCGCAAAAGAGCATCATTCCTCACCTCTTCACTGTGAGAGCCATTGTGTGGTGAGCGTTCTGGCGCATACTGGCTGCTGTTCATCACCAAGGTGGGTGCTACCCACTGGTAGTGGATGAGGTGTCATATCCCCCCCACAGACACAGACACACAATCACTATGTAAAGCGCTTTGGGTGTCTTGAAAAGCGCTATATAAATGCAATTGCAATTAATTATTTCCCCTCTCCCTCCACTGTGCACGAGCCTGAACATCCCCTGCTGGATTGGCTGTAATGGCTCGGTCCGAGCCACTTTGTTTCCCATTTACAGGGCTGTTTTATAAACACCAGATTTATTTCCAGAACACACACAGATTGGACAGATAGCAGACCGTGAGTAGATATTCACTGAAATTGAAAAAGTGTATTGGATTAGGATCGCTGACTTTAAGAGATTAGTTGAACTCTCATACAGGATACAGAGCCGATGGACGAATGTCTAGGTCAGTGGTCACCAACCTTTTCTAAGCCAAGATCAATTTTCATGTCAGACGAAAAGCAAAGATCTACCTTTTAGAAACTTAAGATATAAAAGCCCATACAGAAGATCAAATGTGGAATAATGCTGTATCCTTTTATTGCCAAAATATTTTGACCATAAATGTGACAACTGACATGCAAATATAGAAAAAAAGAGTACTGAAAAGTAAAGTATTGAAAACTGACATGCAAAATTAATTATTGCAATTCATGTTTTATAAACATTTGCTCCCCACCAAAAGCTGCTGCTGGATCTTCAGCGCCGACTTCAGTTCACTGACTTTGCTGATGCACAGAGCGCTTTTGGGCGGGAAGTTCTTGCTAAATTTGGGGTGGCTTGCGATGTGGTGACGCTCTAAATGTCCTTTTTTTGCGAGCGCAGCAGCAGCAGCAGCTTGATGGCAGATAAGGCAGACTGTAAACATATTTGCCACAGAGCTCTGATTGGTGGAAATTAGCAAAATCATTTTTACCCCTGAAAGATCGACTTTGAACGTGGTAAAGATCGACCTGTTGTTCGCGATCGACGGGTTGGCGAGCACTGGTCTAGGTCATGTTTCTTCTAGCTGTCTTTGTGCTCTGGGGGCCACAGCAGAGGCCAGAGAGAGTCTCTTAGTCCAAGAGGAATGTCACCTTTCTAACCTGGATAAGCCCTGCTAGCCTTGAGCACTTAGCCCACTTATGACCCCTTGCTTTCTAGTAAGCTTTGGTCTCCGGAGGGCCCTGCCTCCCACCCTTCCCTCCACCCATTAAGTCTCCTGGCCTGAGTGGAATTCCACCTGGCTAAGTGTTTTCTCTGAGACCCAGGATGTCCTTCTGCCCTCGTTAGAAACTAGGAGGAGAAATCCTCATAACAGGGTCATGCCTGTGTAACTTGAACAAGTTGTCCTTTCCTTAAAAAGAGCCAGAGAAAATGAACTGACCAAATAGACCACGAGAGTGTATGTACAAATATCCACCGATATCATATTTTCTCGGAGTGAAACGAAGGGTCCCAGCGGGTCACAGTGTCGTCTTATTGTCTGCTTTCCACCCAAAGCTAGAAGCTAAGTCTTAGTTTATCGACCTTAAGTCGAAGGCATTCTCACTTTAGGTTGTTTGCGCAGTATCCATTTATAGTAAAAGGACAACAAAAAGTGGATGGCCCACATATTTTGGCAAACTCTAAAACGGGCTTGATAGTGACTTCTGCCTTGCCTTGTTTAACTATAGAAAAGAAAGAAAGTGTAGAAATGGAAAATGAGGTTGCGGTTCAGGATTAAATTCACTGGAGCTTTTGCTCACAGAACCACAACCGTTGTAACTGTGGATCCTGGAGAACAATCGGGGCAGAACAAAAGTGTTGCGTGCCCTTAGGCAGCCATTGAACACGACTCTTTCTGTTCGCAGCCAGTGCCTAATTAGGCTGATTAACTAATTAACATAATTAGTTATTGTTTTGTATTAGATGTGTTTACGTTGAGATAAGAGGCTGCAGATAGAAAGAGGGATGTTTCATCTGTGATTTTCATTTCAAGAAGTGAGAAGTGTGTGTGTGTGTGCGTGTGTGTGTGTGCGTGTGCGCATACACACGCATGCCTGTTTATTCTATGTGAAACTACCTGTTGAAACGCAGATTTTTCTCATTATGCATACATTTTAGTTTCCATCTACCAAACAAATTTTCTTTTAATGCAATAAAATAGTTTGTCTTCAGGACTGCAGGCGTTTTACCTTGTCTTCTTATCTATCAGCTGGGCAATTGTTTTGAATGAAAACCTGCAGTGATTGCTTAACCTTGGTACTGATTGTGCAATATGTTTGAATGTTGTTTATACCTAGAACATTGTACAGTAATGAGAATAGCACAGATATACACACATTGCTAACTACCATCCCACATATTAATGAGACGTGAGGTCATGAATGGTAGACCACTTTGTTGTTGTCGTTATTATTTTACCTATATATTGTATGATCCTGTACAACCTCTGTTGCCAGCTTTGGACAAACCCTGAAGGAATGCAATTATACACAAACTGTAAAGACATGCATCTACACATAGTCATACACATGCTCATTGTTTGACAGGGTGATATTAGAGAAAGAACCTTGTTGTGCTGTGTTTTGTCATCAGTATAAATGACAGGGAAGTAAATATAAAAAATGGTAAAGAGCTGAAATTATAGGGCCATGGGGTCCATGTTTAGATTGTTCATCACTCCAGTTTTGACAGTGGTAATTACAATGTTGAGTCAAGATGTGCTTATTTTGAGGTCCTTCGCTAAAAATGTCCTTTTGTAATTCAGCTTATTTTCTTTTTCTGATCGACCTCCTCCTTAAGGCTCACTGCTCATAGACTAGAATTCCTGATGGACCTTTGTCCCCTCTGGGGTTGAACTTTGACCTTGCAGTAGGCCTTAAGGCCCATTAACTTGCAGGTGGTGAATAAAGGGGCTATGGTAGGGGTCAAACCTCACAGGCCACCACCAGGGATCCATGGGCAAACTAGACCGGGTTCCCTCCAACTCTGCTCCTACTCCTTTCCCTACTCGTTCTTTCTTCCCACCTCTCTCTTCTCTCCGTTACTCCTTCCACTACTTCCCTCCTGTTTAGCTCCTCGCTGCTTCCATTCCCTACTGCCTTCCTTTGTGTTGTTTTCTGTCTGCTATTCCCTCCTGGCCTTGCTCACACTCTTTCTGCCCTTTTTTCTTTTTTCTTTTTCTGTTTCCTCGTTTGCCTTAATTTATCTTTCCTCTCTCAACCATCTATGCTTGACAATCTTGTTGCACTCCTTCCTTCCTCACTCCCTCCTCTTTCTCTTGCCCTTCCCTTATGCCCTACATCGTCATCATGTCCATGAGGGTTGCATCTGTAAAAGATATATAGTTGTTTACTGTGTGGTTTTCCCCAAACGACCATTAACATCACAATATGGCCTCTGTTCTTTGCAAAGTCTGTGTCTCAAAGACATAAACAACATGAACATACCAGTGTAATGCAGACAAACAGCCACATACAGACGGTGAGGAGGAGGCTGCTGCCAAGGACCTGATTAATGAGACCCAATGCAGGGATTAGGTTTTGATCCTCTTAGGTGCTAAGCTATTATGAGCAAGCCCAATTGTGCTGCTAAGTTTTTGCCCTCCTGAACAGCGGAGAAAGTGCCTGTGTGTGTGTGTGTGTGTGTGTGTGTGTGTGTGTGTGTGTGTGTGTGTGTGTGTGTGTGTGTGTGTGTGTGTGTGTGTGTGTGTGTGTGTGTGTGTGTGTGTGTGTGTGTGTGTGTGTGCGCGCACTTCGTCTGTGATGACAGGATAATGAATCGTTACAATCTTCGATGTAATCAGCATGGAGGATGGTGAAGATAATTATGCTGATTGCACTGATCTCACTTGTCAGTCTGCCCCCCCCCCCCCCTCACTCGTGTGGACCACAGTGTTGCTCTGCTCACAATGTCGCTCAAGGTTACCCAGGACTCATGAACCCCTTCCTTCACCCCTGGATAATATGGTGGATCCCAGTGGATTCTACCCTTTTTTTGGTTTTGTAATGGCTGTAATTTCTCCTTATTCTCCATTTGTTCCCACACATAGGCCTGGTATACCGTTTCCTGTAGTTCAAGAAAAATAAGTGCTCTTGACCTCGCTCAGAATGGTTGCTAGGTGAAGCTACAAGTCCCATTGTGACATCCTTGGCTTTTACTGCGCACGTGTCTGTTAGTGTTGGTGTCCTTGTGCGTCAGTGTGTAAATGTGAGGGGAGAAAAATGGTTTTGCACCTCTGGCTGTGTGTGTGCATGTGCGTGCGCGCAGGCTTGTGCATGTGTTTGTATACATGCCCTTTGACCTTGTCCTTGCTAACCTCTTATCTCCTGTTCTACTGCTGACTCCTCCACCTCTCCTAGCACCTAAGAGTCCTCAGTCATAGGTGAACTCCCCAGCACTAACCCAAACATGGACTCCACATACAGCTACACACACATGCACACACACATATATCCACAGACTAAGACTCTTCAGGTTTGCGCTTAATCTAAACTAAACATCATGTAACTTATGATGTATTATCACCACCAAAATCCATCTCCAAACTAAGCATACACTATCCATGTGGTGTCTGTTCTTTTTCTGTCTATCCTCGTAAAAACAATGATGGTCCATAGTACCCTTTGTAGTTACGACTGACGTCTATATTTAGAGGCAACTTTCTAAATAGCGGAATGCTAACGTTATCTTTATTGTAGCTGAGCGTTCAAGGAACCTCTAGCAATTGTCATACATAAAGTAGCTACACACACACACACACACACAGCATAACACCATTCAATGCATTTTGCCTCTCTTGTGGAGGTTCTAGGTGCTCCTTTTCCTGTCCGTCTCCCATTTGTGCTTCCTGTTTCCTGACTGCACAAAGTAGTGAGGGGGGCCCACGGTGGCACACACGCTGTGTATCCAATCACCATGCAAGGGGTTTAGGAAGGACTCAAGGCCCTAGTATCAACCCTGCTATTTTGTATCTCTGGATGTTTTTCTCACACACATGCACATATATGTATGTGCACATGATGCAAAGAGGGGAAATCTCCTCTAGGAAGGCAGAGAGCCAGCCTTTCACTCATAAAATGGGAAGAATGCAAACAGTTCATTCAGTACTGGGGAACTCTAAGTATTTGACATAAATGCAGGTTCATTCACCATTGTAATAACCCCTATTCAAGCTGTCCACCTTCAAAGTTGGATGTAATAAGTCTTTGAAGCAGAAGCATCTTTGATGTCGGAGATAGACTGATAAGATCACTGCACGTCCACACCCCCAGCCTGTGTACGTGTGTGTGTGTTTTTGTGCGTGTGTGTGTACGTGTGCTATGTTTGTGTTTGTGTGGCAGGGTTTGTTTAACCTTGGTTTCTCAGATTAAAGGTATACCTTGTAAGAATCATGAAACATGAACAGGGTCTGATTCAAAACAAAATACAGGTGACCTTCCCTTGGGTGCCCACCCTCCCTGCCCCTACCCTCGCCTGTGAATGAACATGCAGTTCTGTAATTTTGTGCAGGTCTTTTTCCACGTGGTCGCGACAGGATTCAGATGATGTATGTTCTGCAAGATATGCTACTGTACTGTTGAAAAGGCTGGTTACATTACCAAAGTAATTTTGTCAGTAAGGTAAAGGTAATGGAATTAACTTTACATATTCACACTAGTAACGTAAAAACCCAGAGAATAAATGCTAAATTGGAATGTATATCAAACTCAAATCAATAGTCAATACATAATAGTCAATATATAATAACTAGTTGCTGTATTTAATGTATTTTTTATTTATTGTATTTAGCATTTTGAATGGATATTTGGTGTATGTGTCACTGTGCATGTGAGAGGTCCTACATAGTAAGTCACCAAAGGCAGCCCAGCAAATCTGTTGTACCACTGATTAAGTGCTCATGTTATCTCCCCAAGACAAACACGCATCTGGCCTCTCTCTACATACTCTCTCTGAACTACGATTATTCATTCACTCACTCACCCCACCCCCTCTCTTCCTGCCTTTCTCCCTTGTAGCGCTCTTTCCTCTCCCCTCCCTCTTTCCCTCACTCTCCATCTCACTGTGGCCTATCTCACCTGCCCTCTGCCCCTGGTGTGTCGTGGTCAAGAGCCGAGCAGTCCCTGTGTGTTTTAAGACCCAATCGCTAATTACCAGGAAGGATGTGGGGAGCGCTGTACTGCTACCAGCTTCATATCCAGTGGGAAGAAAGCAAACAAAACAAGGATGGAGCCTACTTGTCTGCATTCACTTGGTGTCAGACAGGCAGACAGAGACTAAATAAAAGGCTACAGCATTTGATATCGGTATGCTTTTAGAAAAATATTAACATTTCTAAAACATTGATTCCAACCCATATAAAACGTATATTTTCATGTATTCATTTAGCAGCGATGTGAACAAAAGAAAATGCTGTCTGAAAATTCATTCGTCATCTCAGGTCATATAGCCGTTGCTGGACATCTGGCGCGTGCGCACACACACACACACGCACATGCACACACACACAGCTTTAAGACCTGTGTAAACCAGGGTCAGCGTTTTAGCATGGAGTCTGTAGCACATTCAGTTGTTTTGCCGTCTTGTTTCATTCTTTTAGAACATAAGCTCTCAGCACTTTAAAGCTGCCACTGAGCTTAGTATCTGTGATCTGGCCGGCGGGCCGCTGGTTCTGCTGAGAGCAGCCTTGTACAGCAGCTGATACGGCTTCTCCCTTACAGGTGTTCAACTGCACCGTCCCCATCCTCTACCCGAAAAGCACAGTGCTGAGTGCTTCAAACACAAAAACACAACCTTGAAAACTCTGTGTCATCACCATTAATACCTGGACTTTGAGGAATCAGCAGAGCACAGTGTCATCTGACACTACAGTGTGCGTGCGTGCCCCCGGTTCTCCCTCAGTCTAACACAAACTCTGTCATTCAGACCATCTCATTATATCCCTGAGTCATAGAGAAAACCCCAGCATGAGCTCAGCACTGCTGGGTGTGTGGGGGGGATGGGGGGGGTGTGTTCTGACAGCCAACAGGAGGTCTCTCCATAATGACAGGGTGAAGTTTAAAAATGAGACCAACCAGACGCTGACCTTCACTACCTGTTTCTTAAGGCAAAAAAAGGCCATTAGCCATTATTGTGTCTGTCGATATACGTCTGTCTGTCTATATCCGTTTCTCCTGGCATCGCGTGTCTCACTTCTTTGTTTCTCTGGTCTGAGCAACACCTGCAAAAAATAATTCCTTGCTCTGTCTCATATATATAGCAAATCCATGCACTCATTAAGACAGAAAATATAGCATTTTCCGGTAACGGCCATGTGAAATTGTTGGTAATATTTATAACAGTGTTTTCTTATCCTTTTCTTTTTAAATGATTGTGGTAAGGAATAGAAAGTCTGTCTTAACCTTCACTTCTACTTTCCAAGTCCGTCTCTTGATATGAGAGACAGACATGGAAACGGTTCTCTTTCACACCTGTTTTTACAAATGTGGTGTCTATTGTTCCGAGGCTTGGCTAAATTTAGCTTTAAACCTCAGCCCCATAATTACAGCATCACACTTGCACTGCATGCATGTTTGTTTGTGTGGTGTGCTTAGTGTTTATCATTATGACATTAGTCTTGTAGGGTAAACATCTATTTTGGAGTCCTGTGTTGATGCTCTTGGGATCACCTATTTGTTCAGTTGACAACTGTCATTTGCCAGACAATGTAAGCTTTCACTGTCTCTGTATGACAGACTGCTTTTTTTTTTAATAGTCAGTTTTCAATTACGGTGATGCTGGAGCTTTTATTGCTGGAGCTGTTTTAAATCTGTCAGGTTTTAAAAATGCTGGCACAGTTGAAGCTGGATTTAATAGAAACTCAAGCTAGCATTAAAGAAAATGGATGCATAATTTTAGTAGTTTGCCAAACAAAATGTTATCAGGGGTTGTCTTATTAGACCTGAATGTGCGGTGTGTTTACAGAGTCTATTTCATGTTCAGAGACTTCTTATCTGTTAACCGTATCCCCAAAATATGTTGTACACCAAAACGCTTGCAGCAGTGGTTTCTAAAGCGGGCAGTTAGCAGTAAAGAGTCACTGTAAAGACAAAGTCAGTCTCTTTACATGTAGCTTTATGGCTTTCTGCCACTCTTTCCTGGCCATAAAAACACTGACACACACACACACACACACACACACACACACACACACACACACAGGCCCTCTCATTACATGCTTGACTCATACAGATACCTGCCTAGCTGAGCTCACCTGGGGATGACGCATTGGTGACTTCATGCTGTGTCTGAACTTCTTGAAATCATTCATATTTGGCACTGCACAGTTTGTTTATGTACTGTCCTGTTGTTTGTCCACATGGTAAAATTACAGCAGTTTTGACATTACAGCACTCTAGTCTCCTATTGACATATGGCTGGTAATAGTGAGCACATTTTATGTTTACCAAAGGTACGTTTTCTAATCCATCCAGTGATGGGTAGAAAAAAGAGGTTGAGGTGTAACAATGCATACATAGATTTATGGCAGTCTTCATCACAAGGCTTATGAGTAAAGCGTAAAACTCACGAGTGAGCTTTGGCACTGTTAAACTGCCAAAAAGCCGTTTATTAATTTCTCATGCCTGTTCTAATTTATTTAGCAAAACTCACAACAAAGGTAATGGCGACGTCACCCGGCAGTGTGACTTCTGGTGGCCCACCAGAGACATGCCTCGACTCGTCTCTCCGGTTAGATGTTGGCTTTTTAGCTTTGGACGGAAACCGCTCCTAACCCACACGTCTGACTAGTGATTGAGATGAATTGGAAGGCGGGAGTAACAAGGTGAGGAGAGCGAGAGAGGTTGGGACATGGCTAAATGAGAAGGGGAGAGAGAGAGTGGGGAACAGCCAGGGGCTATCAGAGCAGGAGACGGCATGCCTGGGAAAAGGAGTTGTTTTAACATTAGAGATAGCTCCAGTCTGCTATCTGCCATGTCTCACATGAGACCGGGGGAATCCGCTCCACCATGTCATTTAATCTTCCTGTTTGACAAGGACCTTGTTCTGGGAGCATGTGCTACACCGATACGCTGGTGCAAATTCAATGTCAACATTACCGCTATCCTCTGGCCCGCCCGCACACACAACTGTACCAGCCAGCTCCCCTCCCCTAGTCACCAGCATGAGGAAATATAATGTTGGATTTAAATGATTAATTGTTTACCCAATTAATGAACACCACAGACCCAAATATAATCAATGAATCTTGGTCCTATTGGTGAAAGGAGAGTGTTAAAATGATGTATAAGGTTGTGTGCTTTTCCAATAAAATAAGACAATTTCAGAATTTCTGCTCTTTTTTGTTGTGATTTTCACTAGAGCGGGAAGGACCACAGGCTCCGTTACCCAAGCCGATACATGAGGAGAACCCCAAGGAGAAGGAGAACATCGCAACGCCTTCGCAGCAGAACCAGAAGTCAGGGAAGGGTGAGTACACCGCTTCTATCCATTACAATCATGAAGGAGGATATGTTCAATCTCCCTCTGTATCTCACTTCGCAGTAAGACAGGGTTAGGTCTAGAGTTAGCCCAGGTCTTTGCATAGAATATGAAGAATAGAAGCTAACTAATGTTACATCACTGCATTTCTCAATAGTAACGTGTGACATACAGGTAAAATGGATAATTGCTGCTGAACAATGTGTAGGAGAAATATGATTTTGTGATTCAGGATTTGATTACAAAAGTGACAAAACAAGCTGGTCAGCATTTGTGTGTTAGCCTTCTTTATGTGTGTGTGTTCAGGTTTTTCTGAACACACACACATAAAGAAGGCTAACACACAAATGCTGACCAGCTGACATGTTGCTCTCATTCTTGTTAAGTTGAAAAGATGATTAAAAGTTTTTCTGAACACACACACATAAAGAAGGCTAACACACACATGCTGACCATCTGACATGTTGCTCTCATTCTTGTTAAGTTGAAAAGATGATTAAACTTTATTCATCCCGGACGGCCAACTCGGGTGAATTTCATGAGGTCTTGAATTACTTTTGGTACTTTACTATTTTAATATTGAAAGTCAAACTTGCCTTCACTTACTGTGAGTCAAACTTTACTAGCAACAGGAATTGGCCTCTCTAATGATGGTACTTAATCAAAACTAAATCATCCAGTGACACAAGCAATCCTTCCACATCCTGCAGTGTTTAAACTTGGCTACTCGTCAAAGTCCAATGCAAAGACACTGTGGCTCTTACAATAGAGCGACGAGAGAGACAAGGGAAGCTTCATTGTACAGGGAGTGGTGGGACCGGCCCAGTATTGCCACTAAATCACTCCTCAGCAGGCCTCCGGCAGGGTAACCCTCCTCAGGACAAAGAAAAGGCATTCTTTGACTAGTTCAAAAAAAAAAGAAAGAAAGATAGTTTGTTTCTGCCTCTACACTAAATCACATGTAACTGAATCACAACCAGGTGTATCTGTAGGCCAACCTTTTTAAAAGCTTTGATAAGAAGGGGAAAAAAATATTGTCCTGATTATTGGGATGACGTGTCAGTTTAGCCAGCTCTTCTCTTTCTAAATATCGATATCGTGATGAGACTAGATATATTGTCTCAGATTTTGGATATTTTGTAATATTGTGATATGGCATAAGTGCTGTGTTTTACTGGTTTTAAAGGCTGCATTGCAGTGAAGTGATGAAAAAAATAAGAAGAAACTTTTAATTAGTGAAGTATTTAATTCACACAGGAATATACAAAAATAGGCTTCACCATTTGGTTATTTTATATTTATATTTTTATATATAGACTATTTATTTATTGAATAACCAGAAACCATGCTATATAATATATATCGTTATTGAGATAATAAATTGCCTATATCAGGATAGAAGATTTTGGCCGTATGGCCCAGCCCGAGTATATTGTGTGTTTGTGTTCATGTGGGTGTATGCATCATGTGCTTGCTTGTGCATAACCATGTGGACAGCGAGTGGTGGATGAGTGCATCACTGTATTCACAGCTTGTTAGTCTGGCCCCTGTGTAAATATGGTGAGCCACTGATAACATTCATTTTCATCACACAAGGATTCATTCTCTCACACTAACACGCATACGCCAACACACACACATACATGCACATGCACACACTGAATCACAGGGTATTCCACAGGACCACTTTGCTGGTCATTTTGCTAAACTAAAATGCACTGGAAAGTACATTATACTGGAATGAGCAAATCCTCTTTATTTTACACCAATTGTCGCTTTTTGCTACAAATATGAGAATAGCGTATTGATTGTATTACATGCAGCAAAAGTACATAATCACTTTTTAACCAAATGCATGAGACTTTTGTTTGCACTGTATTTCACATTTACTCTGAAACACAGTGTACCTAATTGACCAAATGTTTTAAATGTAACCATGTAATGCAAGGGCATTTGTATGTTGCACAGAGGTTGCGGAATCATCTCCTCAGATTAGCTATCCAACATTTAATAACAGACTCAATTGAAAGCAGCCATAATTCAAGTCTTGAAGCGGCTGGCTGTTGAACCAACAACAGTAGAAAGAAGCAGACTGCCAGTGAGTCAGGGGGTTTCTGCCTCAGCGTCTACTTTTTATCTGTAATATATTTAATCCTCATCTATCCCAGGGCAGCTGATCATTGTTTTAGTGTAAGCCTCAGCTTGTACTGCTGTCCACATACACATATATATTATCCCCCCTCCCTTCTAGGGGGGCGTAAATATACGAGTCTTACGAATCTTACTTTCTTGTCTTTCTTGATAACAATATCAACTGTGGCTGTGTAAAGTCAAACAAAAGATGTTCAGTCTAATGAGGAGTTGGAGTAGGTCTTTTTTTTTTTTTAGTACTGCTCAAGACTCACCAGTTTTCAATATGCTTGCCCTCAATCACTCGGTCCCCCATTCTTGCCAGCTACTTGTGTGAATTCCTGACAAAAGGTAGGCTTAAAGTACAGCTCCATCCACAACCATCGTAAGCCTATGTTTTTTACCTTTTCAAAGCGTGGCACTGATGTACACCTCAACTAGATTGGAACTTGTTGAAATGGGGCAAGTCGAAACAATATCCGAAATCACCCAAAACAAACAAGCTCACTATATTTAGCAGTTGTTCCATGACATATATTTCCCCCATCCAACGAACCGTACCTTGTAGACATTTGTTGGGAACTTTTCATGATTCAAGCCCAGAGTTCCAGCTGGTTAGATTTGGTGTAAACTGCTTATCTTCAAGTAAAGGCAGTCCAACGCTTTCTGTCCTAATGTGTGTCATTACACATATTTTGTAGGTTCTAAAAGGCATGTTTTGTGATTCAGTCGGATCGTTTCAACTTGCCCCATGTCAACGCTCTGAAATGTATCGTTGGTAGTACAACGGCTGTTTTTTTTGTTTTGTTTTGTTTTTCTTTTCCTTGTTTAGATGCAGTTGGCGGGTCTAAGAGTGTGTTGACCCGGGTGTTGCGGCTAGCTCAGCGCTACCTCCTGGACCCGGCAGCCCGGCGGTGGGCGGAACAGAAGACCCAGCCCCGGCAGACCAGCCCTGCACCAGGGCCCTTACACCACAAGAGCCGGGTCTCCACTTCGCTCACCAAAGCCCGGGTGTGTTCCCCTTTTGCGTCATGACAACCATTGTGTATGTCAGGAACTCCGCCGTTCATTCATTGGCACATTGGTAGATGACAGAGCCATTAGTATTGCTGTTAAACAAGGTTGTCACAAACAAAGCTATTAAATATATCCGGTAAGTTGACTGTCTCTCTAAAAAGAGACTATACGTTTATACAAGTCTATACATTTTTCTTTGGGGGGGGGGGGGGGGTGGGGGGGGGGGGGGGGGGGGTTATACGTTATTTTCTGTCTGATGAAATGGAGAAAACGTCAGTATTTTTATATTTGTTCACCCAACTGGCAAATTTGCAATTGCTACCATTAAGACCCATGCAGCTGCAGTCAACAATATGATGGACATGGACATTGAGCAGACAATGGCACATATCAGCATGGTACACTTTCATGGAATCATGTTTGCTATGATTAGCCTGCAACAGTACACTCATTAAGTTTCCATGCCATTAATAATGTATGGAAGCAAAGATGAATAATCAGGCCCTGCTCACTCATTTGCTTATTGTGGTAATCTAATGGAATTGGAGTATTGTTTTTGCCACAGAACGCATGCAAGAAGACATAACGCCTCATGCAGTGGAATAAATTCCTGTGACAGTTTGGTTATTATTCTAAAAAGGTTTCTCCAGCCCTCTTCCTCTGCTCCACTAAACATTACTGTTCATCGCTTTTCTCCACCCTCTGGGAATCTCTCTCTCTCTCTCTCTCTCTCTCTCTCTCTCTCTCTCTCTCTCTCTCTCTCTCTCTCTCTCTCTCTCTCATATGCAGTGTGTTTTCTTAAGCTGTTGGAGCAAGCAGAGTCTGCTGAGGGCCAGTTCTGTGAAAGACCCTAACAAAAGACTAAGTGTCTGACCAGTCCGCTTTCAACAGCCTCTCAAACCCTGCTTCAGATGCCAATACCCCCTGCTGAAATAAACAACTCTTAGTCTCTCACTCACATTCTCTCCCTCCTTTAATTTAAATGTCAAACACTTGACACAGCAGCGGTGTTATGGCTAGTTCAGTTGAATAGTGTTCTTTTTACAAGTGTAACTCTAGACCAATGTATTTAGCCCAAGCGTATCGCCAGTGGTAGTAGGTAAGAGTACTAACATATATTTTCCTGATCACACCGTCTGCTACCATGCACATAAAGTGCTGGACAACAGAAATCTGTAATTTACTTATAATATATAAAATATAATATAATTATGTTATTTAGAGTCATCAAGGCGTGCATTGAGTGTCAGAAAATGATTATGAAATCATTTCACTATCGATTTCCTTCAAGCTGATTTAATGGGTGCAGTCTATTTTCCCTTGGCTACGTAGCCAAGCCGGTGACCAATTAATGTACACTCGCATGTCCAAGCCAGGCCACTCACATTCCGGTGATGGTGCAGCTGAATGAAGCTATGGCGTTTCGGACAAACTACTCAAAACAGTGAAGGGGGTGCAGGGATTTAGACCACACCCCTATAATCCTTAAGAGTTAATTAGCTGACTGAGATGTATATTTACGTTATATATATGTTTATAATATATATATATATATATATATATTATTAATATTATATATATATATATATATATACTGTATATATATATATATATATATATATATATTATTAATATTATATATATATATATATATATATATTATTAATATTATATATATATATATATATATATATATATATTATTAATATATATATATATATATATATATATTAATATTATTAATATTATATATATATATATATATATATATACTGTATATATATATATATATATATATTATTAATATTATATATATATAATATTAATATATTATTAATATTATATATATATATATATATATATATATATTATTAATATTATATATATATATATATATATATATATATATTAATATTATATATATATATATATATATATATATATATATATATATATATATATATATTAATTAATATTATAATATATATAACGTTATATATACGTTTTGACATTGTCCTGTTGTCCATTGCTTTAAAGTCCAGGAAAGTAAGAGATGAAGTTTGAGCAACCTCTTTCAAAAAAGTGAATTAAACGGTTTCAAAGTCCTCTTGCTTGCCTACTAACTCAGTTCAAGTGTGTAAAAAAACATGCGTCATTATACCTTTTTATACAGAGTACGGTCCCATGGTAAAAAAGAGCTTTTGAGCTTTACTGTGACCTTTGAGTTTCACAAATGTCTCCAATTGCCCCGCCTCGGAACCAATTATGTCATTTCAAAACCACATTTATACTTAATAAACTATATAAACTATATTGAGTGTAAGAAGTGTCCTTTAAAATGTCTGCTCACTTTTCTTGTCCTCCTGCTCCCATCCACCTGTCTGCCTACCTATCTGCCTGAAACCCAATCTACCAGGCTAAATCCAGGAGGCGGAGCATGCAGAGGTGTGTGTCCCACTGTACTCCCGTGAGAGGTGCCACTGATGACGTTGCCGTGGCGCCCACACCCGAAATGGATGCAGCCGTTGCCAACAAAGAAGACAGGTGGGTTCACGGGCCAAGAAAAAGGAATCACACGTCACACCTGTCTATTTAAAGAGACAATGGAACGAATGAATACTTCAACACAAAGAGCATGCACATGAATTGCAATGCATTTTTTGTGTTTCTGTGTGTGAGTTTATTGCTGTGTGCTGGTGATGAAGAATAATTTATTTTAGGACACATATTGATAGCAAAGTATCTGATTTAATTAAGGCATTATCATGGGAAGACACATGGGAGCATTTACCAAGCATTTTCAATGAGACAATGGGTGTACATGATTCTTATAGGGAAACCTTCACATTGTGGGCAGTAACAACATAGAGTGACCATCGTGGAGAGTTAAGGATTGGCCATGGCTGGCTACAGCCATGGCCAAGGCCAGGTTAATTTGCAATACACTATGGGGGTAAGTGGACATGTCTGCAAGGATGCAAGACAACTAAAGGAGCATGGCTACAGTGGCAATGCAAATGGTAACTAACTTAACACCTTTCAATTGGAGAGAGGAATGGAGCTATTTCTAGGTGCAGAGTGACTTTATAGAAAGCCTTATATAATTAACTATATATTATAGAAGCTTTGTCTGTTGTATAGTTCATATATTCCACGATGGCTGGGAGTTAGTTGTTGCTGTCTATTTTTTCCCCTCATTATTACTTTCATCCCCATATGTCCGAGCGTCTATCTTTCTCCATCTCACAGTCTACCTGCCTTTTCACAGGGTACCTGTGTAGATAAGTAAAAGTCTTAAATTACAAAATGACCATTTAAGGCCTTAAAAGTCTTGCATATAATTTGCATATGTCTTAAATATGTTTTGCGACTGTCAGGGAAAGGAAAGAATAATAAACCTCAAACCATTAAATGTCAAAAGTTTATGTAGTTTATCTGAAACAGATATGTATTTGTCTCCCGCTGCATGCACAAGCTGTGTTGACCTACTCACTGGCGTGTTAACTTCATGCGCGTGCAGGATACTTTTGTTGTCAGACAAGCAGCATTGCTGAGATAAACTGACGAATAAACAAATAACAATTCAAATATTATATATACAAATAATATATTAATATAAATTGTATAGAAATCAATTACAGGTTGAGGACTGTCATTTACCTATAGGCAGTTGGGCCATGAAATCGGTATTAAGTTGAAGTGGTATTAAAATGGTACTAAAAGGAACCTGCAGGTTTCAACCTGCAGTTACCAGTTGGCTCCAGATCCCTGCTTCCATTTTCAGAGTTCCGTAATATTTTATGGGAATTTTGATTCCCACGTCTCATCCTCCAACACTTTCCCTGAAGCAATTTTAGTGTGTCTGTTAATTTTCTATGCGTGTGTGTGTACGCACGTTTCTTGATGTGTCAAGGGGGGAGGTTGTTGTCACTTAATAGTGTGTGTGTGTGTGTGTGTGGTTCCACGGGGCAAGAACTCATAAAACCACACTCACGCACACCAAACTGTTTTATTGGCCTTATCAGGCACAGACACATACGCCTATAAGATTGGCGATAACATTGACAACACATCGCCGCATACTTTGCCTATTAAACACTATGAATCAAATAAATAGGTTTAAAATGTTTCTCAACTCTTCTCCCCATCTACTTTCTACCATTGCGTTTACAGTAATTTACACAACAGGTACACAGTGTTTTTCATTGTATGATTAATAGGATCCCATCTACTGTATTATTTTATCTTCGACTAAGTTGTCACCTTTGTCTGGTGAAATATTTGGAACCACAACCACACACAACCCGTTTGGCTTTTCTTCCAGCAGTGCTTAAAATGTGACAATAGTGTTCTACTACTCTCATCGCGATGTTGATTTTACCTCGGCACACACTTGTTATCGGTGCTTGCGGACGTTGTGTCTTCAACATGTATTGTTTGATGTGTGTGTGTGTGTGTGTGTGTGTGTGTGTGTGTGTGTGTGTGTGTGTGTGGAAGGGGCAGTGTTTGTGTGCACACGTGCGTGAATTTGCCCATGTGTGTCTCCTGCTTCCAGAAACTGAGGAATTCCTCCCAGCTCTAGTCTTTGTGTCAAGTGCTAGAGGTCACGGCGACAAGGCAGCGGGTCACACAGGGGGTCACCAGGGGTCAATAAAGGGATTATTGTAATTGGGCGGTAAATTAGCGATGAAAGGACGGGGTTTGGACTAAATCATGGTGGTGGAAAGGAACTACAGACCTAACCACCAGACTTACAAGAGACTGTCGACTTCATGAGTGGCAAGGACAGGTGAAACGAGAGAATGTGGTATGGAAGGTATGATGGATGCAGAGAAAGGGAAATAAGAGTTTCAAAGAGGGCGCTGAAAGAGAAAGACTGATTCAGATTCCAAGGCCAGTGAATTGTAATGTTTTGAGGACCACCCTTAAAATCACTGAACTGTTTGAATCACTGAACTGAATGAAATGAAAAACATTGACCAGATTTCTCTGTTTGGACCTTGCTCACTTGCTTGCCTTGAAAACTCCACATTTCCAAACGCATAATTGTCATTGTTTCAGCTGCCCGTAGCTAGCTGCCTGCCTTTCTCAAGCTGTAGACAGATTGTGAATTCTAGTGAAATATGTATTAGAGCCAGGTTGGCTGCCAATGTAAGATAGGAAGGAAGATAGAGGGAGTTGCTCATACCTTAGGTCATATAGGCCAAGGTGAACAGGCTAGTTGTCGTGTAAGGTACCATCATGTTGTGGTCTGACTCTCAACTTTGACATGACTGGAAGATCATTTGACCCAGTATTGTTCCTCGTGCTTAGGTTATATTGTACTTTACTCTTGGGAATTGTGTTCAGGGACACGGTTAGACATGTTGAATTTAAGAAGATTCCTGAAAGTGCAGACACGCTCGCAATCCTGGGACAGTAGCATCCAAACAATAGCAGGAATGCTCTGCGTTCCATTGTGGCATTTGTGTCTCGCAGACACCCCCGTTTTTCACAAATAGACACCATTATGGTATGTTACTCTCCAGGACCTGTCACAGTACTGTGAATACACAAACAAAGTTCTACCTGTATTTGGGATCATGTACGTATAATATGTAACTTTGTAATACTGTTTTAACTCCTTTAATGCATATATATATATATACAGGTATATATATATATATATATATATATATATATATATATATATATATATTAGTGGTGGGCCGTTATCGGCGTTAACACGCTGCAATAACGCGAGACTCTTATCGCGCGATAAAAAAATGATCGCCGTTAATCTATTCTCAAAGTTGGGTTGGGAGCTGGGTCTATACCGGATTTCCACCAAGGAAGGTAAGCGCCGCGGAACGGCTGCGTCCTCTGCCCCCCCCCCCCGTCGGTCGTAGGTCTGGGCAGTGGCGCCTTAATGCATGGGCTTACCTGGGCTTCAGCCCGGGGCCTCGGCCAATCAGGGGCCTCTTGAAATATATTTTAAAAAAGATGATAAACGACCGTATTCGCGGTCCCCCCCGTCGACAATCGCGCACCTCTCCCCCTCCGGTCAACAATCGTGCACCCACGAATCTTCGATTGTCCAATTTTGGTGAGCCTGTGCGAATTGTAGCCTCAGTTTCCTGTTCTTAGCTGACAGGAGTGGCACCCGGTGTGGTCTTCTGCTGCTGTAGCCCATCCGCCTCAAGGTTCGACGTGTTGTGTGTTCAGAGATGCTCTTCTGCATACCTCTGTTGTAACGAGTGGTTATTTGAGTTACAGTTGCCTTTCTATCAGCTCGAACCAGTCTGGCCATTCTCCTCTGACCTCTAGCATCAACAAGGCATTTGCGCCCACAGAACTGCCGCTCACTGGATATTTTCTCTTTTTCGGACCATTCTCTGTAAACCCTAGAGATGGTTGTGCGTGGAAATCCCAGTAGATCAGCAGTCTCTGAAATACTCAGACCAGCCCGTCTGGCACCAACAACCATGCCACGTTCATAGTCACTTAAATCACCTTTCTTCCCCATTCTGATGCTCGGTTTGAACTGCAGCAGATCGTCCTGACCATGTCTACATGCCTAAATGCATTGAGTTGCTGCCATGTGATTGGCTGATTAGAAATTTGCGTTAACGAGCAGTTGGACAGGTGTACCTAATAAAGTGGCCGGTGAGTGTATATATACAGGGAAGGTTGGTATAAATGGGCTAATGGGGCTAAGCCATCCCTATCTTTTACAATAAAGATGAGAAAATTAGTGTTTAAAAATATTTTTATAAATAAGTATAAAAATATTTATTGTTAAAAAACCTTAGAACAGATTGTTTCAAATGTTGGTGGAAGTTAGAGCAGCAACAGCACCAAATAGTCACAAGAAAAACATTGGATACATCTAAAAATTGGCTTTTTTTTTACAGCCCAAACACAGTAGCATCAGCTTCCATTCGTCTTCGCAGTGTTAAGTGAGGGACAGGTTTCGTGGCACGCCCCTTGTTTTGCTGATAATATGGGCTAGATTCATTCAGCCCACAGGCCACTGACTTGAACAATGACAGCGGATGTACAGACTGTACGTACAGTGAGGTGCTACTGTTGCACCACCACCTACTCGTGTGAGAGTGAGAAGTGAGTTTACTGTGGAAATGGCCAGAACTGGCCCGCCAAAGAGTCCAATCCGGCCCACAGGACGACTTTGCAAAGTGCGAAAATTGCAGAAAATCATTTTGATTTTTAAATGGTTTGTAAGGCAGGGGATAACTCAACCTCTTCCTTAATAGCTTCCACTTTAGGTGGTGTGGTGATGCCAGCATTACTGCAGTGCACAGGACTGGAAAAGTATGGAAAATTTAAATAATTTCTGGATCTCGACAAGTTGTTCAAATCATAAAGAAGTAAAATACAATGTTGTTGTTCAATTCCAAAGTACATGTGACTACGGTAAGTTTTGTGCCTTTGTAGAGCCACTGTGATCTGTAAATTGTAATGCACATGTAATGACAGTAGACTGATTGAATGTGGAAAAACTAAGACATATTGTTGAAATTGCACTTATTTTTCTTGAGACATCTCAGGACATTTTCAAAATGTACTTGTTCTATTGACACTAAAAAGAATGGATATGAATAACCTATAAATTACAACACCTCCAAATTTTTCAAGTTTTACTGGTCCGGCCCACTTGAGATCAAATTGGGCTGTATGGGACACCCCTGGGATAGAGCATTCGGTTCCATCATGTAGCCTATCATTCCATCATTGCATATTTGCACAGAGAAAAAAAAGTCCCAATTGTTTGTGTGTGTGTGAGTGATAGAAAGATAGAGTTTTTTGGCATCAGGCCAGTCTTGTGGCTACTTCTCTATAGTTTTAGAGCACTTGCTTTAACAAGGTATATAGTGTCGTTGCTGTAACTTGGTATCTCGGATGTGGTGCTGCCGTTGCTGCAGCGTGAACTATTGATGGGTATGATATATATATATATATATATATATATATATATATATATATATATATATATATATACTTGAATGAATGATAAAAATAATAATGGGCGGGAAAATGGGTATGCTCAGCCTACACTATAAACTGAAAGCTGTTTATTTGAGGTTTGGGAGTGGTAGTTGGTGGTAAGATTTTCTTCAGTCACTGCCAGAACTTGACACTTGTGGCTGTGGTCTGCTTGTCTAAAGAGGAGGGAAACACTTTTTCTTTTTTTCTCATGACATCACTTCCCATGTCTACCAATATACCTACTTTTCCTTTTGCTCAGTGTGCAGGTGTTTCCTGTGCTGCGCTTCACGTGTACAGGCCTGTTCATCACGCGTAGGCAAATTGTTTTTTTCCATCTGAAAGCAGTGGGGGTACAAAGTCTAATGGAGAAAGGGCTTATAGAAACTATATTGCTTTACAGTGTACTCTGGCATTCCTGTGTTTCATCGTAGCTTAAGTGATGTAAGGACACCTTGTTAGAAATGGTTAGTCCCTATGCCTGAAAGGGAAAACTAGGAAGAGAAACCCGGGTGTTTGTGCGCTACAAGCCAAGTAGCATCACAGTGATAGAGGACACATTGACCTTAGGGTCATGGTGATGTCACTCGTCTGGGTATAACTGCTCTGTGTTGAAAACAGAAACCACCATTTGAATACTCATTAAAAGCACAACAATATTAATGAAGTAATTATAATAAAATGTAATGTAATCAATATTTAACAAGTAAAGCGTGACTTCTCTTAACCTAAAAAAATCTGTCTGTTCTCGCATCCCCAGGCCACAGCGAGCGTTCAAGAGGACCGGTACGGGACCCGTCGGCAAAGTGGCCCGTCGTCGCAGCAACAACGGACACGTCCAGCCAATAAGAGCCAAGTCCTTCCACACGCAAGACAGCGGGAACCTGATTGGGCGCGACACCTGCCGCAGCAGTGCTCCCTCGTCGTCGGCGCTCCCAACGTCCCTCCGAACCGTCGCTTTCTCAGCCTCCACTCCTCCATCACGCCGACCAGGAAGCTTGGCTCAGCCAGGAGCGGGACAGCCGCTGCAGCAGCAGGACACGCCCAGGACGGCGCTCATCAAGTAGGCTTATCACTGTTGTAGTTAATGTACTGTATGTTTTAGATTTAACGTCGAGTCACCTGTGACGTTGCTTTTTGATTTTTATTTGATTTTTTTTAGGAATTTAAAAGTACAAACAACTCCAAGGAGTATCAAGATACAATAATCCCAGAGGATAGTACTTAAATAAACAAAAAAAACAACAACAAATTGCAGTATAAAGAGGCATAACAGCATTTAGCCCATATATATATATATATATATATATATATATATATATATACATATACACACATGTATGCATAATATACACACACCTACACCCATACTTGCATACATATATAAATAACAATAACATAAGTCCAGTCACACATGAGTAAAGAATTAAGATTTTTCCAGAACTTCTTAGGATTACTGAGGTTATATGATAAGGAATTTTTATAATAATTTGATTTGGCATTTCTTGTTTTAGTTGTACACGTATTTCTTAGATGTTTATATACAGCCCCATCTGCTAAGTCCTTTGACAGTCTGAACTTTTCCCATGCCTTATCTCTTTGTTTAAAAAGATGTATTAAATCAGCATCAACCCATGGTAAATGATAGCCCTTAACCCTTACAGATATCCAAGGGGCATGTTTATCAATGACTTTAAGGACTTCAGTGTAGAACAAATTACAAGCATCTTCAATAAACGGAATAAGGTGAAGCCTATTCCAATTTATGTCTAATAAATCGTGTATGAGAGACTCAGTGTTAAGATATTTACTCTGCCTTACCCTGATGACCTTGGGAGGTAGGCGAGGTAATTTAATTTTCCATACGCAGAAAACCATGGAATGATCACTAAAGCAATCGGATAAAACCCCAGAATCAGTGATTCTGTTGGAGTGGGTGACCAAAATCCAGTCTAGTAAAGATTTGGATCTGTGGTCAACCCAAGTGGGTTCGCTTATTAGTTGAGTCAAATTTAAGCTTTCAAAGAAATTTCTGTCCTTTAAGGATGAACGATCTAACCAGTTGATATTAAAGTCTCCAAGGATAATCATCTAATTTGAGCTACCCATTGATTTAATAGTAGTGCCTATGCATTGTATCGACTCTGTGGGGGAGTTTGGAGGTCTGTAAATATTCCCTATGGTCAGCTGTTTGTTTACATGAAAACAAATTTTAACAAAAAGATATTCAAAGTGTACCGGGTTTTCCTTTGGGATTACAATGTCGGATACTAAATTTGAGTATACATAAGTGGCTACCCCTCCACCACGAGAACCCCTATCAGCTCTATACAAAACATAACCATCCAGTTTGATTTCATCATCTGATATGTTATTATTCAACCAGGTCTCCGACAGTGTGATAATGGTAGGTTTATTATAAACAAGCCAGATCAATTTTATGTGGTAGGCTCCTAATATTCAGGTGGATGACAAATAAGTCTTTACCCATGTTAACTATTCAGGGACATAGAAGAACTTGATGTGGAGATGGGGGGGGGGGGGGGGGGAGGGGCGGGGGTGAGAGAGAGCAGCATACACACACACACACAGACACACCACACACACACACACACACACAAACGCATGCTAGCAGCACGCACAATCACAGACTGGCTAGGCCAAAACATAACAGAAAACAGATACAGTCTGCTACATTTCTTATTACATGAAGTGAAACATAATGATTTCTTTCTTCTTCTTTTTTTTTGATGTATGTATTGACATTTTCCCTGCTTATCCCACATGTCAAGTAATCCAGGTAAAAAGGGTTAGCTCATTAGCTCGCAAGCCATCTATCACCGCCTTAGCTCAAAGATTGGCCTACGCTGGCAGGACAGCTGAATTTAGAAATATAATTAAAGGTAAAATTTGCGTATTCACCTTAGAAATTATACCACTGGCGCATCAAATCACACGCAGAGCTACTTTGACTCAATTATGTGCCTATTCAAATTGAATCGAAAACTAGTCCACTTTAATAATTTCCTAATTGTAACGAACACCCTCTTCAAGAATATCAAATGAATTGACTGTGTGACGATTGTCACGAATAGTCAGTTTTGACCGGCCTGTTTTGCAGTTTGCACCACACTGGTAGCCTCCGGTACCAGTGTGGTATCCGAGGCTACCAGTGTGGTGCAAACTGGTAGCCTCGGGTAGCGGTGAACATGGTTGTGTTGCAGTTGGCTTCGTAATTGGAAGGATTAGAGACAAACAATCCCTTGGATGACAGATGACACCTGTGAGAGGCGAGAGCATATTTTGATAGTCCCTAAGTAAACCACCTAAGTCAATGTTAAGACAAACACTTTGGGAAAATTCCTCAGAAAATCTTTGTGTCTTGGCATACTCAAGAAAGATTATTTCTCTGTTTATTTTACTAACTAACAGTTACATGGAACTCCTCCCTTTATACAATACCCTCTCCCATCATGTACAGTTGCACCTTGTTTAGAAAAAATGTTCACAAATACACATGCTGGTGTCGAAACCAGTCTTGACCTTTTGTTAGTTCTTGATACGACTTGGGACACTTATAGATTGTTTAGTCAATGATTCCCTTAATGACCGTTCACTCCAACAGTATCTTATTTTAAATCTCTCTAAAACGTCACAATATGAGAAAAACACGTCTCACAGTTTCATTTAGATAAAATGTCATAAATAGTAGCAAATGTCATAACAAGTTACCAGAGTCCATAGTGATGACTTAAATGTGCATGCTTTATCTGACAAGCAGCCAAGAAAAACTAAACTATTCCATTTATAATGATCCATGAACCAAATATTTGAATTGAACTGCGACATTAAGCAGCAAATATTTGCACTTGATAAATGACTTAAACAATTAATTGATTATCAAAATTAGATTTGATTCATTTTCTGTTGCTCAACTAATCGTTGCAGCCCTCATTAGTATCATGACTATTCTAGGACAATCGCAACAAGGTTCTGTATGGGGCTGTATCAGTATCAGTGTGATAAGAGTGTCACTGCTTCCTGGTCGGACACTGTGGCTAAAGGGCTGGTGGATCACACTGATGTGTTTACCGTCTTTGTAATGGGTTTACGATGTGCGTATCTGGTGGGTGTGTGGGAATATCTGTTGGGAGGTGTGTGTGTGTGTGGGGATGATAGTGAGCTGTGTTTTCCATACCGTTGTACTGTACCCCAGGGTGGAGACGCCTCAGTGCTCTCCCTAAAATAGGCCTGCCGTAGTTTCCTGTCCTGTAACTTCCTGTCAGTTTGCCTGCGCATCATTATCACTGAACAAAGCGTGTGAGTTTGACACCTGGAACAGTAGTTGTAAATCAGGCTGACTGAGATTGTTTAGGATTGTGTGGGTGTGTGTGGGTGTGGTCAGGTCATTGTGTGTGGGTGTGTGTACTGTGCATTCATGCGTATAAACACATTTTTGGGACAGGGGAATGCTGATCACGCCTCTAGTCATCATTCATTACCTCCGGGACAGACTGCTTCTCTCTCCTTCTGTACCCCAGACAGCGGCCTTCTTCCTGGGGGCTCTCTCTCAGTCCAGGTGTCTGTAGATATTGGATATTGTAGCAATCATATGGTTGGTGTTGAACAGGAATGAGGGGGGGAGAGGCCATACAGGAAGCATGGTGAATAATACCAGGTAGGGAATCGTAGGATGGAACACATTTGTCTGTTGTTTTTTTTTATTCTTGGCCTTTGGTGAGATTTCCATCAACAACCGAACAGTCAAATATAGTCTGTGTGTGAAGTCTGGCAACCTACTTTTTAACCAACATTCCTCCATCTGTACCCACCTTGCTGGCCTGTGTGGAGCCGTGTGGTTTCACAGCACAGAGAGGGGAAAGGGACCAGAGACTTGACTAGTTGGTAAACATGTTTCCCTAAGTGAGTATCACAGTGCTAATTAGCCCTGGCACGGCACCAGGAACATAGTGTCTGCAGAGGAGGGAGGCTGAAGACAAGTTCAACCAGTATCCACTAATGGCGCATGGAGTTGCGCACACACACACGCGTGCGCGCATGCTTTTACACACACACCTCATACATACTTTCTATTTCTCTCGCTCTCTATGCCTCTCTCTCTGTCTCTCTCACACACATGCACCACACTTGCATTCTCTCTCGCACACACTCGCACACACATAATTACAACATTCACAATTTCTCACATAAATGAAACCGCATGTGTGATCTCATACAAACGCGTAATACAAAAAATCTAGTCCAAGTCTCTCTGTTGAATCAGAGCGTGGGAAGTGCCTTTGTTTAACCACAACATGTCCCAGAGGGCTGGGCGATATGGGCAACATGTTCTAGCACAATTATAGGTCATTTATTATCTTGATAACGATATACATCACGATATAGCATGTTTTCTGGTAATTCAATAAATAAATAGTGTATATAAAATAACCACATGGTAAAGCCTATTTTTGTATACTCCTGTGTGAATTAGATACTTGACAAATAAAAGTACTGAGTGTTTTTTGATCACTTATCCACACGATATCCAAAATCTAAGACGAAATCTAGTCTCATATCACGATATCGATAGAATATCGATATATTTCCCAGCCCTAAAGTTGTGTTCTTTTGCATTCATATATGACAGCTTCATATATATACACCCTGTGGCCACTTAATGATCATCATATCATGCTGCAAAGCTCCCCCTTTACCACACCTCAAAGGTGCTCTTTTGGACTGAGACTCGGGGACTGTGGAGGCAATTGGAGTACAGATTGCGATTTGATTCACTATTATTGGGAATGATAATTTTTGCTTCACAATATTCCTTTCAAATCATGTTACATCTGTTGGGGTCTGTACCGAACAAACATGTTTTCTTACATCTGAAGAAAAAAATGTGTAGGCCATGGCATCTCTGCACGAATACAGTGTTATACATTTACTTTTACACATTGTACCCTTATCAAAAAATTGCAGCTCCTGCATTTTTTTATGGTAATATTTCGATTCATTGTTCAGCCCTAGTAGCCACTAGAAGATGGGTTTGTGTAGACTGACCATAAAAGGATGTGCATAGTCACAAACGGTGGCCACAGGTAGGCTGTGGCATTTCAACAAGGCTCCATCGGTTCTTCTATTCTGTTACAGTGCGGTTTTGGTGAGCCTGTTCCCGCTGTAGCTTCAGTTTCCTGTTCTTGGCTGACAGGAGTGGAACCCGGTGTGGTCTTCTGCGGCTGTAGCCTACCCACTTCGAGGTTCAACTTGTTGAGTTGTGCGTTCAGAGGCACTCGAATGTTGTAACGTGTGGTAACAAGCTTCCTGTCAGCTTGAACCAGTCTGGCCCTCCTGCTCTGAGCTCTGTCAGTGATGAGGCGTTTTCGCCCACAGAACTGGCGTCCACTGGATGTTTTTAGTTTTCACACCATTCTCTGTGGACCCCAGAGACTCTAGAGAAATCCCAGGAGATCAGCACTTTCTGAGACACTCAAACCACCCTGTCTGGCACCAGCATTCATCCCACGGTTAAAGTCACTGAGATCACATTTCTTCCCCTTTCTGATGTTGGGCTTAACAACAGCTGAACCTCTTTGGCCATGTCTGCATTGCATACTGCTTGTATGCATTGAGATGCTGCCACCTGATTGGCTGACTAGAGTTTTGCATTAACCAGAAGGTGTAATTGGATGTATGTGTAATACAGTTGTGTGGTAACCCTATTGGCTTTTGTGCAGTCTGTCTCCAATTGGAAAAAAAGTCGCATTATCAAAATGTTTATAATTACACACATTAGACAATTTACATTTTACATGGAACACTTTGTTCGCTGGCTGGTTCGGGGTCTTCTCTTCCTCACTCTACTTTTTTACTACTAATACATGAATGATATACAACAGACAAGCTTTTTTGAGTTTGTGATTAGGTGAAACAGTACATCATGTAGCGACAGGCCTTAAGCTATTGTTAAGAGGACATTTCCAACATTTCAACTGTCTATAAAACAAAAAGGAATGAATGAATTATGCAATACTGAATTCAATAACCATTGTAAGAGATGTTATCTAATAGAGAGACCTATGCATGGGTAGGTTTGTACATTGTGTCTGTGCGTGCATGTGTTGGCTGTAGCTTGTCACCTGATCCTCTGGCGTTGTGTGTTTCATGTTCAGTAGTGTGGGAGCCACTCTCCTCTCCTGTACTCACCTCTCCTCCCCTCCCCCTAGGGAGAGGTGTGTGTGTGCGTGTGTGTGCGTGTGTGTGTGCGAGTGTGTGTGTCACTGGTGACTGACCAGATAATGGTAGTTGTGTGATGATATGCTGGGCATGCTGTAACCTGACCGTGTGTGTGTGTGTGTGTGTGTGTGTGTGTGTGTGTGTGTGTGTGTGTGTGTGTGTGTGTGTGTGTGTGTGTGTGTGTGTGTGTGTGTGTGTGTGTGTGTGTGTGGCACATCCTGTGTTTAATGTATCACAACATGAAATCCAGTTTTCAAAAACATGACTCCATCTATAAAAAGTAGAAACGTAATCAGTCAGTCACTCTGTTATTTTAAATACAGACAAATGAACACACACACACACACACGCTGAGGTTAATGGTTAGATGCAGGTGTAATCACGTTATGTAACGGCAGTGAGGAGTGAGGACAACATCATGGCTGAGTAATCACACACCTTCAGTTCACACTGTCCAGAATCATCTCTTTCAAAGCCAAACCAATGCTGACATTACATCAAACTATGTGATGCACAGCTGCTTATGCAACATACATTCACATTAAACCTGGCTCTTTTTAAAAATGATGTCTGCAGTATATGTTCTGAAATATATGCATGAATAATGGACAGTACTGACTGTTACAATAGTATTTTATAGATTGTATTAGGAATATTAGAAATGCCATCCATACTTGGAGGGACAATGCACTCATACACTATACAGTCAAAACATGCATTACAGACACAGGAGTGCAAAGAGAACTGTGCTCTGGAAGTAAAATCAACTCATTGAGGACTGCAGCAACTTCAGTTCAACAAGGGGAGGGAAGAAGAGAGAGTGTGTGTGTGTGTGTGTGTGTGTGTGTGTGTGTGTGTGTGTGTGTGTGTGTGTGTGTGTGTGTGTGTGTGTGTGTGTGTGTGTGTGTGTGTGTGTGTGTGTGTTCTGTGTGTTTGTTGCTGGACACACGACACCACCATGTTAATCATTGATGACATAATTTCAGATTTCCCAGCGTAGCCTGGCTGTTGTTGGGTGCGTGTGTGTGTCCACCTAAAGGACCACATTCTTCAGGTCACACGTGAGAGGAGAAAACAAGCGTTACTCTGTGGTGTTTGTTTGATCAAAGGCACAGCCTCAAGCTTCTCAGGGAAAAAAAAGGAAAGTGAAAGGACTCCTCGGTGTGTGTGTGTGTGGCGCACACGTGCATGCACATTTTAGCGAGTATAAGCCTTAGAGATTTAACGGGGGAAATATACTGTAATGGCATCTGGGTCTTAACTGTTCAAACTCTGGCTGAACTTAAGTTGCCCTCAGGGATTTATGCACTAGTCAGACCACACTTCACCCACTCTACCCAAACTGTGCCCCGTTTGATCTGCTAGAATCCCATGCTACAGTTTTAACACTTCAATCATATCCGTTTCATGGGTGAGATCACGTGTTGTGTTGTTGTTGTCTTTTCGTATGTCCATTCATGCCCATTGGCATGTGCTCTCATTACTGTGCAGGAGTGGACAGTATCGAATGGCTTACGGCCTACATTCATAATGACCTGTCAGACGCCAGGCCTTTCAGTACATCAGCAAGGACGCCCCAGAAGTGAATTATGCACCCATGGCCAACACCTGTGTGTGTGTGTTTGTGTGCCTTAAGCAAAGGAAGCAGGTAGATGGATGTAAGCTCATCATGAATGGGCGCGGCCCTTTTTATTGTCTGAGGGGCTTTAGTTGTCGAAAGGGCATGCCTCAAGTCCAAGAAAAACAGCAGTGAGTGAAAAAGTAAAAAATACAAACGAGTTACGCAAAGAGGTAAATTGTTTTGGTTTCATGACTGCGCTAGCTAGAGGGTGAATGAGTGGGGTCCTTGAGCTGTAAACTGTACATAGTACTTGACTAGCGAGGGCGTCACAAAGCGCCTAACAAGAATCGCGTAGCTAAGAACTTGATCCAACTCTCCGAGGTCACATGCGCGTATAGAAAAGGTCAAAGTTAATGACGTTGTCACACAAGAGGCCGACTCTGTCAAAGAAATCAAATGAATGTTCCCAAGGGGCCCCCCTCTGTGTTATTGGGTCTTCACAGAGCAGAGGGCCGCTCACATCAAAAGGTTTGTGTAGGTACAGGAATTTGGAAATCACTGGAGATGGACCATAGATGAAAAACAGTTTTTAACTCGATACTTCTGTCTGTGATTTAAGACCAAACACTCACCCACAGGCTGTTTTTGTGTGTTGATTTTTTCAGTAGTCATTCCAGGTCTTACAGAATCTGTAGTTTTAGCCAAATTGAAATGTTGCCAAAACTGCAATGTTAATGTTCTAAAGTTGTATTTCTGGTAAATCAATTTTCTGTGGTTGACAAAGATTTTCAAGATAAATTACACCAGTAGAAATGCTGCTTGCTTGCAACATATAGGTTTTAATAATATAATTTGAAGTCGGTCTTAACAAATAATGGTATAATAGTGACTATTTATCGTGTGTTTCAACATAATGTTTGCGTACAACTTATCCAACTGTGCATGACATACACACCATCCCTCTGTGGTTGTCCTTTTTTTTTTCACCACTGCGGGCTTTGCTCATGTCAACTATATGACAAACTACGCTATCGCCAGCGCTGCAGAGGAATCCCTCAAGAGCCAAAGCAGATGGGGCCCCCGGTGACCGCGGTGTACGTCTCTGACACAACTGTAAGGCTTGTTTCCATGGCGCTCCATGGCTCCCAGCAGTGGAGTAATGGACATTTTAAAGAGAGTTCACAACAGTCAGTTTTGAAGAAAAATGTTTGCGCGGGTTCTTTCTCTATTGCAAAACTTGAAATTATGTCAGCAAATAAGAAACGAAACAACGAGGACCTCAGAAAAAGCAAAAGATCCATCATTGTGTATCCCCCGTCGCAATACACATAACAAAGGTGCTTGCGTGCGCATGTGTGTGCGTGTTCCCACACCACCACAGAGTATTTGTGTGTTGTGGTGACGGGGGGGGGGGGTGCTGCTGTTCTTTGCCCTCTTAGTTGACTGCAGCAGACACCTTCAATACAATAAACTAATGGGTAAACACAGAGCAGACAGGATGTCATCCCCTGTTACTCTACTGCAGCATCAAAGGACAGCCCTAACTCCACTGGCCTTTCTTCTCCTCACCTGTAAACGCTACCTCAGTCCTCCCCCCACTTGTAATTGTAGCTGGGCCCTCTGAAGTGGCTCCCTCAGGAGCGGTGGCAGCACGGCCACAGTCGACCAGTGGTATGATGAACATGGTGGTTTATCCAGAGTTTGTCCAGCTGTGTAGAATCACTGGATTTGGACCAAATTGGGAGGAAGGATTGGGAGATGAAAAGGGAAAGGGAGATGGAAACCACAATAGATTTCCAATATTGAAATACCCATTTCACTTTTTAAGTTATTTAACTTATGCTATGCTTATACGTAATTTGTAACCACACTTCGTTGTTGCGTATTTACAATGAACAATCAAGTATTATGTATTATCTCTTTATTCTATGTTGGTCATTTTTAACCACACTTTGTCCTTGTATATTTAGTAGGGCTGCCCTGAATGCTTCAAAGCTTCGACCATTGCCATGGTAATCGAAAGTCCAAATCAGAATTTGAATGCTTCGGGGGTTTTTTGTTTGTTTTTTATATATGCATTACCCCAAAAATCCCATGAAATAAGAAATAGTAATCCAACATTATTCATTATGCATTACTATTACTTATTCTAATATTCTCAGACAAGGACATTTAGCGCTCTCATTGTCACCAGCACTGAAACTGCGACAGTTACTGCTACAGCTTATGTATTTATCTTTTTTGTTTGTTTATAGGCCTACATATGAGCACATTTGTTTTCATGGGCTGTGGCTGTCATTTATTTGGTTTTATCACACATTTTGAAGCCGTTTTTCATTGCAATAAAAAGAAAAATCCTTGGAATACCATTTTTGTCCTCTACTCTGATTAGACTAATAATAATAATTAATAATAAGTAATTACAATAATAGCAAAGTATATAAGTAAGGTATGGTATGGTAAGGTATGATAGCTTGTGTTGTTCGTTCCGTTCGTTCGTACATGGTGGAAGTAGGATGAGGAGTGACCAGTTGTGCTGAGTGAAATTTGGGAAATGGTGTTACTGCTGAGGTATGTCTGTGCCCCTGTCTCTCTTCCTCCCCCTCCCTCCTCTCTGTCTCTCTTCCTCCCCCTCCCTCCTCTCTTTCTGTGACTTAGTCTGTTTCAATCTCCAGTGCCCTCCCTTACCCGTTGTGCAATTGAATTTAAATAATGCATAGGGTCTACTGTCTGTCAGGATGGTTTGTGTGTGTAGGTGTGTGCAGGTGTGTGTGTGTATCTGTAGGTAAATGTGTCTGTAGGTGTGTGTGTGTGTGTGTGTTTGTGTATGTGTGTGTCTGTGGGTGCAGGTGTGTGTCTGTGTATCTCTGTGTGTGCTTGTGCTTGTGTGTGTGCTCGTGTGTATGTGTGTGTGTTTGTGTATGTGTGTGTCTGTGGGTGCAGGTGTGTGTCTGTGTATCTCTGTGTGTGCTTGTGCTTGTGTGTGTGCTTGTGGTGTGTATGTGTGTGTGTGTGTGTGTGGGTGCAGGTGGGTAAGTGTGTGTGTTGACCTTACTGATGTAACCCAGTCACCTACACCCGTCACACTTCATCTTCCACTGCTGAGCGTTTTACATGACACCTGGTGTAAATGTTTCAGCAGCTTCTTATGTGGTTCCTTTATGAATTGAAACCCAGCTAAGCCCCCCCCCGCCCATATCCAGAAGAAGACCCGAGCTAAGGTTCGTCTTTATTACAGAGAGCTGTCACACCTTCTACAGTATTCTTGGTAACTCCTTGAATGACGGAAAACTCCCAAAATACCTTATTTTTCCCTTCCCAGACGGGACAAGTCCCTAGTGGAAGATTAGTATGGAGGTGGCATTGTGTTCATTGTCTGGTAAGTCTCAGGTTCACTGTAGGTGTTTCCACAGATGGAACATAGATACGCACCGTGAATCCCAGCTCAGAGCTCCCCATTGTACAGCCAAGGCATATCTCTAGTTTATGATTGTTATCATATGTCTCATAGTGGCGTGCTATCTACAACCCCTCGCCACCACAACCCCCCACACGCACACACACACTCTCTTGTCTGTTTTATTCCCTCTCCAAGTTGTATTTGGTTAAGATGTCGTTTTTACATTTTTAAAAAGCAGTAACAGTTACTGCTTACTCTGATGACAGTAAGTGCCATTTAAATAGGTGATTTGGAGCTGAAACTTTCCAGGTTTTTTCATGAACTTATCGACTCAAACACCGTCATTAGAGTACACATTTAAGCAACAAACACACTTGTATGTGCGCACAGACACACACACACAGACATATACCAAAGCAGGTAATTTCTTATGCAGGTCATGCTCCAGTGATTGTGCAAGAGAGTTTCCATGTTGCAGTCACAAAAGAGTGTTTTTTCTTTTGCCTGTGTGTGGGTGGGAGTTGGACTGGCAGGGACGTGTGTGTGTGTGTGTGGTGTGTGTGTGTGTGTGTGTGTGTGTGTGTGTGTGTGTGTGTGTGTGTGTGTGTGTGTGTGTGTGTGTGTGTGTGTGTGTGTGTGTGTGTGTGTGTGTGTGAGACATTGTTTAGTCTTCTAGTCTGATAATACTTAGGTTATTGCATTTTTCCCTTTTTAGGACCAGCCATCTTCTTTCCACCCAGGACACCCATGATGTTCCATAGTTATTATTTTTTAATGAACTTGCTTTGAGTGTAGAAGTGAGCCCATGACCACTGAGTGAATAACATGGGGGGTCGGGGGCGGGGTGGGGGGGGGGGCATCATCCAGGACTGCACTGTATAGCAACATTCAAGTCGGCTAATCTCTTAACAGCGGCAAAAGCTTGTGTTTGCGTGGGGTCAGAATTAAGCCGCGCCATTACCATATTGTCAACTCTTCCATGGAATTACCCTCACAGACGTGCATTGTGGGTAGGGCAGACGGAGGGCTCGCTGGAGATGAATGGCTGTTTACCATCCAGTTGGATCTGTCTCCAACCACACGCAGCTAAAGCCACCATGGCTAACCTGCTCACTGCACTCACAAGCATCACACACACATACACCCATATGCTGTCTCAATGGATGTAAAGTCCAAGGGAAACCAATGGTGTACACACACACACACACACACACACAATCTATTTTCTCTGTGAGAGAGCATTAAATGCCTTTCAAGCACACACACACACACACACAAACCAAATGAGACATGTTAATCCCAGCAACCAATGGGAGGCTGCTGCTGCTGTCAGGGCGGGCCACGGTAGTGGGTCTAACCGGGGTTGACAGAGCATGCTGGGAAATGCTGGGAGAGTTGAGAGTTAATAATACGACTCCCATCACATTCGGTCCAGTAGAGCTCTCTCAGACGCATGTCTGTCAACACACACACGCACACCGTGAGGGTAGACATAGCTGGTGATCTTACCATTCGTCAGCTGATGGTCTGATAAAAGGTGTACAATTTTTAAGGCCAGTTCATAGTTTGGAAGAAAAAAAGGATGCATGTCAAAAGTTCTTTCGTGGGTAAAGATGTCCAAAAATGATCGATGATCAAATCCATCATACATGATGATCCTTATGCTCAGTGGATGCACTCATTCTGCCCTGGATCACCTCTGGGCCAATAACAACGAGCACACATGCCTGTGCATGTGCACATCGTGTGTCGATTTGTTTAGTTTTTTGTCTGTGTCTGTGATGTAAACATGGCTCCCGTGGCAGGCTGTGTAGTGTCTCCTGCTGAACTGCGTCTCCCTCTGGGCTATTGATGGACGCCGTGATGTCATCCGTGCTGCGCACTGAACTTGGAAGTCATCATTGCTCTGCGGTGTCTAAACATGAATGTAATAATTATACTCCTGTTTCTTTTCCTCTTCCCCCTCCCTGTTGCTGTCCCTGCTCCTTCTGTCTCCCCCTTGTGTGTCCTTCTCCCAGGGAGCTGTCTTCCAGGCATCAGTCCATGGTTCCCTTCAGCGGTGCCCGGGAGTCTCAGCTGATCTGAGGAAAGAGGGAGGCTGCATGGGTGGAGAGAGGCTGCATGGGTGGAGAGAGGCTGCATGGGTGGAGAGGGAAGCAACGAACCACTGCATTGTATAGTATTTTTTATGAACACGTCTTCTCATTAAGACACTTTTGTTGATTGTTGACGTACATTTGATACAAGTTTTTATAGAAATCCAATCTGAATTGATGGACCTCTTGTTATTTTGTGGCCTCCAAATCCCATAAAGAATGAGGTTTTGCATTTTGTAATAAAGGTTTTGTAATAGCAACATCTTTGCAACCGATACAGTATTTTCTTTTGTACATTGAGAAGTTACATTTCAAAGTTTGAACTTGAATATACATTCTCTTCTATACTTTCTTTGTGTGTGTGACTGCATGGTGATAGTGTTGTATGTCTACATGGGCTTGTTCAGTCATGTATGTGCATGCGTGTCTGGCCATGGTCATTTGCACATGACTTGCCACTATGGGTTTTCAGCTAGAATTGACTGGGAAATGCTTCCCCCAGCTTCTGGTTGGCCCAGTAAGTCAGTTTTTATTGTCCTTTGTGTAGCAGGAGCTAATTAAATATTGAGACACTTTCTAATTGTGATTCATTATTCATTTATTAATATGGCCTAAAGCTGGGTGACAGCTGGTATGTGTGTGTGTGTGTGTGTGTGTGTGTGTGTGTGTGTGTGTGTGTGTGTGTGTGTGTGTGTGTGTGTGTGTGTGTGTGTGTGTGTGTGTGTGTGTGTGTGTGTAAAATGATCTGGCTTCTAAAACCACAACCATCTCAGTGAAGAGCATTTTCGCCTTCCAGCATAACATGCATTTGAATTCAAATCACGGTTCATGAATTGCTACCAGAAATGGAAACACTCCAAGACAAGCATTTTTCCAGTAAGTTCCCATCAATGAAAAGGGAGCTTGTGTTTTTACAGTTACTCAACCATTTTTGTTCAAACTAAACAAACATTAAAACTGAAACCATTGTTATTGAAATGGGATCTAAAACATTAGCGTTACCTCTCCTTTTGACTTTGGTTTTATTCGCTATTCCTTTATATATTATATATTACACTTGTTTTTGCCAAATAGTAAACGGGCCCTTGGTATGCAATTTATATCCTCCTTCCCTCCCTATTTTATATCAGCATTACTGAATACATCAAATGATCACAAAAATAAAAATGTCAATTGATCAGCCCTGCCAACATCTCTGTGTGTGTGTGTGTGTGTGTGTGTGTGTGTGTGTGTGTGTGTGTGTGTGTGTGTGTGTGTGTGTGTGTGTGTGTGTGTGTGTGTGTGTGTGTGTGTGTGTGTGTGTGTGTGTGTGTGTGTGTGTGTGCGCGTGTGCGTGTGTGTGTGTGTGTGTTTTCAACCCGTTTCTCAGCCTTGGTGACCTATTAAAGCTGTGGAATGTGCAGCGTGGACCTCGCCGACCTTGTCGTGTTGTGGACCGGTAGTTCAAGATCAAAGTGCTAGGGAGGCAGAGGTTCGATAGAGCAGGTCCGTCTCTGTGTGTGTGTCTCTCTCTCTCTCTCTCTCTCTCTCTCTCTCTCTGTCATAGCAAATTTTCAATATTTACATTTGTTTACCCTCTCTCAATATGTTTAGAGGAAACGGAAGAGAGAGACAAAGAAAATGTGCGGTCACTGGAGGGTGTATTGCAATAATATTTAAGTAAAGACACCATTTTATATTTACAAGTAAATGGTAAGAAATTCCCTTTAATAAATATACATTTTTGAATAGACAAATACAAAATACTTTCTTTTTAATTCCCTACAATCTGTGCACTTTTGTCAGGGAAAGGTGAAGAGAATCACAGACCATTTCTCTATTATTTGCAGATGTTGCTCATGATGGTGGAACTAATCGTTTTAGCTGATTCTCTGTTCGGCAGAATAAATACTAAGGCACAGGTAGCACTATGTCTTTTGTCTACATTGTCACCGCTACTCTGGTACTTCATATATTGAATGATAATAGCCTAGATGAGAGGACAATTATACGGATTACAATCCATTATACCCCACCTTCGTTACACGTCCATTGCGCACAACAGCCAGCAAAGAAAAAGCCCATAATAGGGTAATATTACCTGAACATGTTGACAAGGCAATTTTCAAATAGGTGCGTCTTTCAGTTTGTTTCCAGAAGAAGTGCAGCCGTAGGTGCACTGTGCTATGTTTTGTCGTATTGTTATTTATTATTTCGAGGGACAACCCTCCTGTGTAATCCTACCATCTGGGACTGCAGGGTTGGCTGAGCATAAACTTTAATACAAATCTGCAGTTGCTTGAAGGGCAACTTTGGTGTCCCACTCGATGCATTAAAGTGAGTTACACACACGCACACTGAATCTCTGTGTGGATTCTGTTTACAGTATTTAACCTTATCTTTATCCCATCTTATCACTGTGGGTGAAACGCTGTCTGCTCAAACTACTGCACCCGCGTGACGGTCAATTCCTGTTCCCAGCCCCTCAGGAAGCATGGCTCTATTGCTGATGGGGGTCTAGAGGTGGGGGGGGGGGGGGGGGGGTTGTCACTCCATGCCTCATGTTGAGGACACATTACAACACAGTGCATGTTAAATAATAATAATGACATTATTATCATTATTATTATTATGTTTTGCTGTAAAAACTTTGACACAACAGTAAATGATAGGTGCTTGTGTTTGGTGTTTATTTTGTTGTTTTTAATTTGTTCAGTTTTGTAAGTCCATTGGGGGGATGGACATCAAATTAAAATATATCTTCCAATAGTTGTCTTATGAACCACCAGTGTATTGTTTGGCACACATTGTTAAATGAAATCAGGTTTCTGTTGTTGTGCTGTACTGTGTTCTATTCTTCGGCCACGCCTTACCATCTGTTCCGCCTATAGGCCTGGCAGGCTGGTTTCATTCAGTTGATTTACGTCTACTCGTGGTTAGATTTGACATTTGCGATCATTCAGGCATAGCCTGCTCTCAAAGTTGTTACCTTGTTGTTTTGATTTGAACACAATGACAAAATTACAATATAACAAAATAAAGGCAATAGGACCTGGATCCAAGGCAATGTTTAATATCAAATAATCAAGTATGTTTGGTCTGCTTCCTGTGGACTCCTCTCCACTGAAGCACTTGTAAAAAAATATTTGCTAGTTTATGAATTAGCTTTTAAGGTTTTGAATTTGTTTTGTGTATTTCCTGATGACATTCTGGAGGTATCCTTTTGGATGACTATGCATAAAGCAGCGGGGTGTATTGCATGGTTGAGATGGTATTTGTGTTTTTGAGGTGTACACAGTATCATTATCAGAGCATTTATTCAGGAGTCTGTGATTATCGTGCTTTTACTGTTCCAAGAAACGTTTACTCTTAGCTGTGGGAATGTAATTTGTGGAATCCTGTTCTTACACACAAACACATACAGACACATAGAGTGGAAATACTCTGCCCAAAATACTGTTGCGAAGCTGAATTATGGATATATTGTTTTCAAATGGTCCAGATGTTACAAGCAACTAAGTCTCAGTTACTCGTTATGCTTCCCTGTCAGGTTTACGTCGTCAATGATCAGCCTTTGAGGAGAACGTATAGCAAGTTGGGAACTAAATGGTTATGGTTTAGGCAGACCATGCAGTGTTGACTGGTTGGTGTTTAACTGTAATCTTTTGCTATTGTAAGCTGGATCTCATTCTATCTACACACCGTCCAAACTGTGGAAAAAGACATTAACTGTAAAGTGATTCTGAATGGCCGTGTAAATGCTCTCAATTGAATGTAACATAGTTTTAAACTGTCCAAAGAAATCTTACAGTGGCAGCTGTCTTTTCAAAGTTGTAGGTATTTCTTTTATAATTATATATAATTATTATAAGTGAATAAAATCATATTGAAACAAAAATAACAAAATCCCAATAACATGATGTTCTCATATTCAAACATTTGTATCACAACTGTGTTCCTCTTCATTAAACATTTGTGATGATTGCAACAGAAGGGGAAATCAAATCAAATCAAAAACGCTTAACTTTTTGGCCAGTGTGTTTTCTGATCTTTCTGACCCTCACGTGTTCATGTGGAAAAGTCTTTCCTAAAATAGACTCCCCCTGAGACCTGCTTGCAGAGGGGTCATCATGGCAGATAGACTGCTATCTGATGCCAGTGTTTCGTTCCAATACATGTATTTATTAATTTGCTGTGTCAGTCATCCCTTTACTCTTTCAAACTGACTTTTAAGCTCACAAGTCATCGGTATTCCTGAATAACAACACTGATGGACGTGGTGGGCTCTTTCATATGCATTTCACTCTTATTTATGTATTATGTGTGCCCTTTCTATCTGTGAATCTACATGCCCTACTGCCTTGCCAAAAATAATCCCAAAAACACCAAGATGAATAGAAGGAAAACATATTCAGCACCTGTCACAGCTACCAAGTCTGCTACTGTGATGGGTGATATTTTGGCCATGTATGTGTGTGTGGCCCTTGTACATGTTATGGCTCGCTTCCTGACTCCCCTTCATAGTCGGTACCGACAAAACAAAACAAGACATGCCAGTCAGTTCCAACCCTAATGCTTTTCGCCATATTATATACATCCATGTTCAGGGGCGGCACATCTGATGACTACTGGGGAGGGGGGGGGGGGAATGGATTCACTTCAGTATCGTGAGTGTTTTCCACAATTTTGTAACCAATTTTCTTTTAAAGCCTGAATCGCAGTCGCAATACTTGTAGAATCGCAATACATATCGAATCGGCACCCGAGTATTATGAGAGTATGGAATGGGGAGATAAGCATATGGTCCCAGCCCTAGTGTCCACCTCATTACCCGTGAGGCCAGCTGTGCCGAACAGATCTAAACCATTGGACTCCAGAAGCGCTATACAGCAGGAGTGTGTAACCGCGTGGTCTCCCTCCCTCGCTTCCTCTAAAAGAAAAGACGCACGGATACAAATAAATGGACTGGATAAGAGTCTGTCATTTGCCTGCCATCTCTCTTCCACGCCTGCTGTCAAGACGCGAGGAGAGAGAAGCACACAAGAACAGGCTTATCAAGTCCATAAACATCAATGCCTGTCCTCCTTCCAATAGCTCTATAAATCAATGTGTCTCGCTCGCTGGCCCATGCTGTTCATCCATCTCCCTTTGTTTACTTTGCCAATCCTATTATTCCTATCTCTTCCATTTATCTTTCTTTTCATTACATTAATTACAAACTGAGTTGAAGCACATAAACTTGGAAATGACTCTATGTAATATGCGATATGAATATATCGCATATTAGAGGAGTAATAAAGCCGGGAGGTGTCCTGGCATGCTGCTCCACACGTATAGGAGCCCTATAACAGCACGGCAACCACCTTAGCTTCAGGACTGGTTGGTTGTCATCAGAATAATGAATACAGCAGCGCCGTTGAATGTCGTTAAATAGATGGAGGTGCTGCACTTCTAGTTTAATGATCAAACATTTCAGACGCCAAGACAGAACCGGTTGGCACAACCAACAGGGCGAGGGCATAAACAAGGTTCATTACATTCCCTGTAAGGCCAGGGTGCCAAGGACAAAGTATAGGTTCTGCCATTCTGGTCCTTCTCATCAGGTCTGATGAGGCTGCACTTTGTCTTAAAGAGATATGTGGTTTGTTTTCCAGCACCAAATCCGAAAACAACTTTTGTTGTTGAACTTCCCATATCACAACGGATGTTTCCACATCTCTCGCTCGCTCTCGCTCGTTCTCTCTATATATCAAGTGATCGCTCTCTCCATGGTTCAGTGTGTCCCGCGTGAGGGGCACCCCTACCGTGCCGTACGGCAGGGCCCCTGCCACATGGGGGTGGGTGTGATTTCTTTAAGTGGCTCATTATGGCCCCCCTGCCTACTTAGCCTCTCATCAGCTCCCATCCTAATCCACGCTGACACGGCAGGCCCAGGGACCCGGCTGTTTCTCCTTCATTATTCATAACGCCTTACTCTCCACACTCACACACACACACACACACACACACACACACACACACACACACACACTATGTGCTCTTATATCATAGACAAGCTTAAAGGCACAATGAGTATAATTTTCCTAAAATGCTTATGACCCACTAGAAGTGTGTCATCCATCCAACCGACAAATCCTACTCATTGTGCCTTTAAATTGATTGGCTCCCGCCCTGGACTGGTGTTGCTGTAATAGGCCTTCAAGCCAAGTGTGTAGTAGTTATAGTAGTTATCCCAGTTAGGGGTCTCTGCTCTCTAACCTGGGGGACATTCAGGGAAGTGGAAAGAAGTGTCAGAATGAGACTTGACCAATACTGTGTCCTTTTGCTGCTGCTGCTTCGCTTTAGGCTTAACTCATAGGAATAGTGATTCACACAAATGGCATCTGAAGGTTGAATAAAGGAGTGGGGACACTATGCCACAGCTATGCAACAGCTTGGGTCAGTGGTTCCTTGCTTCTGGGTCAAAGCTCTGTAAACTAGAATGTATTACTGGCATTGGGGAGGATATCATATGAATATATGAATTATGCCCATTCACCTGTATGTTGTTTTGTCGTAATACAGTATAGCATGCAGAGATTTAACGTGATGGCGGTTACTGGTGTGTTATGTGGATTGATGGGGATTAAAACTCTGGTGTCTATCAGAGAAGCGGTTGTCTAAGGACATAGAAGCAGCAGGGCTTACCTCTCATTTCATACACACACACACACACACACACACACAAGACATGCACAGGCACACACACACACACACACAGGGCACACACACGCATGTGCGCACACACACACACTTTCTTAACCTAATTTAACCGGGAAGTCTCTTGAGATTATTAACATGCACACACTCACATGTGGAAGTTATGCTGGCTGCTTGGAGAGCTGATATTTAAAATATTTTGAGCGCTAAAATGTCACATCTGTCGCCAGCTGCTGTGTTACCAACTCACAAACAAACATGTCTACACACATACAGACACACACATAAGAGCTTCTATAACTAACAATGTGTGTCTAATTATTTCCATACTAATATTTCTATTTCTATGCTATTGTGCGCTCATAAATCAGCTTAGGCAACCTTGATGTGTATTTAAAGCTCTGCCAATGACAATTTAATTCATAGTTGCGTCCAGCTGTTTATTAGGGCTGCAGGATACACACATCCCTGGCAGGTGCCTCACACACACACACACTCTCACATATACAAAAACACAGACACACACGCCCACTCTTTCTCACACATTCTCTTCTCTCTCTCTCCCACTCTCACAGACAGACAGACAGACAGACAGACACTTACACTTGTAGTCCAGTCTACTGGCTTTCCGCAGGGATTAGCTCTGCATGACGTGGGTGTGCATACATACACACACACATACACACACGTTCACACACTATACTCTTTTATCCAGGATGAACAGCTGTCCTCACCCCTCTCTCTGTCTATGTCTCTGTCTCTCTGTCTCTGTCTCTCTGTCTCTCATTCTATTCTCTCTCAGGTCTTTTCTTGTGGAGTTGCTTGTCTTCAAGTGAACCAGTTCCTTCCTAGTGTCCTCATTATAATACTCAGTGCATGGAATAATTAGTATAATACTCAATGCTTGGAAAGGTGCAAGCACTCAGACAGTCTCGCATAGACAGAAATACGCTATAGACATTCATGGTGAAACACACATAGACATAATAATCCGGCAGTTATAACTAAAATACACTATTCAGATGAATGTGATGAAGTCAAAACAACAGTAAGATTTGATACAAACCCCAATGGACCATTTTCACAGGTCGTCAATAGTAGGCTTAAGTAACCTCCTGTTTTTGCATTAGGTCAGTTTTATTATTTGAATACTTATTGTTTTAGTCTGTTGCAGCACCAGCCTGGTCAGTGTATATTTACTTGACTAGTTGTGTCTATACTGGTGTACTGCCGTACCTAAATCAAATGAGCCCATAATTAGTGTTATGAGCTACACCGGTGTGTTTCCTACTGTGATGCTTGAAGAGCATTAGTGGGGGGGGGGGGGGGTCTTACTTGGACTGGAACACAGGAACACTAGTCGACACACAGATGTAGAAGGAGCCTCTTGAGGACCGTGTTTCCATGTCCGGTTATATAAACTCCAGTGTTTATGGGGGAAGACGTTGTGAACAGCTGCTCACTAACTGACCCACACACACACACACACACACACACACACACACACACCACCACTACCCCACACCACCAGAGGGCTGGGTGCTGAGACAGAGGCCTGCGTTCAAATGCACACTTCACCCGGTTGCATAACTTCACCCGACACACTGTGTGTGTGTGTGTGTGTGGGAGAGTGGTAGAGAGAGTGGTAATGCACAGAGACAGATGCACTCACTCACTCAAACAAACAGACAGACAGCAGTGTGAAGAGCTGGCACGCCTCCAACAGCCAACAGTGCATTCGACTCCCATCAGACTGGACATGAACACAGACCACAAGTATTCCTCACACCAAGAACTGATATATGAAACCACCCATCGCTGCAACCGTCCACCAATGGTTGATGAGAAAAGCCAGGAAGTGCGACATCCCTGGTTAATAAAACAGCTGATTGGGGTGCAGGGAGGGCTCTGGTGTCGGATGACGAAGGCCGGCGTCTCCACTGACACATTTGCATGGGATCAGGATTAGCTAGAGGGTGATAGCAGATCCTGGCCGACGTGAAAGAGGAATCTTAACAGTTAACTTCACAGTTATGGGTGTTGAGAATGAATAAAGCAGCATATTGTAAACTACTGGAGCAGCAGCAGATGCTCGAGTCCAAAGTAAAGGGGGGGGGGGGGGGAACAGTTCACAGAGCTAAGAGAGGGTAGTCAGCCCAAGAGGCCTCGTCTGTGTGGTCGCTCATACGAAAGTTGTGCTGCAGGGCTTTTTAAAGTGAGAATATATCAAATATAGCAAATGCTACCTACTGCCATCTGCACACAAAGGTTGTGGGGATATTCTAAAACGTTCCATCATGGCCTCAATGAAGAAAAAAAAAACGAAACCATGGAAAATAATTTTCATAAATATCGACTCCATTTTTATTCCTCTTTTGCTGATACCAGCATGTTCTGACCTGTAATTGTGTTCATTTGTTAATTGCTTAAATTGCTCCAGATTACAGAGAAGTAGGAAATACTATAAAAAATAAATGCTTTGGCTTTCCTCTCCCTTCATGGTACGTTTTCTTTTTATATTCAGTTCTGAATACACACTAAAACCATAAACTCTAGCCTTGCTATGTCTAGTCCTATTTATACAATATCAATTATAATGAGGTTCCCTTATAGATGTGTTTTTTTATCATCTAAAGTTTCGATCATAAAAATATGAAAATCCTGAGGGCCCCTCTGACCTTGGAGCCCTGGGCCTGAACCCCGTCAGGGATTCCTCCTGCAGATGGAGAGCTTACACAATAAACTAATCCTCCATAACAAAATAAGTCTATATAAACGTGGTGTGTGTGTGTGTGTGTGGTGCTTGATTATAAAGACACTGGCTTTTGAGTCAACAGACTATCCATATCATGCAATAAAAAGGCAGACATTATGCATGTGGTTACATAAAATCTAAAAGGCTAAAAAGAAAAGTGTTACACACATTTAAAAACAAAAATGTGTGTTGCAGCAGTATAATTGTAGTAAATGTTCTCAATGGTAATTACACAGAGACCAGAGTTGATTGATTGGAATGAAATCACACCACAAGGCAGGACGTTATGTTATACTGTTTATTTCAACAGTGGTCGTGAGTTATTGATGAGCGGACATAGTGTGGTGCCGGATGCATCCAGGTGAACCGAGCACAATGTTAAGCGGCCTGAAGAGATGCCCACATTGTCGGTTCACATCCAAGTGACATTTGACCTAAGAACGGTAGATACGCTTGCATTGTCAGATAACAAAAAAGAAATGGCCAACATAATTGAGTTTAGTGTGCAGAATGATGTCGTCCGTCTTATTGATCGTGTATTGGATGTTAAAAGTCTTTGTTACAAGAGTTAAGACCACACCATTAACTGGATATTTGGGCTCATTTTTAACCGTATTTAAATCCAAAAACTAGATTTATGGATGCATCTATAACACACGCACACACACAGCACTTTTGGTCTTTGAAACCCGTAAGAAAGGCATGGCTGATTCCAGATCAGAGAACGCAAAGAGACACAAAATTATATTTAGAAATGATTTAAGACACGGTTAGTTGTCGAAACAAGATCAAAGTGTCGTGTTTGCTACTGTTGCTCTCCAGGCTGTTGAAATGGTTGTCTTGTTTGGATGCAGTTTGTGATGTTGGAGAAATACAAGAGCCAGAGAGCAGGCTGTAGCTCGCAAATAAGATTCAATAAATATGCAAAACATTACAAAAAAACCTGACATGGGAATTCAATTTTATGTGAGGCAATAAAAAAAAACAAATCTCTTCACTATATTTAGTAGGTTGTTTGCAATTTCCTCAGTTTTCAAACATCAACTAAATGGTTTGACTGAATAGGACATACATACTAACAATATTAGATACCAGCTGAGCAGAAGCTGTCTTGTTTTCAAACATAAAAACTAATTTTTAGACCCAATGTGTATAGGATGATCAGAATTAATTGATAATAACAATTTATTATTCGTCATTTATTTGTCATTTGTTAATAAAGGCTACTGGCAAAAAGTCAAATTGAAGACCACTGTGTATGATTCTCTATCCTCGATGTTTACCATGTCAGTGTACAGTCTATGAATCCATGTCTGTCCAATATTTGAGTCAAATCTGAACAAAATTGGTTAAATACTTAACTACTTAATGTCCCTGTGTGGCAAGTCTGGAGAAAGAGATAAATCAGCGTTATAATGTTTTGTTTTATTGTTATCACGTTATCTGATCTCAACACAGGGACGACTTGGAGTTGAGCAAAAAAAGAAAACCAATATTTTCTGCACATTGTGGTTAGGTAGTCGGCCGAGTCTAGATCTCAGACACCGTGCCTTTTAAACACATAAACGCTGCCATATTGTCAGACTAACTGCCTGGTGAAATATATAGCTCATAAAACAAATCTCGAAGATGACCTTTGATCAAGTTTACTTTAATATACTACATTTTCATAATGCATGCTATGACTTCAAATGTGTTTTGTGTTAATACTCCAGGATCACACTTATGATCACATATATTGCGCACGGACTGCCTTGCCTACTACATATGATAGTTATTGCTATAAACCGACATGCCTAAAACACCAAGGTGTCCTAATAGTTGAAGGGTGGTGCTGTCAGTCTCGATGCTTGTGGGTGGACTCATGTGAAGTGGTGTCGTTGCAACAGGTGGAGGCGCTGCAACCTCAAACCCAAACTGAACTGAGGTGCGTTTTTTGTTTTTGTCTTTAAGAGAATTATGAATCATGTTTCCTTGTGCTGTCACTGTCCACACAGATGTCAATGCCCCTGAGTGTGTGTGTGTGTGTGTGTGTGTGTCTCTTTCATATTGCATAATAAGTTGCCCATGGTCAGTCCCATACTTAGGTTATAGGTCACACCAGAGACTCGCAGACAGGCGGGTTGTCTGAGTCCTGGCTGTGCATGGAGCTGAGGCCCGTGTCCGAGTCGTCATCGTTCAGGTTGCAGGTATTGGACAGACCCCTGGCCTGGTCCACCCACCCGCTGCCCTTCTCCATGGCAACAGCAACAGCAGCAGCAGTAGTAGTAGAAGAAGTAGAAGAAGATGAAGAAGAAGGGACCTGGGCCTCCACCACCACCACCATCGTCCCAGCGCCGCCCTGGTCACTGACGGCCAGACCCTGACTTAACCTTTCGACCTCCAGCGTCTCCACGTTTGCCAGTAAGTCCAGCAGCTCCTGTTCCTTGGCCTCCCACATTTCCAGACTGAGGTCCAGGTCCCCCTTGACCGTCTCCAGGTCGGTGTGGAGCCGCAGGCCGATGTACAAACTCGTGTCCAGCTGTGTTTTGATCCTCTCCTCCTCCTCCTCCAACGCCGGGTCGCTCTCGCACGGGCTCTCCGCGTCTGCTCCTGCGGCGTCACCGGTACCGGGACCGGGACCGGGAGAGGAGGCGGGACCGGGACCGGAACCGGACAGGGAGACGTCCACCGAGCTGCCGGTGGACGTCTCCCCGCGCCGCCGTCTCTCCATCCACCGCAGGTTGAGCTCCTCCTGCAGCTGGCCGGTGATGCTCTCCACCAGCGCCTCCCGTTGCGCCAGCTCCTCCTCCAGGCGCAGCACCTCCTCGCAGCGCCGCGCGTACTCCTCGTACCGCGCCAGCGCCAGCGCGGCCTCCGCGGTGCCGCCGCCGCCGCAGCGGCGCGCGTCCTCCTGCCGCGCGGCTTTCCGCTTGCACTCCGAGAAAGCGTGCGCCTCCTCCTCCGCGCTCACCTCCACCTCCACCTCCATGTACGTGTCCTGCACGTAGTTCACGCCGTGTCTCTTGATGCGGTCGAAGTGCACCCTGGCCTCGTACCTCTCGATCTCCCGGTCCAGCTCCCGGATCCTCTGGACCTGCTGGCGGATGGTGTGGTCCTGGGAGATCACCAGGTGCACCAGCGTCTCCATCTTCTCCACGGACGCCTTGTCCTTGGAGACGGCGGTGCTGCTCTCCTCCTCTCGCTTTCTGTTCATTTTGTCCAGCTTCCTGAAGGCCTTCCTCACGACGCGCCTCTGCTTGTCCTGCTGCGAGAGGCTGGGGACCCCCTTTAGCGGCGGCGCCCCCCCATCTCCGGGACCCGGACCGGGACAGGGACCGCCGCCAGTGTCCTTGCTCTGCACCACCCGCGCCTCCGCGCTGCGCGGCCCGTTGTTGGGCAGCGACGCGTCATGCTTCACCAGGACGAAGCGCACGTTGTCCCGCTCGTCGCCCCACGCCCCCCACAGGCGCAGGATCCGGGTCTTGTTGGGCAGGATCCGCTCGAAGCCCCTCCACTTCTCCGCCACGCAGTAGGACTGCGGGGACCCGGACAGCATGGACCCCCCCGCGGTCCCGCGGTCCCGCTGCTGGTGCCGCCGCTGCCGCTGCGCGCCCTGGTCCTCCAGGAGCACCCGGACCACGTCGGCGCAGGTGGTCCGCTTGGACACGCCGGAGACCAGCTTCTCCTCCCGGCAGACCCACACGGAGAGCTTCCCCTCCTCCGGTTCCATCCCCGCGACCGGGTCAGGTGGACTCGGTTCAACTCCCCCCCCCTCTCTTCGCAACAAAAGTATCGGCGCAGAGTCACACACACACACACACACACACACACACGACGGGCAGACTTTAGGTCATGGGCTTGAAGGGATGTGGTCTGGTTCCATGTCCACCGCAGGGAGGAGGTGGACTAAGTTCGCCGTGCGTCCTGCGTTTGCCGAACCGATGGCCGGCGTATCCCAAGTTGTATATCCAAGTGGTTGATACCGCGACTACATCCATTCATGTTATGAGGACCCCCCCTAAGTCCAGTCCTAGGTGTAGTCTGAGTGGATGTGGTCTTACCAGTGCTGCTCGTTCCGTTCTGCTCGGTTCGGTTCGGTTATTCTTTCGCGTTGCGCGCTCCAGAGAGGAGAGGCTGCGTGCTTCCTCCTCGGCGGGCGCACGTTGCTCTCTGGCCCGGGACGCGACAGCAGAGCGCAGTCCCCTGCGAAGAAAGTGACACGCCCCCCCTCTCTCTGTGTGTGTGTGTGTGTGTGTGTGTGTGTCTCTCTCTCTCTCTCTCCCTCTCTCCGTGTGTGTGTGTGTGTGTGTGTGTGTGTGTGTGTGTGTGTGTGTGTCTCTCTCTCTCTCTCTCTCTCTCTCTCTCTCTCTCTCCCTGTGTGTGTGTGTGTGTGTGTGTGTGTGTGTGTGTGTGTGTGTGTGTGTGTGTGTGTGTGTCTCTCTCTCTCTCTCTCTCTCCTCTCTCTCTCTCTCTCTCTCTCTCTCTCTCTCTCTAATTGGCATGAGAAGCTACATCGTTTGCTTGTGCATTGGCTGCTATGTAAACGTTTGTTTGAGGAATCGAACAAAGGACAAGTAGTCCCAATAATACCCCCCACCCCCCCCCCCCCCCCCTAACGACCACCACATTAATAGTGAAACAAAAAAAAAACCCACAGATGCAATCAAAGATATTGTATTTCAAATGTACAGCGATGGACGGTGTATCGGTTTACATGCACAGTGTGTTTGTGTTCATCGGTTGGTCTTCTGTGATCATAGCCATGGATACAAAGTTTTTGTTGCTGAGATTGCCCTTTGCTATTTCACTTTCTCTCTCTCTCTCTCTCTCTCTCTCTGACTTTTAAATATCCAGCCTCAGCCTTTTGCAAGACCAGGGGACCAATAGCGTGAGTGTATGCTACATACTACACATCCACTTTGTGGAGAGTAAAGCTTAGTGCTATGCATTAACCAGCTCCATCAGAGGACTGTTATACGGCGCTGGAGTCCTGCCATACTGCGTTTTTTCCTATAATCTGCACTCTGACCATTTCAGTCTGACACAAAACAAGTTGGTCTACTGGCTGAGGGATGGATTTAAGGGGGGATGGTTGGTGTGTGTGTGTGTGTCTGTCTGTCTGTCTTGTAAGTACCAGGTTTTCTATATTACATTGTTTTACCATACAATACACTGTTCCCTCCTGATGGTCCAGTGGCTTGTTTTCCCCACATGAGAGAGAGAGAGAGTTTGTTGTTGAGGAGATAACAGTGAAGGTAAATGGAGCTGGGGCCTTTACACCCAGAGATAACACAAGGGACCTGATTCAGAGCACATTCAGAGCACCCAGACCGCATACATGCAGGCTGCACCAGACCATGCATGTCTCCGTCTGTGATGTGATGCAGAAATAGCAGCCATGTCGAAATATACTGCACAAACACACAGATTAACACACGCATACATATTTAAACATTCACAAATAGAAGATCTAAATAAAGCGATGTCTATTAGATGTGTTTGGGATGCTTTGCTGGTTTCCTTCAAGGTTGTCAAATATGTCTGCAAGGGAAGGCAAGTTTCTTTATATAGCAACCTTCAAATACAAGGCCATTCATAGTGCTTTACAAAGGAAGAAGTCACATATAAAAACATTAAAGGGACAAACATTAAAAGAAAATTTAAAAAACGGAAGAAGGCATCACATCTCGCTGATATTTCTGTACTGCAGACTACTTCTGTACTGCAGTATTTATTATTTATTATTACTTTATTGCTTCTGGAATTATGAATTATTAAGGCAGTAAAGCCCATTTAATCAAAGGTGAAGTTTACTGCAGGAGCATTCATGGAAAGTTGTGCTTACTATGGATTTGTCTAAACAATTAATTGATACAGTAATTACAGTGGGTAATCAAAATGATATATCCTCACCTGGCCTTGGCCTATGCAGAATGGTTGGTGTTGTGTCACCCCCTGATGGCCATTAAGGGCATTATAAAAAATCACAACCACAACCTAGCCTACTCTTTAGACATAACTCCATACCAACAATTAACAATTGTTTTTGCCAAAGTTGATCATTTTCATCCATTCATGGATGCCGCTTCACAAGCCGTTTAACACGTTTAACCTCTCTGCCGTCCAGCAGCGAGAACTACATATCCCACAATGCAACAGAGGGCGGTTCTGTCGGGAGACCGGAAGCACGTTGTTTATTAGCAACCGTCGTCGAGGACGGAGAAGAGAAAACTTCAAAGCGGTACCTCGTCGTTTTCGGACGATAAATCATAACGTCCCCCTACGGCCCGACACGTAACGACGTGTCTGGACGTGTCGTAGCCTACTAAGACGCCAGTAACACTGCTAGCATCATGTTGCACTGCGACGTCCGCGGTGTTTGAAGCGAGACTGTGAGCGTCAACGGTAATACTGTGACGGCTGTGTTTGAAGTGATGCTCTGGACATAACGACATGCGTACCACAACATATATGTCCCTGTCCCCACAATGTGTCTCGCTATGCCGCCTACATGCTGTGTTTGTCGTCCATTTACTTATCAGTTAATTGAATTGAGATGCTGTGTATGATGCCTTCAGGTGGAGACATGTCTACATTTGCTGACGAGACTGCGGCCGATATGCCCGTCAAAGATATCACCTTAACCCTGTCTCACTTTGCGACTGGGCCACAACAAGGTAAGCATACGATATGGACATGGTTTTGGTGTACATTGAAATATGGATATTTTACAATAAACCCACTAGGAACTGCAATGAGCATATGGAAATAGCCTAGCCTACACGACTCCACCATTAGACTGTGATTGGATGGGAATGAGTCATCTAAGATGCATTAAGTATACAATTAATATTCAACATATATGTTCAGCATGTGTATAAGAAACTTTCCACTTACTGTTGCTTCCATCGTACGCATACATAAACATGGTTGTGGGAATACTAATGAATGGTACACATGTATTTCCATGAATGGTCTTGTTTCTGGACAGACACCTCGGTGGGCCAGTATGGCAGAGCGCCACAGGATCTCACTCGGGTGTCCAGGGAGGAGCTGGAGGACAGGTATCTGCGCCTCCATGAGGAGAACCTGCTCCTCAAACAGAACAACAACAACCATGAGGACAAGATCAAGAGGTACGAGACAACCAGGACTCAATAATCACTGTTCGCTCACAAAACACCACGTGGATATTGACGATACTGTTCTCACAATACCATCATTATAATGATGCACAAGGATGCGTATTCGAGAAGATTGTAATGTTGTTATTAAGATTCAAACTGTGATTATCTACAACAGACATCTACTTACTTGTGTATTTAACCAGACATCGTTAGGTTTTGTCTATTTGTCAGGAACTACTGAACTACCCTAACTGAAGAATGTCTTGTGCTTAATTGTGCGCTACATAAATAAGCTAACAAGCAATCAGCATGTTGTAGTTCTTTCCAAGCCAGAGAGAGAGTATATTGGTTCGTAATTTAATGCACAACTCTGTCCTCTGGCCAGGCTGGCCACGAAGCTGGTGAAGCTGGTGAAGGACAGGCGTCGGCTGGAGCAGCTGGCGACGGGCGGAGCGGGAGGGGACGGGGCTCGCGCCGCGGGCCGCGTGCGGGACATGGAGATGGAGGAGATGATGGAGGAGCTGCACGAGAAGGTCAGGGGGCTGCAGGGGGAGAACGAGAGGCTGAAACAGCGGCTCCTGGTGGCCAAGCAGCAGGCGCAGGTGCAGAGCAGGAGGCCCAGCCCCTACGGCCGTGTCCAGTCCCGCATCGACACGGGTCGCAGGAGGGCCCGGGAGGACTCCCCCAGCCCCTCTCGGCTGCAGCAAAGAGGTGAGTCCCAGGCCGAAAAAATAATCAATAACTAGAGAACAATGATCGATAACTGGAGAACACTCCCAGATACTTGTATTTGCGGGAATTCAGTGTTAAACACAAAACAATAGATGAACATCATGGCCTGTGCTGTTGGGAGACCATGCTTAACATCCAAATACATTTGTGTTGATTCTTAATAACTGTGTGTGTGTGTGTGTGTGTGTGTGTGTGTGTGTGTGTGTGTGTGTGTGTGTGTGTGTGTGTGTGTGTGTGTGTGTGTGTGTGTGTGTGTGTGTGTGTGTGTGTGTGTGTGTGTGTGTGCGCCATACAGGTACGAGGAGTGTGGAGGAAAGTGGCAGACCTCCAACTGGCATGCTGCCCCGCTACGGACACAGCCTGCTGGAGGACGCCCGGTCAGAGATCAGGAACCTGTACGTATTGTCATCACCATTACATCCTTATCATTACATCATCACCATTACATCATTACCATTACATCGTTGCCATTAAGTCATTCCACTTATGTCACTACCATTATTTCATTGCAATTACATTGTTCCCTCTAAGCTGCTATGTTCTTATCACAGCGTATCATTACCATAAAACCATGACAGCTTCTGGTCGTTCATAATCCTAGAAGTGTTCAGACTCAGTGATTGCAAAGTGCACCTCACTCAAAACAACAGCCTTAGACTGATCCTTTAGGCGTATGGAAGTGCATGATGTCATCTGATGTGTCTAAAGTGAACCCTCCTGGCAGACCTAGCGGCACTGACTCATGGCTGTGTGTTGTGCATCAGGGAGAACGTGCTGGAGAGCCAGCGAGGGGAGCTGGAGGAGCTGGAGAGAGGCTCGCACCTCCTCAGGGATCAGCTGAGGAGGAAGGACATGGAGCACCAGGAGGTCCTGCTTCAGCTCCAACAGCATCACGCGGACGGCCAGAGGTCAGACATACACTGACCTCCTCCTTCCTCTGGCCCCCCACCCCCATGTACTGACTCCTCCCACTGACTCCTCCCACTGACTCCTCCCACTGACCCCTCCCACTGCCTCTTCTCACACTTTGACTCCTCACCCACACCCTTTATTTTACCCGGATAGCCTTTTGAGATTAACAAAATCTCTTTTACAAAAGTGTCCTGACATGTTAATATACTGTATATTAAGTAAGGGATAATCCAGAACGAGGTGTGAAAAATAATGCACGCCGCGAAGTGCATTATTTTTTGATACATGCACACTTGGGGTGGATTATCGCGGGTATACCATGGCCACTTGCGAATCTTTAAAATATAAGGGTGTTGATTCATATTTTGGGGTAATTCTGTCTCAAAATTACAACTTTTAGCTCGCACTACTTTTTATGTTCCTGGAAACAAACGACAAATGACCAGAGAAATATATGGGTTTGACTAATGCCAGTTAATATGAGATTCATATGGAATGCGGATGTTACCTTATTACTCCAGTAAATAGAGACGATCTTAGTAACGAGGAAGCTTTCTAAACGTAGTCCTGTCCGAGTCCAGTCCAAGTTGACAGTTATTAACGTTTTGTTTAGCACGTTAATTTAGACCGGCGTTAAGACTGCTTATATCACGATCAGGTCATAGCCGTGCAGTTATTGAAAGTTGATCAACACCCCTCTAGCCAATCAGAATCAAGTATTCACCCGGGCCATCATATATAAATGATTGCAATAGGGTCAACTTATATCTCTGGGTGTAGGCCCTCAATATTTAGCAATGTTTTGACTGTTGGGCGGCTGTGATCCTGTGCAGGTCCACGGTCAGCAGTAACGTGGCGATGATCCGGCTGCAGAAACAGCTGGCCGAGAGGGCCAGCGCTCTCACGGTGCTGGAGGGCAGGTTCCTACAGCTGCAGGAGGTGAGGGTTACACCAGCTCTAGTCCTATTGTCTGTTGTAAACATACTATTTGGTGTGGAAGCACCGTTATTTAGTTATTTAACCATTATCCTTATTTGGTAGCTAGCCCTTAATATTGAAATAATGGTTTGGCATGATGATAGTGAAACATTTTGGATGTTTCATGATTCTATTACGATGAGTTCCATGGGATCTTTAGTGACCACAGTCACTAAAGTCCCTGTCTCTAAAAATAATAATAATAACTTTAATTTATATAGTGCCTTTCAAGGGACCCAAGGACGCTTTACACGTAGCAGACAACACAAAGTAATACAGGAACAGAAAATAATGGTAGCAAAAAATTGCAGAGGATGGCTATAACTAGAGACCATAGACCTTGGTAAACCGGTAAGGGGCATCAGGGATATTATTACATAGGCCAGGGGGATGAGCACCCCCTACTGGCCCATTAAGGAGCAGGATGAATGATTATTCTTATGTCCTGATGTGTGCGAACGCTGCTCCTAGAGCCAGAAGGCCATGAAGGCCGGCCAGCAGGCCCTAATGGACAAGGTGGAGGAGGTGACGGGCCAGCTGAAGGAGGAGCGGCTGAAGAGCCTGGGACTGGGGAACCAGCTGCACAACATGAACTTCTCTCAGATCAGAACCGAGGAGGTGAGTCTTATACTCTCTTATACACTCGTGCCACACGTCATAAGAAGGCCAACACACATCTGCATGCATCACGTTGATGCCACCGTGACGTGCAGATCAGATCTATGATCCCAGGGCAACCGCAACAAAAAAGTGTTGGCCGCTCTGTAGGTCTCACAGACAAACGGTCAGACAAACGTATCCGCTTGAATCCTAAAACCTTAGTCGAAAAATACTCTTCCAAGTTAATTGTTACCTTATTAGTTGATTAACTTGTGACCTTAATATTGGTAATAAGCGTTTGAATTGCTACGCTAAAATTAATTAATCTCTTTTTGGCTATTGGAGGGAAATGAGAATCAATACTCGATGCTATTGAAGGCCACCACTGTCCTAGTTTATTACGTGTTGCTTTTGGAAGAAAATTAAATAATGATACTGTGCAACTCTGTTCTCACGACAGAATGTGCGGCATGCTAGAAAACTTGTCACACCTGTCAAGTCGCATGTGGTTTGTTTTTTTATACGATAAATCAAACGACAGCCGATCCATTCACATAGTTGATACTGGGCCAAAAAATGTAGTGTATACCCCAGTCTAGTCAGTCAAGTAGTTTTACAAAGACACAGGACTAAATCAATGATAACATTCATACAACAGACAAAAATGTATGTCAGTAACACCACACCTGTAGGAAGTAGAGGCTTGTGTTTCTTCTAAAAAATTGCTCTTCCCCAATGTATTCTACATATGTATCTTAGCCAGAAGAATACACAGCACAGATGTATTAAACGCATGTTCGACCGTCACATACTAAATAAATGGCATGGGATAAAAAGGATTGGGAGACAAAAAGGTTAGGGACTCAAGTCTCTAAATGTTTCTTTATAAAACGGATAGTTCAGGTCCTTGATTCCGATGCCCGAATCAAGGAGCTGAAGCCATTGTTTGCCATTGTTGTGCCCAAAGCCATTGTAAAATACTCACACCTGTGACTGTATAACAATTCATTTTTAGTATTAAAGCGTCTGTATGCAAAAGCCTGTATGCTAGCCTGTGTTGCTTGGCAACCATTTTGCTGTTTTGAAGAACTTAATTGCTTGGCGGAAGAATTATGATTTGTTTTCAATAAATGATCACATTTTATGTTGCTGTGTTTATTTTGTGAAATCTTACTAGGTAGTCTATAATAACCGTTTCAGTTACTGTTTTATAAAAGCAACAAGCCACTTTAGGCCGTGATTTACAGTGATTTTAGAACAGCTAGGGGGCGTTGTTTGGCACGACGCGAAGCCATGGCCTCTCGTGGCTAATTGCTTAAATAAATGTCTACATTTACAGTTCCAGGTACGGATCAATGATCTGGAGAAGGAGAGGGACCTGCTGAAGGAGAACTGTGATAAACTGGTCAACAGGTGAGCTGCCCGTGACACAAAGACCGCTGTCATCATCCTCTGTCCTTCATCATCATCATCATGGTGGAGGTCCAACTGTAAAATGTGTGCGCGTGTGCGTGCAGTGCATTTGATGTATCACAGGAGCAGAAGTGGCGCTTGCAGGAGCAGCAGCTGCGGGTTCAGATCGGCCAGCTAGAGACGGCTCTGAAGGCCGACCTCACAGACAAGAACCAAATCCTGGACAAGATCAAGGACGAGAGAGGTAGGTAGAGAGCTAGAGAGAGGTAGGTAGAGAGCTAGAGAGAGGTAGGTGGAGAGCTAGAGAGAGGTAGGTGGAGAGCTGGAGAGCTAGAGAGAGGTAGGTGGAGAGCTAGAGAGAGGTAGGTGGAGAGCTAGAGAGAGGTAGGTGGAGAGATGGAGAGAGGTAGGTGGAGAGATAGAGGTAGGTGGAGAGATAGAGGTAGGTGGAGAGATGGAGAGATGGAGAGAGGTAGGTGTAGAGATGGAGAGAGGTAGGTGTAGAGATGGAGAGAGGTAGGTGGAGAGATAGAGAGAGGGAGGTGGAGAGCTGGAGAGAGGTAGGTGGAGAGATAGAGAGAGGGAGGTGGAGAGCTGGAGAGAGGTAGGTGGAGAGCTGGAGAGAGGACACGGGTAGATCTTGGTTGAGAATGCATTTATTGGAGATGGCATGGTTTGGGCGTTTGGAAATGTGGTCACCCTAGGTAATAATCATTTGGTTTTGTTCCCTTCAGATACGAACGACAAGCTGACCGAAGAAAACAAGCGTCTTCAGATCCAGTTCCTGGAGCAGAAGCAACAGTTGGAGGAACTGAACGGGCGTCTCAAATTTTACACCAAGGTTCGTTCCCAAAACACATCCACTTCAGGAGACATTAAGTGCCCTCCATGAAGACTAAAATAACGTGTGCATGTCGGGTCTTGTCATCCTTTAGGAGAGTGAACTAGGCGCAGCAGATCTTACAGAGGCCCTGATGCTCATAAGGGTAAGTAAGCATCTTGAGATGTGAATCTCATGAATGCATGCGCAAATGAAAGACTAAAGATATTTATAGTGAAATATTGAGTTTTGTGTCCCTTAAATTAGAACTTAAACTTAAATTGACATTGAACTCATCTCAGCAATCAGATTCTGGTCCCCAGAAGCCCTTTTACGTTTAACAAACCCCGAGATCAAACTGTAGTCTCAGCACGATGACGACAGGCACTCAATTACGCCAATCGGTCTTCAGCCAGTAGACGGTGCTGTTGTTCCTGCCTTTTTTTTTTGTTTTAGGTTTGGCTAGATCAGTGATTCTCAAAGTGTGGTACGCGTACCACTAGTGGTACGCAGGGCTCCCTGTAGTGGTACGCCAAAGAATCACTGAAATAAATATAAATAAAATAGACAGCAACTGTTAAGTGCAAAACACACTGCCACCACAGCGCTGCGGCGCGTCATATGACGCGCGTCAAGTGCCGCCCCTAGCACCCATAGGAAGCGTCGCGCTGCAGTGCGTCAACAGGAATATAGTCGTCTCCGGAGCAGAAGAAAAAAAAAGAAAAGAAAAAAGCGCCTTTTCAGAGGCGGCGACGCTGTGAAATAGGACAGTGATGTGAAGTGTAGCGGGGCGGCGCTTCGACGTGCGCCGGTGGCCGCCTGCCGCCGCTGGGCACCTGCCGCCGCCGGTGTGGGGGTTGTACATAGAAAATAATAGGGTGGCTGTTTTGACGCGCGCCGTTCGGTGGCGGTCTGTTTTGGACTTTACTTGCAGCTATGCATACAGCCTGTTTTGATTTTTTTTTATGAAGTGCAGTACATTTTTTACTTAACATTTAAGTAGGCTACAGTACAGTTTTATTTAATCTTTAAGAACAGTTTTTTGTTTTGTTTTTTTACATTTATTTAAGTACAATGTTTATTTAACTTTTATGTGCAATACATTTTAATTGAATTATTATTTAAATACAGTTTTTTTTATTTTCCTATATTTAAGCGCAGTCTTACTGTTCAAACTGTGTAAAATGTTACAATGGCTGACAATATTAAATATACTACGCTACTGTATTGTTGGTCAATATGGTGGTACTTGGAGAGCCAAGTATTTTCTGAGGTGGTACTTGATGTAAAAAGAGAACCACTGGGCTAGATTACATCAGTGTTTCTCAAATGGGGGCACGTGTACCCCTAGGGGTACTTTGAAGTAAAAGTAGCAGGGGGTCTGAGGAAAATGTAAAAAAAAAATGAATCTGAATTCCACTTTAATAGAATTATTTAAATCTAAATACTTGCATACAAGTTTGGTAAATCCTTCTACTGAATGACAATCATAAGTGAAGCACAACTCCACTTAAACTCCAACACACCAACAGTGCACATACATTTCCCTCCCCAAAATGTTTTGTGCTGGTAAAGGTGTACTCAAAAATCTTTGAGGGGGTGCATTAGTAAAAAAAATAGTTTGAGAAACACTGGATTACAAGTCGCAACATTTCACTTCCTTCTGGTTGTCTCAGGCCCGTAAAGCCCGTCAGAGCGGTGAGCTGAGCTTCCTGGAGGAGGTGGAGGACGAGAGGCGGGGGGACAGTGACACCCAGAGGTCCGTCTGGGAAATACGGGCAGCACATGCCGAGACCATCCAGGAGCTGGAGAAGACCAGGGGGCTCCTGCTCATCCAGAACAAGATCAACAAGGACTACCAGGTATGGCTGGCTGTCAGAAGGAATTAAATAAAATGAAAGTAACACATTTTTTTTAGGATGCAGATCCTATTTTAAGACCTATCCATTTAAGATGGATAGGTAATTTCAATTTTTCTACATAATAATAATGATATAAAAATACATACACATGATATACAATACAAACACTGTGCACAGCAAATGCTGCCACTAGAAAGAAAAAGGCAGAAGTTGTGAAATAAAATAAAAGTTTATAGAAATAAAGTTTGTCCTCTGCCCTCAGGGTGAGCTGGACACACTCACAAGGAAGATGGAGAGTGACAAGATGGAGTATGAAGTGAAGCTGGAACATTTGGCCAAATTACTGGACAGCAGGGCTGCTAAAATCAAAAAGCTAGAAGGTATTCGTTTCAGACTTCAGACACACTGGTTTTTGTTGGTTCACAGTGAAACCCAGACTTTGTATTACAGGTTTGACACAAACATTGCTTAATTCTGCTATGCATGTCTTTTTGACTTCTAAGTTCTTTAGGCACAGTCACAATTGAGGGTGTACATTTATCTCGTCAACACGTTTCGAAAGGTTCCTTGATGAGTTTGCACTTTTGCTATCTAACAAAATCTAATCTAATGAAATTATGCTTTTCTTAATGTTCCTCTTTATTTAAATGCAAAACATTTTGTTTCCATACATTGTCCATCTCTAGTCCAGCTCAAAGACATCGCCTATGGCACCAAACCCTACGTCTTCAAACCCGACACCGCCGGTGCTGTTGAGGATGCGTCCGACCCGCTGGGGGAGGAAATGGAGGTACGCCTGGAGAACGGGCAGAACGTTCTGGAGTTCCACGTGGGGCGCGCCACCCTCTCCTCCTCTGCTCTGGAGTCCCTGGGCGACCGCCGCCAGCCCTCCACCTTCTTCTGCACCTATGGCTTCTACGACTCGGAGCTGCACGCCACACCGGTGGTGGGCGGTGGTGCCGCCGGGCCCGACTTCAACTTTACCTCGCGCTACGTGGTGCGCATGGACGACTTGTTCATGGAGTACCTCCACGCCTGCTCGCTGGCCGTGGAGCTGCACCAGGCGGAGGGGCTGACCTTTCGGATGCTGGCGGTCGGGCAGCTGCGGCTGCAGCAGCTCCTGGAGCAGGACGGCAAGGTCAGCGGGACCCTGCAGCTGGTTGGTGAGTAGCCCGAGATGCATATGTGGTTGTTAGGGCGCTGTCTCACCTGTAGGTCGGTAGACTCGGTCTGATTCAGGGGTGACTCAGTTCAGTTCAGTTTGAGTTTATTGTCCCCTAAGGGAAACTTGTCTTGCAGCCAGGTAACATACAGGTACAGTAGCACAACAGATAAACACACATACACACAAATAATAACACCAACTACTATAAGTAAAAAACACTGTTACACTACTACTCATCTAGCTAATTGTGCAAATTTAGCAACCGTATTGCACTTGGAATAAAAGAGCTCCTTGTCCTGTTGAGCTTAAAACCAGGGACTCTAAATCTTCGGCCAGATGGAAGGACCTCGAATAAACAGTGAAGGGGATGGTTTACACAATCATTTGCCTTCCGCACGACCTGTTTCTCATAAATATTGGTCAAGGTGACCTGAGGACAACCAATCATCTTACCAGCCACCTTCACAATATGGCTGAGGTTGTTTTTTTCCCTAAGGCTAATGCCCCCATACCAGGCAATAAAGGCAAAAGTAAGAACAGATTCAATAAAGGATTTGTAAAACGAGGACAAGATAACCTTATCTACATTGAAGGAGTTAAGCTTCCGAAGGAAGTACAATCGTTGTTGTCCCTTTCTGCAGATCGCATCAGTGTTTATGTCAAATTTCAGTTTGTTGTCAATCACAGTTCCCAGATATTTATAATGGTCCACCACCTCTATGCTGCTTCCTTTTATATAAGTGGGTGGGGTAGAACCAGGTTGTTTTCTCCTAAAATCAATGACCATATCCTTGGTTTTAGAGGAGTTAAGCTGGAGAAAAGACCTGTCACACCAACTGACAAACTCATCAACCACCGGCCCATGCTGAGACTCATGTTTCTGCAGTAAACTAACAATGACTGTGTCATCAGCATATTTCAGGATGTGTCTATTACTATACTTGCTTCTACAATCGTTAGTGTAGAGGATGTATAGTAGAGGTGAAAGTACACAACCCTGGGGAGAGCCAGTGGAAGAGACACGCCTTTCAGAGAGACAACCATTTACCTTAACTCGTTGTGTTCTGTTTGTTAAAAAATCCATAATCCAGCTCACAAGATTACTCTCAATATTAAATTCTGACAATAATTTACTGACTAAAACATGTGGCTGGATAGTATTAAAAGCAGAAGAAAAATCTAAGAACAAGAGCCTGGCGTGTGCACCTGGACCCTCTAAGTGACTATACAGGAGATTTAATAGAGTAATCTGGGCATCCTCCACCCCCCTGCTAGCCCTGTATGCAAATTGCCCTGGGTCCAGGGCTCCACCCACCCTGAACAGCATAAGCCTCTTTACAATCCTTTCGAATGACTTCATGACCAGTGAGGTCAGTGCCACTGGTCTGAAGTCATTTAATGTGTTTACAGAGTTGCTCTTTGCCACTGGAACTATGATAGACTCCTTCCAAGCCTTTGGGACCCTTCTCTGTTCCAAGGACATCAGAAAGATGTCAGCAAACACCCCACAAAGCTGTTCAGAACAGCACTTTAAAAGTCTCCCAGTAATCCCATCTGGTCCTGGACTCTTATTTACCTTATTTTTCTTAAATACGGACCTAACATCCTCCTGTGTGATTGAGAAAGGTGTGGACTTTACCTGAGCTTGTTCCTCAGTTAATTTCTTTAATTTATCTGAAAAGTCATGACTATCGAAACGTGAAAAAAGGCGTTCAACGCTTCAGATAACTCGTTATCATTTTTATGCATTGGCAAATGGACTGGTTTCTTATGTGCTTTTTGCAAACCTATCATTCTTTTCACACTATCCCATGCTGCCTTCAAATTGTTACTGCCCAGTCTTTCCTCTATCTTATTTTTATATTGTAATTTAGCCTTTTTGATTTCTGCTCTGACCTCCTTAGTTGCCTCTCTGATTTCACACTCATCCCCATTTTGAAAAGCCCTATGTTTTTTCATTAGCACTTGTTTCAATGAACTAGTGACCCATGGCTTATTATTTGCATACACTTTTACATGCTTTTTGGGAATGACAGAATCCACACAAAAAGAAATATAACAACATACAAAGTCAACCAGCTCATCAATATCTGAAGCCGAGTCAGTGAAGACAGACCAATCAGAGCAGTCAAAACAACCTTGTAAATTCAGAACAGACTCATCATCCCAGATCTCAATCTGTCTAGTTTTAACTTCCCCCCTTTTAAGCATACGTCTATACACCGGGATGAGATTGATAGCACAATGATCTGAGGAACCCAGGGGCGGCAGAGGGGAGGCCTTATAAGCCTCCTTGATTGAGCCATAACACATATCCAAAGTCTTATTTTTCCTAGTTGGGCATGTGACGTATTGATAGAGGTTGAGGCTTTTACTCAGTTTGCAGTTATTGAAGTCCCCCATAAGAAGACACGGGGCATCCGGGGAAAGAGATTGAAGTCTTTGAGTCACTTTGCGAATTGTATCAGCAGCAGTTTGTGTGTTTGCTTTGGGGTGTATGTATACTACAGTCACAAATATCTGGGGAAATTCTCTCGGGAGATGGAACGGGCGAACAGAGATAGAAAGCAGTTCGATGTCAGCAGTGCATGTTGATTCCCTGACGGTGATGTTGCTACACCACCGCTGGTTTATGTATACGCACACACCACCACCTTGAGATTTCCCCGTGGCTTCTGCGTCTCTGTCCAACCTGACAGGCGCCCCAAAGCCGCTTATCGATAAATCCGTATCGGTGTCTTTAGAGGACAGCCACGTCTCACTGAAGGCCATAATACAGGCGATCCTGTATTCCTGTAAATAATTCGAATTTGCTTGAAGCTCATCAGTCTTGTTTCTGAGCGACTGAGCGTTTGCGAGTATTATGGAAGGGAGCGGAATACAGCGTATTTTTTGTCGTTTTAACCTATGTCGGACACCACCCCTCCTTCCTCGCTTCCTCTCCTTGCTAAAGTTTTTGCGATCATCTCCAGGAGACCTGTGCCTAGAGATCTCGGCTAGAATGTCTTCAGGTACAAGCGGGTCGTATATATTTCCCGTGCACGGATTGTTCCATCGCATTAAACATTCCCGGGAGTATGTTCTTACCGGCTCATGTTGCTGGCTGCGTTCGCCTTGGACATAGTAGATCCATAAAGTCCATAAGATGACAGCGTAATATATCTCCATGACGACTGCTTGAATGAACAATCGTATCTAGTGCATTTTCATTCGAAATGAATTAATTAAAGCAGGAAACTTTCCAGCACATCTGACAAACAAAACGCAGACACACAAACAACACCTGCTTAAACAACAGGCTGCAGCTTACATGACATTTATAACTAAACTCATGATGCTATGTGATTTACTATGTTAACTTTGATTTTTGTTTGCATGTTCTTATATTACGTTTATATATTGTCATTATGGGAGCCAACTCAGAGGATCGGAACACTTACAGGGTATCGCACATTTGGTAATTTTTTTCACCTTGCTTAAGTAAAAGTTCAGGTTGAAAGCCCTGGAACAGATTGAAATTCCTATTACAATAATAAAAGCAAGTTGTTTTTTCCAGGTAATCAAATGTGAATACTGTTCGTTTATCTAGCAGTCCGGCAAGTAGTCATCTTTAAATTTGGGGTATTAAAATATATTGGGACTCAGTAAGTCCCAAAGGGAGGATATATGGTAGAATTTACTAGTTGTTTACTATACATTTAAAAGGAGTATGTTCATTATATTCTACCATTAAATAAGAAAGAACATTCATTATCTTGCCTATATGCTATATAAATGAAGTAAATGTGTGTAAAAAAGGGGGGTCAGTAAAGACGGGGGTTCCAGTCCAAAGATTAATGGACAAAAACAAGTCTTTTTATGGCCTGCGAGCAAGTGGAAAGGTTTGTAAACAGGAGTCAAATTCTGCAGACAGGAGTCAAGTTCTGCAGACATATGGATTCCTTACGATGTATGTTTAAAGAAGGGATCTTATAAGGAATAACTGATAAACAACTGTGCATTTCGGACCAACAGAAAGAGGTTAAAAGAGGGGGTCCATGAGTGGCTCCTCAGTTCTTTGGCAAACCAACTCAGATTTTGTTGTTACTTGCAAGTGATAATAAAGTCTTTCATCTTCAGACCTCGACTCTCTCGAACCTCTCTTCTTCAGTTTAAGTGTTAGATACAGTTTTCTCCACCACAATGGCTCACCAGTCATCCAGAGGGCGCTGGTGAGCCGGACTGTGAACTCGGAAATGCCCTCTTGGTCTTTGGTTCAGGTCAAGCTGTTCTGCTCTGGGAATTATCAGACTGTCTCAGCTTCATTGATCTGGGGCGGATGAAAGCCTGTTGGACATGACTCTTGCCTCCCAGCTGGGTCTTGGTCAGGTGGTTCTGGAAAAGCCTATCAACACCTCAGCCTTGGATGGTCATCTTCTGTTCGGGTTACACATCGATCTACTCCCCTTCAAATTATCATTTCAGGTAATCACACTGAGACTCTTTCTTTTCACTTGATCAATGCTCCACAACAACCTGTCATTTTGGGGTTTCTTGGCTTAGGAGACATAATCCACACATTGACTGGTCTTCAGGAACTATACTGCAGTGGATTATCATTGTCATGCTGTCTGTTTGAAGTCTGCCCTGTCATCTGCCTCTGGTTTGACTGTCCCTCTGTGTTTCCAGACCTGTCAGGAGTTCCTATGGATTACCTGGATCTGAAGGAGGTTTTTAACAAGGCCTGGGCCACCTCTTTGCCGCGCATCGCCCTTATGATTGTGCCATTGAATCCTCCCAGGTACATCCCCCTAGGGGGCGACTCTTCTCCTTATCGTTCTGAAACAAAGGCTATGGAAAAGTACATCAATGACTCCCTGGCGGCAGGGATCATACGACCATCATTGTCTCCCGCTGGAGCAGGATTTTTTTTTGGGAGAAAAGGGACAATACCTACGACCTTGCATTGACTTCAGGGGACTTAATGACATTACCATCAAAAACAGGTACCCTCTTCCATTAATCTCCTCTGCTTTTGAACTGCTACAAGGGGCTACCATCTCCAAACTTGACCTCCGCAACGCTTATCATTTGGTGAGAATCAGGGAGGGTGATGTGTGGAAGACGACCTTTAATACTCCTAGTGGTCATTACGAGTAGTTGGTCATGCCGTTTGGTCTCACTAATGCTCCTGCAGTATTCCAGGGATTAGTGAATGATGTTCTGCGGGATCTGCTCAACGTGTCTGTTTTCGTGTATCTGGATGACATTCTCATTTTTTCTAAGTAGGGAGGAGCATGTGGTGCATGTACGTCAAGTCCTCCAGAGGCTCTTGGAGAACCAGCTCTTTGTTAAGGCAGAGAAATGTGAGTTTCACGTTTCAGAGGTATCCTTCCTGGGTTTCCTCATCAACGCTGGCAACATCCGGATGGATCCGGCCAAGATCAAGGCAGTCACTGACTGGCCAACTCCATCCACAAGCAAGGAGCTTCAACGCTTCCTGGGATTTGCCAACTTCTACCGTAGGTTCATTCGGAACTACAGTTCAGTGGCAGCTCCCCTCACCGCTCTCACTTCTTCAGTGAGCCCTTCCGGTGGTCCTCGTGGCTGAAGTGGCTTTTGGTGAGTTGAAATCACGCTTCACCTCTGCTCCTATTCTCATCTTCCCAGATCCTTCTCGCCAGTTTATTGTGGAGGTGGATGCCTCGGACACCGGTGTCGGGGCAGTTCTTTCTCAGCGGTCGGCTGAGGACCAGAAGGTTCACCAATGTGCTTTCTTCTCCGGAAACTGGCAAGGGAGGAATTATGACATTGGGAACCGGGAGCTGTTGGCAGTCAAGCTTGCACTGGAGGAATGGAGACACTGGTTGGAGGGGCGGAGCAACCATTTGTGGTTTGGACTGACCACAAAAACCTGTGAGTACATCCGATCGTCCAAGAGACTGAACTCTCGTCAAGCGAGGTGGGCTCTCTTCTTCAACCGTTTTGACTTCTCCCTCATACAGACCAGGTTCCAAAAACGTCAAGCCTGATGCTCTGTCCCGTCAGTTCCAGTCAGAGGATCCCCATCAGCCTGAAGGTATTCTCTCCTCTGCATGCGTTATTGGAGCGGTAACCTGGGAGGTGGAGGATAAGTAACACGCTCCCACACTGAACACCCTGCTCCTAGTGCTTGTCCAGAGAACCGATTGTTTGTTCCAGATAGTCTCCGTTCTGAGGTCCTCCAGTGGGGGCACTCTTCTCGTCTGGCTTGCCATCCTGGGGTGAGACGCACTTTAGCCTCCTTCGACGCTTCTGGTGGTCTTCCATGGAAAGGGACCCAGGGAGTTCGTTGCTGCTTTCCATGTCTGCTCTCATAAGAGCTCTCACCAAGCTCCATCCGGTCTCCTTCATCCTCTGCCAGTTCCTCGTCGTCCCTGGTCTCACATTTCTTTGGACTTTGTCACCGGCCTACCACCTTCTAACGGTACCACAGTTTACTTACTGTTATTGATCGCTTTTCCAAAGCTGCCATGCTCATTCCATTAACCAAATTACCCACGCCAAGGAAATGGCTGAAATTTTGTTGTGTTCCGGCTGCATGGTCTCCATCTGATGTGGTCTCTGACCGGGGACCACAATTCACCTTCTCACTTGTGGTCCGAGTTTTGCAGGTTGCTGGGGGCTACTGTCAGTTTGTCATCTGGTTTCCACCCACAATCCAATGGTCAAGCAGAACGCATGAATCAAGAGATGGAGACAGCTCTGCGCTGCCTTGCTTCCCACAACCCTTCCTCCTGGTCTGAGCAGCTCCAGTGGATTGAGTATGCTCATAATACTCTGCCCAGTTCAGCCACTGGTCTTTCACCCTTCCAATGCTCCCGGGGCTACCAACCACCACTCTTTCCAGAGCAAGAACATGAAGCCGGCGTTCCCTCTGTTCAGGCTACGTCCGACGGTGTCGGCGCACTTGGATGCAGGCCCGCTCCACACTCCTGCGCTCTTCCAACCGTTACCAACGATCGGCCAACTGACATCGCAATCCTGCCCCGGTATACCCCAGGACAACGCGTCTGGCTGTCGACAGAGTGGACTCCAAGAAGTTGGCTCCCGTTTTGTGGGCCCGTTCCCGATCTCTAAAATAATCAATCCTGTGGCTGTCCGTCTTCGTCTTCATCCATGAGGATTAAACCACATTCCATGTTTCCAAGGTCAAACCTGTTAATGAGAGTCCACTTCTGCCCCCTCCAATATGATGGGGCACCTGCATACACTGTCCGTCGGCTCATCAAATCCCGGCGATGTGGCAGGGGAGTGCAGTATCTGGTAGACTGGGAGGGTTACGGCCCGAAGAACGCTCGTGGGTCCCCGCTCGCAGCATCCTGGATCCAGCTCTCATCACAGACTTCCACCAGGCTCATCCTGATCAACCGGGTGGGACGGCAGGAGCGCCCCTAGAGGGGGGGATTCTGTAACGTAGTTACACTAACTCATGTCATTTCAGATTCTGCCACTCCCTCCTGCTCTGCATTACCTGCTGATTTCATTCACTGGCCTGCCCCACCCCATACTCACCTGCTCCTCATCAGCTAATCAGCCCCTCAGTGTATGTACCGGTCCATTTCCCTCAGTTCTTTGCCAGATTGTCTTGTGTTGTTCTTTGCCAAGCTCTCCAGCATTTCCAGTTTTGCCTTCTTGTTCTGACCTTGTTTTGCCTTTATTGGACTACGGATACCTGCCTGCCCCTTGTCAGATTTGTTTGCCTATTTTGATCCCCTGGTTTTGACTCTGCCTGTTTTTTGGACTTAGTAAACTGATTTTCCCTTGCAACTTGCCTGCCTTGTTGTCGTGCTTTTGGGTTCTCCTTTGCCAGCACCAGTGACCGTGATAGAAATATACATTGAAAGTGCTCGCTGCCCTCCTGAACGGCAGTGACGGCCAGCGGAGGAGTGGGGAGGCAGCACAGCTACCGCCGGCAACCGTCTGCTGCTAGCCTCCCCCAGATCCAGGTCCAGCCGCGCCTCTGCCAGGGGAACCAGGAGTCCAAGGCCCCATGCTCCAGAGGTGACTCCCCATTCTACAAAATTTAGAAGTAAGTGGATCTAAAAATGTGATGTTCACTAAAGGTTGGCTACTGGCCATAGCCTGTCTGACCCAGCTGTGGGACCACCTGCAATCTGAGCACAACCTCTCTTACATCTTCACGTCACCTCTAAATCAACCTTTTTGCCACTGTGAGACGGAAAGGTGGTTGTAGGGACAACCCTAATGCAAAGGAGTTCAGATGTGCTCTAATGCTCTAAGGATGGTTATGGTGGCAGACCTGTCATTGGTACGAATTGTGCTCCAGATACAGACAAATTCATCACCACACTGAAGTCAATTGGAAAACCCCCAACAATTAGGCCTCCACAGTCTGTCTTGCCAGTAACAAAAAGCTACACAACGGTTTACATTGACATCCCAGAGCAAAATACATTGGCTTACATTGCCGGTTATTTGTGCCGCCGTTGCCAAGTGTACATGACTGTGAAAACTGTAAAGGTGTCTTACCATCACATGAAACATATCTGAGCGATCAATCACAATTATTCATTCACCACAAGGCCTACAACACAACTCAGTCTGACTTTGGCTCACTTTTCCTACCATCTGATGCATTCTTGCAGTAATCAGGGAGGAATTCAGTGATGAAAACATGACAAGAGATAACATCTGCTACAGGATCAACAGAGCAATTCACCAGCAGGCATCTTATAAAGAGCTTTCCCTCTGTGAGACTGCTAAGGCGAAAATAGTTTCAACCTTTGTCAGCGTGCGAATGCAGTATGCACTCAAATTTAAAACCAGAGACCTTCGCCGACACACAATCAAAAGGCAATCAAGAAAACTTCAAAAAGTTACACACACATAAGACTCATCTTGTCTAAGATGTTTGCATCATCATCCAACTTGTTGTCTATTAAAATGATAAGGATAATCAACATAGTAATGAATCAATATATGAATCAATTGCATATTAAAAATGTCTCATAATTTCTTAACTCAATGCTCAGTCTTGCTGTTGTCTTTGATTGCATTGTCTACTACTAACTTGTCTGTACACTTGCTTCGCAATTAATCCAGTGCAGCTTGTATTGTTTCTGTGGTTATCCTACAACTTCATCAAAGACTAATAGCCCACCACCTTCTGTTTCATTGTGCCGACAGTTATCTCACTTACTGCATGAGCACTAAAATGGCTAGCAGCTAGAACCAGGTAGACGATAGAATGAAACAGACAACACACCCTTGAACCAACCTCGCTAGAATTGTTACATTGTCACCAAACATTTGAAGGCAAAAGATGGAAGAGTCTTACTGCCTACACATAAAGGTTTCGAAGCCATTTATAGCTGACACCGATTTGACAAAACAATTCCATATCAAACAGCTGATTCTTTAATTTTGCCGCCATTAGCCTGTTGGCTCCTTCGCTGCATCGTCTTTTACTTCCATCTAAATGTTTCAAATCCTGCATTTCATCTCACCCATGTCCAATACAGACGACCTGATCTGCATGTCACTATCATGACTCGTCAAAGTACCAAAAAAATATAATATTTAAAAGATACAGGCATTTTCCCACGACGGTGAACACCAGCCTCCGCCTGCTGCCTGCAGCACACTCCTGTCAGCCTTCCGGCTTCCGCTAACACTTGAGCTTACTAAAATGGCGCCCCTAGAGTTCGAGAACGTACCTCATTGTTGTCAACGTATTTCGCAGCCACTGATCTATCTTGCTCCGCTCTATAATCTTTGATTAACACTTTTTAACCTACACCCTCCAGCCAATCAGAATCGAGTATTCACCCAGACCATGGTATAATTGGGGAGTAATTCTGTTTTTAATGACTTTATCAAGTAACTTTCCATCAAGTAACTTTCCGTGATCAACGATGTAAATGGGCTGTGCTACAGCAGTAGTTGCGTGGTGGTGTTTAACGCGTGTGGCGTGCGGGCCCTTTAAATTTAGAAGCAAGAACAAACATTCTGAAGGGTGACAAAAGCGACATAAGCGACTTAGGTGGAGTGGACAAGGCGGATTCCTCTTTGTGCACTTTCGGTGTGAACGCACAGAAAGGCCAGCCAGAAAGGATTAATGCCGGCGCCCCCCAATGTCATCAAGCTCAGGACCTCAGTGGAAAGATACTGACAAATGCATGAAACACCCTGTTTCTGAAAGCCCTTTAATCTCCTATCAAAATTTGTTGTCTGGATCTACAAAAGCTACTTACTATCTATTCTCATTTTGCATGTTTTTTTTAACACTGCCGGTCTTATACTTATTGTCTTCTTAGTGGCCGGGTAGTGTGTTGTTGTTTTCCTATCTTCCGTTCACTAATCTTGATATCTGTTAATTCTTTGACTAATATCACTATGATACAGCCTCCTATTAATCCTACGATAACAGTGCGTAACATACATTATATTTCTGATTCTTCGTTCTTCAAGTTTATCTTCTTTGGATGATGACATACAGTCCAGGAGTGGTGCTAAGGCCTGATGTCTAATTATGAACCACTTGAGACAATGGACAGTCTTTCCTTTTACGCTGATTTGTTTTTGGACCCAAACAAGATTTGTATTATTGTTTACTTTGTATATTATTGTGAATGTGCAGTTCATGCGATGACATTGATATACAGTATGTTCTTGTATTCTTGTATTTGACAGAATGTTTTGATGTTGTTAACACAGTAATATACTGTATGCTAGAAGAAAAAAAGGGGGGATTGATAGGTGGTTTTATATGACTACCTATTATAACAATAACAATAATACTTTTCATTTTGTGCATCCTTCAGTCTGAAAGCACACACAGACTCACATGCACACAAACACACACACACACGGTGAGTGTGTGTGTGTCCCAGGAAATAAGATTGATTGCCCTCATAAACATCAGAATCAAATCAAATGAGTGTCGTTATGTATTTTAGGACGCAATGGAAGAATAATTATTGTTTTGACCTGGCTCTTCTGGCTTCAAAAGAAACCTTGCTCTCCCCCGAGGAGCAGGAAATCAGCTGCTGGAGAGCCCTTGTCTCTCTGGAGGCATGGCGTGATTGCTCAATGAAATGCTCATCAGAAATTGAGGGATTTCATACACGCCGCCAAGGCCGAGACTCTGTATCTTTGTTGTTGTTGTTCCATTTAATATTTCTGCATAAAGACAATTTCCTCTTGAACTGGGTAAGAAGGGAAAAACAAAACTATAGGCTTTTCTAAGAATGCATGGATGTGGTTACTATTGAATCAATTCTAGAGACATGAATGAATGCATAAAGCGATCAAATTATCCATGTTTGTCCCTAAATGGATGAATGAAATGAATGTATCAAATGGCCATGTTTCTTCTCATCGATACAAACAATTCAATGAGTTTACAATGACATGAATGTGCATCTTCTGGGCTGTTCATTCTTGCATTAGGTGGCAGTCAAGCAGATAAATCAATTAATAAAGACCAGCATAAAATAATAATCTGAGCCATTTATAATATTACAGATACATACCTGTGAATGTAACCTTATTCTTAGACTAAAACATTAGGTGTATCTTGTACACATACTTGAGACATGTTATTAGTGACTTTGAGCTTCGACTGCAGTAGCCGATTAATTTCTTATAATATGCATCCTATATCCATTTGTGTGTTAAAAGTGAATTCCCAACTGCAGTAAGGGATATTGCATTATCCTTACTGAACCTTAAATATCACATGCTGTTATAAGATTATTTTTATATTTTATGCACTTTCTATAGACAGGAATAGCGAATAATGGCAGGGAGTCGGGGCGGGTGACCTATGGGGGCCCTTCACCTATCAGGCTTGGCCACAGGGGGCTTGGGGAGAGATTTGGGTGCCTCATGTCTGTTAGTCCTGGGGCTGATTCTCAGAAGGGCCTTAAAAATCACCTTTACTCCACTTGGAGTCAATCATAAGTTTGATGATATTTTCTGTTTATTTGGTCCCTGAGCTTCATATTTCAAGACATTACCCCTCACAAAAAGTGTCCAAAAGACCCCAACTGAGCCATTTAAAAAAACACCCTTCCGCGCAATTTCGCATTGTGGCGATTTTCACCATTTGGCTTCAGAACTTTCAAGTCATGGTGATACAGTTATGATTTGGTTATGAAAGTCACCAGAAACTATTATACATTTATTAAAAAGAAATAATACTGCTTTGTGTTGCTTTTTAAACCATATTATTGCAAATATGAGGGAAAAAATGAGTAATTTCCATATTCGAGAAATACTAGCACACTAAAATCTAAAAACATTCATAATTATTTGCTGCATGCTGTCTACTGCTAATGCATATTAAATGCATATTACACATTAATTCAGAAATAAAGAGGTTTTCAGAATACAGGTATGTACGGTACTGCACAGTGTACACAAGTCAAACTGCACTCAAACTGTCGTTACAGTGTGGGCCGCCTATGGGTGTGCTTTACTGGGGTAATGGTGTGACTGTCTGGGGGGTCGCTGAACTCAGAGTGTAAGCGTAAAGCGTGTGGGTGTGTGTGTGTGTGTGTGCATTGCTGGGGGTAAGTGTAGGTAGCCTATGTGTGTGTGTGCATTGCTGGGGTAATGGTGTGACTGTCGGGGGGGTCGCTGAACTCAGAGTGTAAGCAGGGCCGGACTAACGCACAGGCTAGATATGGCTGCAGCCTAGGGGCCCCACGTGTGCCAGTCTGCCAGGGGGCCCCCCGATCCGGTAGCCCCCCGATTCGGTAACCCCCCAAACCGCTAGCGCCTCGATCCGCTCGCGCCTCGATCCGCTTGCCCCCCCCCCCCGCTCTATAAAAATCTCCGCTAGCCCCCCCCCCCCCCCCTCAACAAAAATCTCCGCTAGCACCCCCCCCCCCCCCCCCCCCCCCTCAATAAAAATCTCCGCTAGCACACACCCCCCCCCACCCCCCCCCCCCCCCCCCCCCCCCCCCGCTAAACAAAAAATTTTCGGAGGCCGGTCCTTCATGGTGGGGGGTGGGGGGCCTACATCAACCCTGCAGCCTAGGGCCCCTGGCCTTCTTAATTCGGCCCTGAGTGTAAGCCACCTATGGGTGACCTTTGCTGGGTAATTGTAGGTAGCCCATGTGTGTGTGCATTGCTGGGGGTAAGTGTAGGTAGCCTATGGTGTGTGTGCTTTGCTGGGGGTCAGCGTAGGCCGCCTATGGGTGACCTTTGCTGGGGTAAGTGCAGGTAGTCTATGTGTGTGTGTGTGTGTGTGGTGCGTTGCTGGGCTAAGTGTAGGTCGCCTATGTGTGTGTGTCTGCATTGCTGGGGTAAGTGTGTGACTGTCGGGGGGTGGGGAGGGTGCTGTCCACAGAGTGTAGGCCGCCTATGTGTGTGTGCTTTGCTGGGGTAGGGTTGTGACTGTCGGGGGTGGGGGGATGCTGTCCCAATACATTGTATTT
>JAOPHQ010006259.1:0-150000 GCA_030340625.1 Merluccius polli
AAGCAGTTAGATCTTTCTCCAGCCATGAACATTTCGTATTATGCATGTATGTTGTGTGCGTGGCTCTCAAATGTCCTATTTGATTGGTCCCCAGGTATTCCTTCACCCCAACAGCCCCTCCTTGTGGCGGGAGAGTACCTGCTGTTCACCCAGAGTCACTTTAGCACGTTCACAGTGTCAAGAGTCAACTCCGCCTACGGAAAGTGTCTGAGCACGCTCAGTGCAGTGCAAGACGGCCAGTATGTGTCTCACCTGGCAATACCAGGGACTGAGGACGAGCCTGTTGGGTAAAGTCCTATTTTTTTATATTTAGCAAAATGTTAAAGTGATGGACAACATGATCTCAAAATGTTAAATATCCATAACATATCACAGAGGGATGGGTCCCACTACCTACCGAATATCTTCAAATCTTTAAAATGTCAAAAAGAATAATACTTACATACTCCTTGATGTACCCAGAGAATAGTTTTTCAGGGCACTGGAAGGCTTACCACACTCACCTTCTCTGCTGCCACAATTGACCTCTGACTTTGTGACCAATGCACTCCTAATTATCTGTATAACAATATATTGCATTCTTAATCATGGAAAAATAAAATAAAAATAGAACATTATATTTACATTTTGTACATATACCGTGGAAATCTGTACAGACATATGGTCTACATATTGTCTATGTGTGTATGTTTATAAATGCCTCAGTGTTTTAGAAGTGTGTGTTTGTGTGTGGGCTCCCTCTGTTCCGTCTCACAGATCTGTTCGTCCAGCAGTGTCACTTCCTGCGCCAGTCTGGTCACTCTGAGAAGGCGGTCTCGCTATTCCAGGCTCTGATGGACTTCACCTTCTTCAAGCCTGATAGTGTCCGAGGCCTGACCACCAAGCAGCAGGTAGCCACACAACCCCCCTGCGCTTGCATTGAACTTCTCTGTTATTATGTTATTGTGCAAACCCAAGTGGCCCACTAAGTGCTTTTAGCAAAAGTACCTGTGAACCTAAACAAGGACATCCTTAACAATGTCTTCTTGTCGGATGCACATTTCACAATTGATTTGCTGTTGATTCTACGAAGCAATGCAATGCAAAGTACCAATCTAATTAATATTGAACTGTTTTTTTTGTTTGTTTTTTGGTTTTGTTGGGGTCAATACATTGCTGTTGACATTAAAATCAAGTCTTGGGCCGGTGTCGGTAACAACACATCTCCCCCCTAACAAATTCCTCCGGGGGGGGGCTTCGATTGCAGCGCTGGCAGGTTCTGATTTCTCTGTTCCACCGAAAACTTAGCTTAGCGTCCTAGGATACACGCTACAGGATCTTAGCTCTAAGCTCTATGTGTTATTGGTCTGTTTACATTGTAAACAGACCTTAAAAATGATTTGTGTTTACATATTTTTTTTAATTGTTAAGTCAACCGCAACATTTATCATGGCTATATCTGTCTATTTACATCAATTTAAACCAATGCAATGCAATGGCAATGGCAATTAATCAGAACGCACTGTCATGCAGCGGGGGAGGAATTTGTTACCGACACCGGATTGGTTTTCCAAAACCCCATTTTAAATGGTGTCAGACAAGAGACACAACGTCCGTATTGGGGCGTCCTGATCTGTGTGTATGTGTTGTCATGTGAAGACATCTATAGTAATGTACTAATGAGTGTTGTTTGCATGAGCAGGTGGATTTCTTTGAGCCATTCTGGGACAGTGGGGAGGCGAGGGTCGGCGAGGTGGGGGCCCGAGGGTGGAAGGCCTGGATGCTTCAACAGGAGAGAGGGGGCTGGCTCCAGCCCAGTGCAGGTCACACACACCAGACACACACACACGCACATGCACATACACTGGCACAACTATGGGCTACTGCTTTTGTTTTGTTATGGTTATGGTTGATATAAAATTAAAACTTAAAAAAATTGTCCTCTAAATCAATATGTTTTGTAGAGAAAATACGATCTAAATATGGGAGTGTGTCTGTGTATTGGCATGTTTGTATGGATGAGTTTGTGTTTGAGCACATCTATTTCTCAGTTTGTCTTCATGTGTCTGTTTCTTCCTTTTTCTTCAGAGGATGACGAAGATGAGGAAGAGGAAGAGGAGGATGAGGTGAAGGATCGGGGCCAACCCAGATGGGCGATCTGGCTGAAGGTGGAGTCGTCGCGCGAAGCAGCTAATTGGCTGCCCTGGAGGCCAGACAAGACCAAGGGTCAATCAGTAGAGGACTGCGAGGACCCAGACAGACAGGTTAGTGGGCTCAACTTTAGATGTGCTATAGAAACAGGATTTTGTGCAAACTCTAAAATATAATCTACAAAATGTATGTTTTACTTGCAAACATATTATTGTTTCCATACAGTATTCTTATAACACCAGTGATTTAGAAACCAGCACTAAATACAGCTGCTGGACAAGGAGATACTCTATTAAAACAACTCATACAACTTTTAATTTGAATCTCTGCCTCTGCTCTCTGTTTCTCCGTCCATCCCCAGGTGTTGTTTGACGACATCGGCCCGTCGCTGATCCGCCTCGCCTCTCCAGAGCTGCAGCTGCGTCTTCTCCTCTCCTTCTTGTCATTCATGGGGATGCCCGTGGACTCTGTGCTCCTCGGTGCCCCCTATCAGAGCAGCCTCCTGCTGGAGGACCTCACTCTGCTCACACAGGGTACAATAAAGTTGCCTTTGTTCAATATATATCAGAATGGAGGTGGTTTTGTTGGTGGTTTCGTAATCAATAAGCAAGTGAACCTCAAAGAGGGTCACTCAAAATATCAACATTGTGAGCAAAGGAGAGAGATTAGGAGGAATAGTGGGCTGATTGGAACCAGAATGTTTGGGAGCTAACAAACGGGTACTAAATGGCTTCCATGGCACTGACGAATTTTTGGTTTGCTTAAAGTGTATGGGATGACAATAGCTAGAAGGGTGTGCAGATTTGTGTGTATATATGTATGTGTATATGTATGAGTAGTGTAAATAGCCTTCACCATAAATGTGTTCATGAAACATGTATGTACATATATATGTTGCATTACACACTTTGGACATTCACCAGTTTTGTCATGTAAGGACTAGACGCTTGTTGCTGGCAGCCTGTCTGAGCAGTTTCTCATACCACCAGATGATTAATACAAAACATAATTCTCGGAAGGTAACCAACCAACTCTACTTCTATGTCCATCTCCCCTTAGGCAATGACCCACAGCGACCTCTGACCGGCTATGACCTCCCCAACATGGGGATCCACTCCGTGGGTCACATGACCACACTGCAAGGATCCAGGAAGTGGGCGGGGCTTGGGAAGCAAGGGGAAGAGTTCCTTACCAACGCTTTCCATTTACTCCTCCCACAACTGCCCGCCTCCCACCGAGCAGCCCTGTCACTCTGCTGGATTCGCTATGAGAAACTGAAGGTAGGAAGCCGAAAGAATGGATAAAATGATACACTACTGTTACTGTTGTTGAAATTGGCCTTACATGAAGAAATTAAAACACCAATGTTGGATGTGATCAGGTGATCAGGAATCAGGTTTTTCAGCGTCTGTGTGTACTGGTAGGTGTACACCTGCAGGAAATAATATGGCCAAACAGGAAGTGAGCCATTTTTCACATTAGCGCAATAACTTTATCTCAATAATTTGTTTTGAAATGTGGGAAATTGAAATGGGAATTGGCAGATTTTAAATGCAAATATCACTATCGGTGTCAATCTGAGAGATCATAATAAACAACACTGTTTGTAGGGGATTGTAGTGAAACAAGCCTAGATTAGTTGTGTTGTGCTGCAATCAGCACAGGCTCAAACAAAGAACACAATTCATTCTATACAGCTACCAAAGTGCACGCACGTGTTTGCTCCCGTCAGGTCCTGCGGTGTCTCTGCGGCGGCGGCAAAAAGCGTCTGCGTTCCCAGGGCAAGATCAGCAAGCGCGTCGCCAAGCGACTGCTGAAAGAGCCGGACAACCGCTCAGCGCTGGCGCTCTGGCGAGAGTATGGCCACCTCGAGTGGATCCTGGGCAACGTGGACGACGCCCGCAAGGTGTTCTCGGCGGCGACCAGCATGGGAGGAGCCAAGGGTCTGGGTGACTCCGCCTTCTGCGAACTCTGCCTGCTGTGGGCCCAGCTGGAGTGTGAGAACGGTGCTTGGGAAGGGGGGAAGGGAGGCCCCGGCGACGTGATCTCCTCCCTGGCCGTGGGCGTCCTAACCAGGCTGGCAGAGGGAACCGCCTCCACCTCCTCTTCCACGCCACTGTACCCAGTGTCCGTGCTGAAAGCCAGGAGGTCTTATGAGCAGGCCCTGACGGACAGTCTGTCGGCCCTGGACAAAGACTTACGAAAGTGGCAAGAGGACAAGAAAGGTACGTCTTTGTGAGCTATCCGTTTGTACCGGAAGAACAAGACAAAGTTGTTATATTTAATGTATTGTTCTGATGCCTATTTGTGATCAAAGAGGATAATGAGGAAAATGCACCGTACCAATGTTTTCTCATTTCTTATTGTATGTAGTGTGTAATGTAATGTTTTCGATTTGCTAGGAGATGGGCCAAAGCTAAGAGGCCTGGTGGGCTGCTACGCTTTGTTCCAGCATCTGACTGTTGGCGTGCAGGCAGCCAACGTCGTCTACGATCAGGCTCGGGAAGGAATGGAGGGGCTCCACAGCACGCTAACACTGAACTCTAATAAACACGCCGACGTCAGCGGGCATCCGGGCATTGCTAGCAAAGAGGCTGGCACACGTTGCGCCAAGAGGCTTGCCTTTGAGTGCGAGGCGCTGGCAGTGCAGCAGACGGCGCTGCTAAGATACCACCTCAGCACAAGCGTGTTTCCCCTGGCGACGCTCAGACACGCCCTCACCTCGTCCCTCTCTGCGTGGCCCCAGAGCGCCCCCCTCTGGAACTTGTATATACAGGTACAGTTGGGCGCCCAAATAGTTTCCGAGTGGTCACCAAAACCAGTGTAATATACAAATAACGAGTTGCGGTGTTCGTCTTTCAGGTCGAGAACCGGTATCATAGCGCAGGACGGGCACGCCGCTTCTTTCACTCCGTGACCCGGGGATGCAAGGACGTTGTGCCACGCCTCTTTGCTATTGTTGCCGAGCAACAGAGGAAGCAGCTGGTAGATGCCACTCAGCGGTAAGAGCAGCAGACCCAGTGTCAGTTTGTGTGAGTCTAATGTGTGGTAGGTATCGATTTGCAGCATATAAGAGGAGTGGTACCTTCATGCAGGGTTTTTCCTGCATATTAAATTCAGAGGCAACCGCCTTTCCAAAATCAGTCAAGGAGTCATCAGTCATGGAGTCAAGGCGAGGATGTTATTACGACTCTGTCGTAATAACAGTTCTTAATAGTAATATTGACACATAAATGATAAGTCATGGAAAATACACGAGAGAAGGTAACACAAGTACCCACCTTTTCCTCTTTTTGAGCCAGGAAAAGTGCTGTTCATTTACTTTGAAACTTCCTGTTCATTACTTTTGTTTGGACACCCAATTGACTACCTTGCTGACCCAATTGACTACTTTCCGTTTACACCGTTTTCAGATAGTGTGTGAGTTTATTTGGTTTAATTTGTGTTTCAGATGTTATACTAAACAATTTTATACTCCATATTTATTTATTTTACAATTGTCTGCCCGTAGGTCTGAATCTCGTGATGCTGCTTTACCCATCTTGCCGGAGAATGGCCTTGGCAACCGTATCCGGGGCCTGTTTGGAAATGCCATTCTAAGCGAGACGGGTGCCCACTGCCCTCTACTTTGGAGGATGTATATGCACTTCCTGGTGAGGCAGGAAGAAAATACAATGGAAACCAATACAATGTCTGCTATGTACCCAGTAACAGTTAATTGGCCCAGAGCTACTTTTACTACTTTTTGTTACGGAACACATTTCCAGCCTTGTCTAGGGGGGAAATGGTGTATGATGATTGCACAGAGGCCTAAATGTACATATTGTTTTATGTTTGCCTGCAGGTATCAGAAGGTAAGGTGGACAACGCCAAAGCAATCTTCTACAAGGCCTTGCAGAACGTTCCCTGGTCCAAGGTGAGGTATACACACACACACACACACACACATACAAAACCCATACTATGCTAACAGATTATAGACTAGGGCTGCAACGATCAGTCGATCGACAGAAAATTAGTCGAATCTAATTTTGATAATTGATTAATCGTTTAAGTAATTTATCAAGTACAAACATTTGCTGCTTAATGTTGCAGTTCAATTCCAATATTTGGTTCATGGATCATTATAAAAGGAATAGTTTAGTTTTTCTTGGCTCCGATAAAGCAAGCACATTTAAGAAGACATTTGCTATTATTTTTGACAATTTATAGACGAAATGGTTAATTGATTAATCAAAATAAAAATCAAATATCAAAAATCATATCAGATTAATCGACATAAGTATCTTAAGTTGCAGCCGTATTATAGACACTGCCTTCATTTTATGTATGTGATTATTGACGTCCATTTTTGTGTTATTCTGTTCGGCTGTTTGTTTTCGTACCATGTAATCAGGGCCGGACTAACGCACAGGCTAGATATGGCTGCAGCCTAGGGGCCCCACCTGCCAGGGGGCCCCCGATTGGCCGAATCGGGGGCCCCCGCGATCTGCTAGCGCCGCGATCCGCTAGCGCCTCGATCCGCTAGCGCCTCGATCCGCTCGCCCCCCCCCCCCCCCCCCCCCCCCCCCGCTCAACAAAAATCACAAATTTTTTGGGGGCGTTCAATCCTTCAAAGTGGAGGGGGGGGGGGGGGGGGGCCTACATTGTCCAGCAGCCTAGGGGCCCCGGGCCTTCTTAATTCGGCCCTGCATGTAATCACCTACATATACATGAGTGCAGCTTTGTGTCTGTGTGTAGCCTACATGTTGTGCAGCTGTGCATGGCATGCATATACATGCATTTACATATTGTATGAGGCAATGTCAGTTGTTCTTGCTCATTAATTTATGTGCATTATGACCAGGGTTTGTACATGGACGCAGTGCAGCTGTTCCCGGGACACCTACAGGAGTTCGTAGACCTCATGACGGAGAAGGAGCTGCGCCTCAGACTGCCCCTAGAGGAGTTGGATATATTACTTGAAGACTGAATGAACAAGCAGACATTCACTTAAACAAAATGTACAAATGTAAGCTTCCATGTGTTTATACAAGTGGCTGGTCTAAACATGATCAAATGATGACAACGTTTGTTTTTTTTATGAATATAGGTGTGTCAAATATACTTTTTGAGAATTGCAATAAAAAGTGTTGTAGGCCTTACAGTGTTTGTTTTATTTGACATTAGTTCTGTTAAACCAGGTGTGTATGGACAAAACTAGCATTACAGTTAAATGTAATGTCATATGGTCTAACTTCTATCAAATAAACATTAGATTAAAACAGAGAGCTTCACTGGGGGACCCTCAAATAAATAGATTTTAAAACAAAATCAGCTGCACAAGGCACACAATTTGCACAGTGATATTTCCAATCATTCATGGGTCCCTTTGCAAAAAAAACTTTTTTTTTGCAAAGGGACCCAAATTGTTCCCCATTTAAATCCCATGTACGCCTGTGTGGGGTGACGCCCCCCCCCCCCCCCCCCCCCCCCCCCCCTGCGGAGCACGTGTCAATCACTTTAAACAAACACAAGCAGGGCGGAGCCGTCTGGAAATAAACTAATCAGGCAAATGTGGTTATGATGCGTCCGTCCGCTCATGCGCCGCATCATTTACATAGCGCCGCGGCTTGACGCATTGCAGATCCTGCGCAGCCAATCTCGCGTGGCTGCACAGTGTGTAGAATATTGCAGGTCCGCGCCGGCCAATCAGCGGGCTCGTCTCAAAAATCGAATGGAACTTCCCTATAAAAACGCGGTCGGAATGAGACGCCGGTCGGCGAAGGGGTTTGGCTGTGTATCCTTCCGCCGCCGCCGCCGCGGAAAAACCGCCGCGCGGCAGCCGCTCCTCTCCGGACGGCCGGAGAGGCTGGGAGCCGCCGCGTCTACCGCGGCGTCGGCAGACGCGGCAGACCGCGCCGCTCCGGCCGCCACTGCTGCTGCACAGACTCATCAAGCAGCAACCACGATGAAGGGTTGCGAGTGCAAACACACACACACACACATACACATACACACACACACACACACACACACACGTGTCCACATGTGGAGATGTTGCAAGCTGCAGCAGGTGTTGCTTTTGACTTTCGTGTTGTGTCAGATGAGCAGACACGCAAACAAAAACAAAAACAAACAAAAAAAGGAATTGGAAATGTTTTGAAAGTAAGTCAAATGTTAGCTTAAGAAAAAACATATTATTTGTTTTTATATTGAAGCCAGTCATTCAATATTTGCCTAGAAGGCGAATATAACACACATTAAACTCAGTGTATGAGGTATCCCTCTACACAGACCAGCATGTGTTCAAATGACCTTTTAATACAGTCATCGTATTTGTTGACATGTAAAATAGCTGCATGTGTCCTATAATCCAATTTGGGAATGGGCTGTTTTGTACTTTTATTGAGTGGTGACTTCCATCTATGTTTGCACCTGTGAGTTCAACCACATATATCTGTTGTGAGGGCAGAAAATATCTGATATTGGGGATCAAGGGCAACTTCTAGCTCAATATAGAGCTGATGTGACTTGGGTACACAATTATGAACTCACTTAGTGTCCCAATGTCATGCAGGGGCCCCAACATGGAAAACAGGCTCAACAATCACAGGGATGAATTATTTACATTGCAACTTTGCATGTCATAATTTGATGTGACAGAGAGGACAGTCACAGCAGTTGATACTTGACCTTTTGGGGAAGCATTTGAAATAACATAATAAAATGTATAAAAACACATAAAATAGTAATTGAAGAATTCATTTCCATCAATAGCCTCTGTAGCCTATTGTTTGCTATTTTCAAGACAAGATATTTCTCTTACTCTAGCTGAAGTGGAACCACACACACAAGTAGCCATGTTTAACTTATTTAAATGCAATATTGTATCAAGTCTCAGCTTTTAAGCAGACGCCCAAGAATATCATTAAGCTATCCCAAATTATATTTGTGCTTACGTGTGTGCGAGAGATATGAGGGGAGGCCGTTGCTTGTGTATAAATATTACAATAATCCTTATCCTGCACTTAGAAAAAGGCGACGCGGGAGCAAGTGACTTTTCGGCACTTTTCCTCGGTGCGGAGGAATACTTGGAGCGCAAGAGTCGTGCTCCGCCCCTAACCCAGCCCTCGCAGCTCAGTGGCAACCGTCCATTTCCTCTACACTTAGCATTAGCTAACAAGCATTACCTGCGCAAACAACATGGTGAGTGTCCATTCGACTCTTTTTCGCGATATGCACATCTGTGTAATGTATTAATGTCCGAAATATAATCCTGCGCTGGACACGTGTTTTGTTCTAGCTCAAAATATTGCAATTCATTCACCAATGCGGAGGGCTGTGTATGAAATTGATTGAGTCAAGATTTTAGCTAGCTAGTTAGCAAGTAGGAAACATGGGCGGGTAGGCGTAACGAGATGAATTTGATCCGTATTTTCTGTGACCAGTTAGTCGATCAATCCTCAAATAACCATCGCTGCTGGTCCCCTCAGTGCTTTTGGGTTTAGTTTGATCCTGTATCTACACATTGGCGCAGTGCCGGTTACAAATGTTAGTGTGATTTGGTTTCGCTAGCGGCGAGCCGGTCGCCAGCTAATGCTGGTAGCGCCTAAGCAAGGAGCACCGCGGCTGTAATTCTGCAGAGTATTAGGTCTGCACATGGACCGAACCGGTGCCACAAACCACCTTCACACCAGCCCAAATCTTCGCCTGGGAGTCAAATACACTTTTTTCCCCCCTACATTGCGTCGACACAAGCCGGCACGTCCCCGATTTGCCGTGAATGTCAGACTGTGAACATATTGATCGTTGATGTGGATGGTGATCAGGTGTGCCGGTAATCCCATCCTCCGTGGAAACACTGGACCGGCCCGGTGCCTTCTTCTAATGTTCACACGATAGGCCAAAATCCTCGCAGGGTTTTCTCAGTGCCAGGCCGTTATCTGGTAAAACTGACAGGAAACTTGAACAAGACCACACACACTGCAGATAAGGTCGACAATGATCCAGGGTCCTGTAACCACCTTAAAGGGTGGTTTGCTTTCTGACTCAAGGGTAGACTGACTGTATGACCACCACCTTGTGCAGTCATCTGGGATAGGAGTAGGTTTTATTTAATGTATTCTTTAAGATCCATTAAGTAAAACCTCAATTTTCAGCATGTTTGCTGTTTTCGTCATATTATTCAGCAGAAGAAAAACCCATGTTTACTATTTCAATTTTACTTTGTTATTTTTGGGTCTGATGACAACTTGTGTGCGCCTGAAGGATAAACATTTCAACCAGCAACTTCATGTAGCGTGGGGCGGGGGGAGCATTGTTCAGTTTATTGGTTTTCATGTTATCACATCATGAATGATAAAATTGTGCGGCTTGTCCTGCACCTATTACCTGTTATACTTCATCATATTGAACCAAGGACCACTCTTGATCTCTGGCGACTTGTTTTTAGTCTGAAAGGGAGTAGTGTACACATACATCACTTTGCATTTTGGACATAATTACAAAATACCTTTTTTAAAGGTTGCACAAAAACTTTTGTGAAAAGTGGCTTGATTTGATTGCTTATCATTTTAACGCAATAAACCATAATTTGATTTATCACAATTGAATTGACAATGATTAACTTGGCATGTCTATTGAATGGTCATCTTATTTTCATAATGGTTGTTTGTGTTTCAGTCCAACATGTATACAGCTCTACTATCAATATGCTTTCCAGTAATGCATTGTTGTATTGGTCTCCGTAACTCACTACTGAATTGATAAGTCATCATAAGTTGGCTGTGGCTTCCTGGTTGTATCCACCCAAAGGTTTGTAACAAAATATTTGCATCAAAGGAGACTTAATTAGATCTCTGTATCTCATGGGAGTATATAAAAAATGTTGCCTAGCAATATAATGCAGTCCCCCTCAGTGGTTTTGTTTGAAAATCAAGACGTACTAACTAAAAAATATTTTTTTATATATTTTATATATATATATCTATATATATTCTTATTTTACATATTTAATACAATTTTTAGTAATGCAGGTAATTGGTGAACTTGGGGTTTGGAGATTTTCTCATAGAACGCTATATTGCGGTTGTATAAAATGATGGCTGTGTCCATATCAATACCATCGCAAAATATGTCTTGTTATAAGCTCTTGATTCATTTTTTGTTCACTTATTGTAATTTCTCTAACTGCCACTGATCTGGGGTTGGGCTTACTGTTCGTCATTTGAGGCTAGATAATTTGCTCGTCAGCCAATCGTGGGATGTACTTGAGCACGAGTTGCGAGCCGATGATAGTGAAGGCGCTGAAATGGCAGCTAGCGCCGTCCCCTGCCAGATTAAGGTTGGAAAACATGCTTTATTCCCCAACACGCTTGTCAGACAATAAATGCAGAATTAATTAATTACCTTTAGCATACATTGAATCTGATTTGTTGACTTTAAATCCTAAATTGAATACCAGATCAAATTCCCTGTTTTTTCTTTTCCCCCAAATTAGCCCTACCTTTATGGCTTTATGGTCTATATGTGTACAAAGCTTAGGCCCTGTAGCTTAGGTAGAAAGTGCCGGCGGATTTATTTATGTATGTTAAATTATGTCTTAAACTATATCAGCATACATGCAGACTGTGGAGAACAAACATGAAATACGATGCCCTTGCTGTTCTGAAGCTGGCTTGCTATGGCGCTCCATCTCCCAGTGAAACTGCTTGTCAAAATCGCCCCGTTTGAGGCAACCGATAGCCAGATATAATGCTGATTTAATAATTACTTTCAGCTTATAGGCCTAGCCTACTTACACAAAGTTATGAATAGCGAGCTTATGAAGGTCATAATTCATTGCTAGTCCATTGCTCAATCACGCCTAGGGCCGGCTAAAAGGTATAGGCCATATAGGCGGCCCCTAGGGCGCCACCTTCTGGTGGGCACTGGTCACCCTCAATAGAATAATAAAAAAAAAGAAATCAAAATTTGCTGGTGGGCACCCTTCCTCATTTTCTGCCTTCAGGTAACAAATGAAGGAAAGGAATACACTTGGCATCCTGTTCCTCAAAATGTTTCATCTGCCCTGGCCAGCACTTGTACTGTGCCCACTGAAAGTGGGGGGGATGGGTTACCGTTTGATGCGCATCACAGACAGCCCATGTCTGGAACAAGTGCCAGAGTTTGCTAGACTGACTGACTGACTGGACAGACGTCAAGAGGAGGCAGATGTCTAGTTTCACATTTTCTTTGATGATGAAAAGGTCCAAGCCTTCAGGTGCCCAAGGAAGAAAACGGAGAGGAGGGAAAAAAAGCCCAATTGAGGTATCTCGACTTATGTTAACATTAAAATGCTGTTTTGTGTGGAGACGTTAACTTTCATTTGTAGCTAGCTAGCTAAGTAGCAATAACATTAATGCTAGATAATGATGCTATGATATCTGCTAGACTCATACAGATTGAAAGATATTAATCTGAATGCCAAGCCTGTAGCTAGCTATCTGGATAACTGCTCCTTCCTGGAACGTAAGGCGTGCTGAAATTTCCCTGACCAATCAGTGATAATGGCTAAGGCAATATCCATGAAAACAGATGTCAGTTGTCCCACTCTGCAGCTACATGTTTTTGCTTGTAATAAGCTAATATCTACTATATAACTGTCAAGCTGCACTGAGGAAATGTTGACATAAGCCCCCAGCTGCTGGAGAATGGACATCTGATCTCCCATCTACACCACTGTCATTATTATTAGTAGTAGTAGTAGTAGTAGTAGTAGTAGTATTGTTGTTGAATGTTAGTTACACCTAAGTAAAGTAAATATAATTCAGTCAAATTAAATAAAGTTTATTTGTACAGTGCTACTTTATATGCAGTAGAATGATACAAAGGACTTATTGCAGTGGTGTAACAGTATGGATGTATTGTATGTTTGAATACAGCTGCAGGTCAAGCAACATCAAGCACCATATCAAGCACTTCAGCTACCTCCAGTGAAACACAGCCACAATGAAGAACAGTGCACAAAGTTGTCTTGTTTGAAGACATTTTTATTTTTTACTGTTTTCTATTATTCTTTATTACAAAACAGTATGTGGTGCAGCTTTAATAGTACAATTGTTTACATATTTGTTAATGGTGTAAATTGTAGTGAAACTGACTAACCACTTGTAAGCCAACAATCTCAGGGACCAATTAGCAGCATCCCATGGGATGGGTTTGAGAAAGGATATATTGGTAACCAAGCACCAGTGTCTTGGATGTTACTAACAGGTAAAGGTAGTTAACAATGTATTCATTCTTTGATGTGATTTGTTTGTTTGAAAAGAAATTTAAATTTGTATACAAATAAAAATATTTTTGTCTTGAAACCATTGTGGTGTCGGGTGTTGGTCCATATTTTTTACTGTAGAATGAGTTGATGGTGATGAGGCACTACCGGTAATGAAAGAATTTAACAAATTGCAAATCCGATAATTAATTAGGTTTTGGTTTAGTTCCTGCAATTGGGTCAGATTGCGTTCTCACTGCGATCAAACTGCACTAGGGTTCAATTGGAACCGGTCCAAGAACACCTCTCGGAGATTGTCTCAGACCGGTTGTTTGGTCCACACCCGAGTTTAATTGCTGCATTCACAAGCACCAAACCGAACCGTACCGGGGGTTCAACATACCAGGGTTCGATTAAATCGGACCAAATTGTGAGCTTGTGAAAGTGCCCCAAGACTTTAATAAGCTAATGAGTCAGCTAGTGAATAATATGCACTTTTCTCAAATATCGCAATTGTTGTACTTCTGGAGTTGCACTGATTCAACAGTTTGTAGTCTAGCATAGGTGAACACAAAGCCGGCTATAGGTTTGCAGCTTGCTTGTTAGCGTAGGAGTCTGTGTGATCAGTGCTAATAGGTTGAATCGGTATTAACTTAAATTTTCTTTACTTTAACTTAACCAGTCCTGCAGGCCCCCTCCCAATGACTTAAGTATAATTCCCTCCAGCCTCATTAAATTGCTTTATTTGTTCCCTATTGGCATGTCAATTGCAATGGTTGTCAGAAACCTTAATGGCAGATATGATTGTTAGCACACACACCTGGGGAGGGGGGGGGGTGAGAGATTGGCTCAGCCAAGCCAGCTGAGACTACATACTTCTGACCCACGATGCCCTCGGCAGGGGTCCGATGACCGCTTAATGGCCCCCCCCCAGATCAACACGGAAATCTTGCACTTCCAACGGGCCGTGTCAAAGGCTGCCAAACGATACCCGATACTGGTCTGTGACTACTACAAAAGCGGGGGCAGACATCTCACTTCATCCATCCATCTATGAGGGGGACAGGGCAGGTGGCTAAGCTTCTCACTGTCACCCTGTCACACAGATGCTCGTTCACGCCCACGTTGCCAAGGGCAAAGTAGAGGAGGTTCACGCAGTTGCCGAAGCACATACCCCAGATGGACATAGTCTGGTCACGTACGCCCAACAGGCTGCAAGACAGAAGGAGCGACGGAGACACTGGCAGCAATTAGGCAAACAGATTTACTGGGAGACGGACAGGACAGACCGCCAGCGGGAGACCCAGTCTTCAGTCATCCAGTGATCTTGTAGTAGAGGGGGACAACGATGTGTGTCTAGGGAATATAGATGGTTGAACGTTCATTCATCCATTCCTAAAGCTGCTCCATTTGTCGATTTTGAGTTCTCAAATTGACCTTTCCTTTTGCCCACTCCGGATTGGCAGTTGACTATCATCAGTTATCCATCTTACCATCTCCATTGGAAAGAATAATCAATGCAAATTTTGACTTCTGCCTGTCTAAAGGAGTGGTAATCTGTTTTCAGTTCGTCTCGTCTTTTTTTTTTGGCATTCAAACCTACTTGTTGGCCCATTCATTTTTGCTTTGCCTGAACCCCTGTCCTCTGTGGCCCCATGCTGCCCAAGAAAGTAGCCCTGTACCCAACAGGAGGCAATCTGGTGAGCCTGTCGGCCGTCTATGACCTGCTGGACGAACAGCAGTACTTCTACACCACACTCATCCGGCAGCAGGAGCGCAACTACAGGGCCTTCCTGCAGATGCTGGCCAACCGCATGGATGGCCGCATGGACGGCCTGGTCAAGGAGCTCCACGACCTGCGAAACAACCTGCAGGGAGTCCGGTCTGAGCTGGCAGATGTGCGCAAGCAGGGAGCACAGAACGCTAAGCGGACAGAGTGCCTGGCCGAGGGACTGGTGATGGTGCGGAAGGCATTGGACGGCCTGAGTGCCAGCCCCGGTTTGCCCAAAAGTGTGACAGGCAAGGGAGGAGGCATGGATCCCAAGCTCCGTGGAGGAGCTGGCACCCGTGGGCTGAGGCTTGATGGGGGGGCAGCCGGAAAGGGGGGACGTGACGGAGTGGTCAAAGCTTCAGAACCGAAAGCCATGAAGCTTGTAGCTGATCTGACAGACATCTGCTTTGACAACTTCAAGGTGGAATGCGTTATGCTAAATATTTAGAGGGTGATGCAAAGTTGAGACTCATGTTGCATTCTTGTCGTCTTGTTTTGGTGGACAAGAAGTATGGTGTATCCCTGGAGCATAGCTTATTGCGTGTATCAAATACTCTGGGAGAATAACTTTCTGTTTTTCTTTCACTCTAGGCTGACCAACTAACAGAAGAGCAGATTGCTGGTAAGACATCACTCTGGCAAACATGGTCCATTATGGATCCAATTTATCGCAATATGCATGCGGAAACACCTGCAACACAAGGCAGAAATTGTTTTTTTTGTCACTGCCACTCGCTGCTCCTCCTAATTGTTTGGCTCTTACCCTCCCATCATTCACCACCCTTTTACACTTTTTCTCTACCCGTCTTCTCACATCCCCACTCGCACCTTTTCTCCTCTCTTCCTCCCTCCATCCGTCCTTTATCCAGAGTTCAAGGAGGCCTTCTCCCTGTTCGATAAGGATGGCGATGGCACCATCACCACCAAGGAGTTGGGCACCGTCATGCGGTCACTGGGTCAGAACCCCACTGAGGCCGAGCTGCAGGACATGATCAACGAGGTGGACGCTGACGGTAGGACAACACTGTACAAACACTGCATGTGGATGCGGATCCAGATGGTAGTTGGATTAACACTTGACTTATAAAACTTGTGTATCCCAGGCAATGGCACCATCGACTTCCCAGAGTTCCTGACAATGATGGCAAGGAAGATGAAGGACACAGACAGCGAGGAGGAGATCAGGGAGGCCTTCCGGGTGTTTGATAAGGTGTGTATTCTAGCCAATAGGTGGATGGCATTAATAAGGGTGTGCGTGGCTAGTCTTCACATGGGCTACATGTTGCATATTCATCCACAATATCTGGTTACTACTTAAATTGCAATGCATTTAGGGATTATTTTCCTTGATAAACGCATTCCACGTGTATGTGTGTGTAAAACTATTATCCCCTACCTCAGGATGGCAACGGCTACATCAGTGCAGCTGAGCTGCGTCATGTCATGACCAACCTTGGCGAGAAGCTGACAGACGAGGAGGTAGATGAGATGATCAGGGAAGCTGACATTGATGGTGACGGACAAGTCAACTATGAAGGTACCACACTTGTATCTCATGTTTACATAGCAACTGTCCATCACTTCATTAGTACTGCTGCATGATTGCTTCCTCTTTGACTGCAATATGTGGGAGCATGTGTGCCAATGGATTCTGAGGATCCTGTTCCTGTTGAAACGTTTCTTCTCACATAACCCATGAGTCTCTCACCTTTATAATATAGATCTGTAGAACACTAATTTCCATTAACAATATGTAAATCGAGTAATGAAAGTTGCCAATTATTAGATCCTGAGTCATGGCTTGCCTTCTTTTAACTTGCTGTTCTCACTTTGTTTATTTTTTCAGAGTTTGTCCAGATGATGACCGCCAAATGAGCTGTCCCTCTTTTGAAGACAAAGAATCAGTCAAATGTTTCACTTACCTCTTATTGCAAAAATCTACATTTATTCATACTGTTTCTGTATAGAAAACTTAAAACTGAATGTTGGAAAACTGAAAATCTGTCCATATAAGCAAGAAAAAAGGTAAAACAAACAAAAAATATTTGCATGTACCAGCTCGTATTCCCTCCCCCTCCCCCCCACCCCAGTGCTGAGCAGCCCAATCAGATTCTTTAACACGTTAGCCAAGCAGCCAGCTAGTTTGCCGTCAGCACCTCTGCTTTCCGGTTCCATCTGTGCAACGTCATTATGATGATTTTATTTGGGCTGGCCAATCGCCTTTCCTTCTATTCCTATTTCTTTTTTCTATTTCTTCATGCATGCAGCTTTAAGACGGGTCATGGCATAGATAGCCCAATGGTGGGGATGACTTGGCAGGCCTCACGAGGGAGAGCAGGGTTTGTGAAAGAAGGCGAACAAGGGGAGCGGATATTTGAGGCTTTGCAGGGGATTAGATGGTTGCAAATGAACCAGTGGAACCTTTCGCAGTTTGCTTACCTACACAAACTAAGCGATGACAGAGATATTTTTAAGAAAAAAAAAATTACAAGGAAAATAAGAATAAAAAAAATATATACATTTTAGATTGTGTTTTTGGCATGTCTGAATAATCGCTTTACTCTAATTGTGTTTACCTTCTTGGGGGGTGGGTGGTTGTCTAGTGGACTGTCAGAGTGGACCGGGAATACTCGGTGATGATACAGGAGCAACTTTTGAGACAAAAGAGGGTCAGACATCGGTAAATGGGGTAAAGCAATTCAAAATCATGCGTCCGAGTGACATGGTGAACCAAAAAGAAAGGGTCAAAGTAGTACCATGGCTTTGTTTCCTGGACATAACGCCTAGTTCTACTTCCTTACATTAGAGCTGGGCAATATTGACACGTTTTATGCCTAAATACATATGATAATTTAGAGACATCTTGTTTTTTTGGCATCCATTACATTATTTTGATTACTTCATTTTTAATGTGCATATGATTCCTGAGCCAAGATGGATTGATTCATTTGTTTTGTTTACTCAGTCAAACTCTACTTTAAACTATAACCTGAAGGAACATTACTGTAGGCCTAATGCAGCCTATGTTTATGCTATATGACAAATCTAAATCCCAGGTAACATCTGATCCATCCCTTATTTACCGTCTGGGATTAATAAAGTACATCCTATCGAAACATCCCTATGTTGCCCAGCTCTATCTCAAACCTTGCTCTGGGTATCATGATGTTTAGGGGTCGTCTGCTTCCGTTTAGTGAGGGTCGGTGCTTTTGCAGCGTTTCTATCTAGTGTCCGTGTGTGTGTGAGTGTGCGTGCGCATGTATGGGGGGATGCCTGTGAAAGTGTGGGTGCGGCAAAGCCCGGCCCAGTCCGACTGTTCTGTTCAGTTGATCTGCATTCCAAGTTGTACATGCTAGTCTTTACATTTTGTTTTTCCAATAAAACACCATGAACTAAGTGCACTGGTCTTGTTTGGTGTGTTGACTCACTTGAATTTTATGACTTTCACTGGGGAAATGGTTTTCATTAGTCATTCATTAGTCTTGCATCCGAATGGACGCCTAAATGATCTGGACTTTATCTGAAGTGACAATACAACTATTGCTAATGGAGTATATATTTTGGGTTTCCTGAGGACTATCAAAAGAAAAATAAAGCTCCACTTTCAGAAAAGGTGTTGCCAGGCAACAGAGCTGGGTGGATGGGGGGGGGTTGAAATGTAAAGGGTGGACAACTTTGGCTGTCAGTGCTTCCATTACCACTAACCAGAAATGTCCTTTAACCTAACATGCCATCCTCACCACACACACAAACATAAATATGGGCGGTGTATTGTGCATTCACAAATTTGACCTACCAAAGTGAATCAACTGTCTAAATTGTCAAGTGGATTTCAAACAAATGAGTACAATACTAGAGTAATGGGTGAGCATGTTTCAACATTAAAAAAGGTAAACTACATTTGACCGGTGGATGAGGGTGTTGAGAAGAACATTGGAGGCCTGGGGGGGGTTGAGGTCACTGCCCCCCAGGGAGATCCAGACTGGTTACTGATACCACATGGTAGAAACCCTGTGTGTGTGTCAAGGGACAAAGAGCTGGCTAGGAGCACACAGGGATTCCTGACACTGAGGGACAATGGGTGTCAGCCTGTGCACCGGTTGAGTAGATCCTGTGTTGACAGGACGCCACGGGCTGATTCATCACGTGCACACCAGTCACACCACTGAACTATTGGCAATATGCACACACAACACCACAGACACACACACAGCTTTGGAGAATATAATAAAATAAAAACAAATGTAATTTCAAAATGCATCATCTTTATCACAGACAACAGTAATAATCTTTAGCAGCTGCAATGTCAGACACTCCCATCGTGGCACTGGGCTGACTTCAGCCAGACCTCTGCACCCCGCTATATTCTCAGTAATGTAGTTCTCCGGAAAAATAGAAATATTTACTTTCTAATAGAGGAATAATCATAGTACACGCATACAACAATAAAATGTACATCAGCAATCATTGTAAAACGAAAATAAGACCTCAAGAAAAACTAAATACAAAAAGAAAATATTTATTTGGCTGGATGTCACAGAGCACTAAAGGGTCAGTGTGGGTGCATGTATACACACAACAGGAAACAAGTCCTGACTGGGTTTATAGTTTATACATCTCGGTTTACACCATGCGCATGGCTGGCTATTGGAAAGCAGTATTAGCATGAATAGCTCTAGAATATCCCTATGAGGTATGGGAGCTTAGCAGGGTTGGTAGCCTGTGTAGATTCAGCATGTTTTTTTGGCATTCACATAAATGTGCACATCTCTTATTTCCTCCAGTGGGCAATGCAGGACACTACCGGGGGACTCTCATAGAACTGGCTCGGCTACAGTAACACAAAGGTCTTCCATTAACAGCAACACGTTTCTGTGAGTGCATGTGACTCTCGTACACGCATGTGTGAAGAACATACGTGTGCGGGCGAGAGTGAAACAAGTATGTATTAATGGCATAGGTTTTCTATGCAAATTCTAAAACATCAAAAGACTGGGTCAGGACAGCAGTGCTTAACTTTGCATCTCACACAGAAGTCTACAAAATAAGTTAATCGCATCGGTGCATGTCGACATGTACAGTACACACATAGACAACGGTATTGTACATACAAATATACACAGGCAAAATGTCAACACGCATACTGTACACACACGCGGATGAGAATGCACAAACAAGGATGAACACACACACACACACACACACACACACACACACACACACACACACACACATACACACATACATACATACACACACACACACTTACTAGCATGCAAAAGGGTTGACGGTGCATTAGGGTGACTGCATCGACTGGAACAACACCAATTAGAGAATGGGAATGGGTATTGGCATGGCAACAGCACTGGCACATAGAAGCTTTGCGGTCTGGGGGGGGGTAGGGTGACATAGCCGGGTTAGGAACACGTTGCAATTGCCGTTGTGTTTTAGCTTTGTATTTGTGTGTTTCCGAAGGCCTGGCAGTCAAGACTGGGTTTCTACATGGGGCATGTATGTGAGTGTAGTGTATATGTTTGCTGTATCTGAAATCGTCCCACTTTGTTTGAGGTCATGGTGTGTGTGTGTGTGTGTGTGTGTGTGTGTGTGTGTGTGTGTGTGTGTGTGTGTGTGTGTGTGTGTGAGTGTGAGTGTGTGTGTGTGTGTCTCTCTCTCATAGTGCCCTGGGTATAATGGTGAAGGGCAGCACAGGGCTGCTGGCCTCCAGCTCCAGGGCGGCGAGGAAGCACTCGGTGGCGGCGGCCGCATTGCCCTGCGCCTGCAACACCTCCCCCAGGCTGTTCCACACATCGTGCGCCGTGCTGCGGGAAGGGGCAGAAACCAACAGGATCAATGACCGTGTCTACTTTTATTGTCCCGAAAGGATTCCACCAAGCATGGTTTTATTATGGGGGGGCGGACAATGAATGGGTTTTATACTTAAATTTAAAAGGAATAAATAAACAGGATAAAGGATTTGAATTAGCAAGTGCCTGTTCGAAAGGCCAATCAGTGAAGCTGGCTCGCTTTGAAAAAGCCTGTGACTACAGACGACTATGTGAAAACACAATTTAAGCTGTAAAGGAAGCTGCGCTAGCACGCTAACTATATTTGGACTTGTTTTCCAAACATTAGGGAAATGTGGGATGTACTTAAAATAAACAATGGCTTCACAACGTTAATCAAAGGCGCCAGTCCACCATGGCACGCATAACTGGGGCACGCGCACACACACACACACACACACACACACACACACACACACACACACACACACACACACACACACACACACACACACACACACACACACACACACACACACACACACACACACACACACACACACACCTCCCAAACCTACCTGTTGACCTGCACAGCATCTCTCAGCACCTTCTCTGACAGACTGTAGCGCTGGAGCTGCTGTAGAATCAGACCCTGAGCACAAAGAGAGACACATAAAGGGAGAGAGTGCAATTAAAAAACAGTGCGATTTAAATGTTTGCTTCTGCAAATGTTTCTGTATTTGAATTTGAGAATGAAGGGGATGGCAGGAGGCTAAGAAGACGCTGAGAGAAACACACAGAGGGAAACAATCCCAAACCAAAGGAAGTAGAGAAAGAATGCAGAAATACACTCTCTCTGCCATTAAAGTCTTTCAGTATTGTGCCAGAGACAAACAAACGTGTGTGTGTGCGCTCACCAGCCGCTGCATGGTCTTGACGTGCGTGGGGCTGATGGACAGCGCCTCCTCGTACCAGCGCTTGGCCTCGTCTACGTTGCCGCGGAGCTCGGCCACCTGGCCGCGCATGTACAGCACGTTGTGGGAGGTGGGGAAGAGATTGGCTGCCTCCTGCGTGCATGCCGTGGCCTCGGCCGGCTTGCACATGCCCACATACACCTCGGCTAGTGGAGAGACGTGGAGGGGGGAGGGGGGGGGGCAAGGAGAGTCAAGTATAGGCCAAGATGGGAAAGGCTTGGTCTTGGTGAGGAAATGGGCCACGTCAGTTCCCCCCCACCCAGCTAGCGTTTAGATGTAAGATGGCCACTAGGTGAATAAGAAGCCCATGGGCTATGCAGTTATGGATATCCACATTTTTTCATCGCAAAAATAAACATAAAATAAACAACACAAAGCAAAACAGCAGTCTCATCATTTATAAGTATTATGCTTGTGTGTGTGTGTTAAACACACAGGGTATTGAAAGTCCTGTTTTGGGCTCAAATTGGCTCCTAGTAATGTAGTCAGTAAATAATTACTACCACATCCACTAATAATTTATCAGAAGCTTTTATCCAAAGTGACTCATAACCGGTGTTTCACCAGAGAAAGTGCTTGTCCCCATGTCCTTTTCATTTTCAGTGTCAACTATGTTTAGCTACAAACTAAAAACCCAGGGCACCTGCATGCAGCCAGATCTGGGCCAGGGTCATCCAGGGGTGGAGGGGCCCCTGCTTGGGGGCGCTGCTCTGTAGAGAGGAGGCCACCTCAGACAGGGCCTGCTCCACACGGCTCGCCGCTATGGACGTAGCGTGGACTGAACCTGGGGGGGGGGCAGCAAGGAAAGAAAAGAAGAGAGAGAAGTAAAAAAGGAAGAGAGAGTTACAAAGTTAAAAAGCTTGTGAGCACTGGGCCTTGAGGTCAACAAACATACAAATAAAAACGTACAAGGTTATTTCACACAAGAGGATAACGCGTTGTTACACAAAATGAAATCACACGACGTGCGTAACACTGTGCATTGGTCTAACCGGTGATTATGAAAAAGATTATTTGCCCTGTCAGTTGGTGTTGAGAGAAACCATGCCTCTATTGGAAGTCCCTTGAGGTTTGAAGGTTAAAGCAGAATGTGTGTGTGTGTGTGAGAGGAAAGAGAATGGGAGGTTTGTGTCACAAGGTGCTTACACACACACACACACACACACACACACACACACACACACACACACACACACACACACACACACACACACACACACACACACACACACACACACACACACACACACACACACACACACCACTTGTTCTCTTCTGTGGGATTAGCCCGTAAAGAATGAAAAGCAGAGCTAGCGCAACACTTAGCGTAGTAGCGTAGCAGGCTTATGACTCAGCGACAAAGCTGTGTAAGCCAGTGGACAGAAGCCACTGGTCAGCTAGTCCATATCCACCACAAGATAAACACCCTGCAAGGTATTTTAAAGAGCCAGTTAGCCGCTTGCCTGTGCTCACACACCCTGTGGAGAACAGGGAGATGGGTGTCTTACTGTCTTGGGAGGTGGTACCGGTGGTATTGCGCTGGTTTTAAGTTAAGTCATATCTTGTTGCCACAAATTAATTGATATCAGACTAACGTTGCTTTACAATTTCATCAAATATAGAATTTAAAGACACCTACTGTCATGCGGTACTTGAAACATCACCAATGATATGGATATTGATAATGACTTCATGTCTTTGAATCTCCTGAATTTAGGCATGTGTAGGTCCTATGATGCATGGCAGCTAAACAAATGCATATTTGGCTTTTGGTCATGGCTACATTTGACGTTATTTCCATAAAATCATCCAAATGGAGGAATCTTTATAGAAATCATCTTTATAAAATATCGGTTAAAATATTTGACCCACAGAAGATTCCCTTAATGTGCTTTACATTTTTAACTGGATACCATTACTTAATAGCTTTACAGGCAAGCTATGGTGTCAGCATAAAGCCTAGCATGTACACACACACGCACACGGGAGAAGGGATTGAAGAGACGAGGGACAGACAGACTAAAGGCCCCAATATACTTTACAACGAAATCGAAATTGCCATGTTCGCATAGGCTGTCCAACTGCTGTCGAATACGGCGATTCCGACAGGGTGCAAAATAGTCACTGCGATGTGTGGGTTATTCATGTAATGGCGCCAGGAGTTTCCTACCATCTCTGTGTCCTTGTAGTCCCTGTTTGAGCGGTCATACTAATCTACATAATCCCTCACAACCTCTGCAAGTGTTGCTTCAAACTGGTCCATCTTAAAATAAATGGGACGCAAAAGTCCATATTTTACAGATAACAAATATTTACAGATACTGACAATCATTCATGTGGCAGGGGTGTACACAGGGAGGCATGTGGGAAAAGTTAGACTATTTAGACTACACAGACTGCGGCGCTAGAAGCCCAATGCGGCGCTTCGTTTCGGCTGCAAACCAGCCATTCTGACTTTTACGACACTTTTACACACGTTTTGTCAGTGCGAAACATCTTTTTCGATTTTATTTTCAGCATATTGGGGCCTTGAGACCCTGATGGGCGGCAGCACAGACAGATGAATAGATAGAGAGAAGATAAAGGGCTACTTACAAACGTTAAACATGGATAGACAGATGATTAGATAGAGATGTTAGATGATTACTTGCAAACAAAAAACATGGCTAGACAGATGAATAGAGAGATGTTAGATGATTACTTACAAACATAAAACATGGATAGACAGATGATAAGATGGAGATGTTAGATGATTACTTACAAACATAAAACATGGAGGGAAAGCCCAGAGCATTATAGTCCAGAAAGCCACCTTCCAAAAAAATAGATTCAAAAACAAACAAACCAAAAAACTAAAATCAAAATCATTAATGAATGACAAGACAAGACAAAAAAAACACACACAGTGGAATAAAAGCACCAGGAAAGAACATGGTTATCTGTGTGTGTGTGTGTGTGTGTGTGTGTGTGTGTGTGTGTGTGTGTGTGTGTGTGTGTGTGTGTGTGTGTGTGTGTTTTAGCTTTGTATTTGTGTGTTTCCGAAGGCCTGGCAGTCAACACTGGGTTTCTACATGGGGCATGTATGTGAGTGTAGTGTATATGTTTGCTGTATGTGAAATTGTCCCACTTTGTTTGAGGTCATGGCGTGTGTGTGTGTGTGTGTGTGTGTGTTTATACTTCATGTGTTCGTGTGAACGTTTGGCAACCCAGTTCAACTTCAGACCCCAGAAATATAAATAAAAAGAAATAAAAAGCTGTTGGGATGTGTCACTCAGGGGGGGTCTGCAGTATCGGGGGGGTCTGCAGTATGCCTGGCTAAACTGATGACGAGGGCATTTCCGCACCCTTGCATAAAGAACAGAGCCCAGCTGTCCTCAGAGCCAGCCATGCTAGTGAGTGCCAAGCATGGCCATTCTTGATTAATGTGGTTAATATTTCATCAACTCCACATGCTCAATCAGCATGATTGAACATGCATGCATGTGCACACACGTACACGCACACAAACACTCACAACATCTAACCATGTACTAACACCTGCTTATAAAAAATAAGCATTATATATACATATATACATTTAAATATATGGTAAATTAAAGGTGCTGTAGGTAAGATTTAAGATCTATAATGTTTGTGTAATTTGTTAGAAATGCCAAGGCCATCTGTCAGCTATTAGTGAGTGAAATGCACTGAGTATACCTGTGCTGGCTGACTGTGCGCCTGCCTCTGTATTAGATCACTTGGATTTGAGACCGCTCACGGGTCATTTCTGACCAATCATGGCACCTCGTCCCTAATTGGTTCCATCTTACCTGTGTGTGAATGCAACGCTTCTCAATGGCACAGGGACGTAGGGAGGGAGCAGAGAGGGAGGGGACGATTTTTTAATTTTTTAAAAAATCTCTTCTGCTCTCTCTCTTTACAAATCAAATCTTACCTATAGCACCTTTAAAGCATCATTAACTCAAATGATTCAAACTTGAAAGTTAAGGCACACACACACACACACACACACACACACACACAAACACACACACACAGTGATGTGCACGTGCACTTGGCACACTCCACACCATGCTACTAGAGCATGGCAGCCTAATGTGGGAGGTGGATTACTATTGGTGGAGATCTGTTGTCGGGCGGCGTGGTCGCAAAAGGCAGGACCTCTGGCCTTGGAGGGTGGGGGGACGAAGTGGCAGTGAGGAGGGGGAGGAGGGGGAGGAGGGGAGGACAGGAAGGATGGCTGCCTGGTGGCCGGGAGGTGAGGCGGGAGGATAGTGAAGAAGGCGGGAGACGTTGGGGAGGTGGGGGAAGAGAGAGGAGAAGAGAAAGGGGAGGAGAGAGGCGAGGAGAAAGGGGAGGAGAAGGTGAAGTAGGGGGAGGAGTAGCAGGGGGACATAGGCTCAGAGCCAGAGTGAGAGGAGGAGGAACCTGAGACTTCAAGGAATACATACAAAAATACAAATCAAAAAAAGGATGACAGAAAGCAATATAGTTTGCTTTCAAACAACTTGGGCGGTTTTGAGTAGGGGAAAATCTCACATCATTAACACATTTCTTTACATGAAAGCACGTTTAATGATGAGGTTCAGCAAGAAATGAGAAATATACAATGTGAAATATGATGACCACTGGAATGGACCCTAACTACTAGTCTCACAAATCAGACTTTAGATTAACATCTAAAGTCTGAAGGCAGAGGCGCTCAAATCTCTATTATTCTTTCACTTCAAATGTATTTCAACCAATCATGTTGCTGGGGGCGGGGCTCTGTAGACCCACATTACATGGAATGGGTTTCTACTGGAAACAACCTGACCAGGGGAACCACAGAAAACGTGACATGGCTGACCATTCATCTCGGATCCAGAAGAGCACTGATAACTAAAACGACAGGACCATCTTCCCATTATCGTAGGGCTGGACGATTAATCGAAATTTGATCATGATTTCGATTTTGGCTTCTCACGATCATGAAAACACTGTAATCGAAGAAAAACGATTAATGTGCCGCCGCGCAAATTAAGGCCGCAGTATACTCGTCGTTCCCAAGCTGTCGCGCGACAATGTGACGTCAAAATGACGTAGATCTCGCCGGCGCAACAGGATTGTAGCCCGGTCGCGCACCTCTCTTTTTTTTTCAGCGGCGCCCGACAAAGCAGAAACAGAATCACGGACGAGTTCGAAGGCACATTTTAATGCACCTTATTGCTAAGGCTTCTTCCTTTATATGTTCTATTTTATTGTGTGGTGTAGGCCTATATTTTTTCGCTAATAAACCGTGGTTTTACGTAAGTTCTGTCTACTGTTGTTGTGGTCAAAGACGAGTGAAATTACGTGGCTGGAAAACTCTCAAAGCGGCAGTAAGTTATAAAATACAATTATATAAAATAATCATTAAGTTATTAAGATAGATGCTTACAAACACTATTCATATGAGAACTGCTGCCATACACTGGACTGTTGATGGCTGACCAGGTGTGGCAGTGATGTAGAATAACAGCAATGTAAAGTAATAGACATAATGCTGTATAGTGAGAGACATCCCGGTGAACTAAACCTTAACTGAATGTCTAATGATGTGTAAGAAATTAAAGACACAGGGCTACCAGCATAGACTAGTTGGGTATAGAGTAGCATAGAGTAGTTTGGGTTTTGTTTTTGGCTGTGTTATTAGTGTTTTTTTCCATGTTGCAAGTTTTGTGCTGTGCATGTAGATTGTGATTATTTATTTTTATTTATTGTTTTTACATTGGTATTGCTATTGTTCGATCACTGAAGCCAGAAGAAGCAGGGAGAACAGTCTGAGTGTATGTAGACTGGGTATTTATTTTTATTTATTGTTTTTGTTTTATTGCTATTATTTTTATTATTATTTTTATATATTATTATTCTTTTACTTTTTTACTTGTTACTAATTTATTACTGGTTGTTTTTCTAAAAGTTATATTTAAAGTTGAGTTTTGGTGGTGCAATAAACACTTTTTTTGAAATCAATGAATAATCGTGTTTATTAATCGTGATTTCAATATCAATCAAAATAATCGTGATTATTATTTTTTCCATAATCGTCCAGCCCTACATTATCGTATCCCTCCTTGGCCAACAGCGAACACAGTCGGCCAGCACCGGTAAACTAAACTTTTACCGTAGCTGGTGGGAAGACAAGCTAAAACGTCCTGTCCGGACACCAACGTCCTTAGACAAAGTGTCTGTAAAGGTTTAAAATCAAACTGGTGTAGTAGACTGGCCACTGTAGAAATACATTTGTTAAAATAGTTCTCTGAAACCTCCACCTTGCCACTCGCTAATGAGTTTCTCTTCGGAAGAATATATCCATAACAAAACAGGAAACACTGCGCCCCAAACACTTCCTGGTTTCCGGCCCAGTTTGGCTATAGCATTGTGGAACTTCTGGATCCGAGATTAGAGGGGAACATGAGCATGAGAAGAAAGTGTCAGGACCACAAGGTAGATGTGTGAGCGTACCGGTGTCTGGATCGCTAAAATCTGGCAGAGTCATGGCGTTGAGCTGCCGTCTGTCTGCTATGGCTCTGTCCAACAGACTGCTGCCACGCCCCGAGTCACTATGACAACACACAAACACAGTGAGTCACACACACACCAAATCATGAATTAAAATGTACATGCAAGAATGTTTGCAACATATAGAAGAAAGAGAGCTAACCCTAGATCTCTACTACTACCAAGTGTCTTTTAGTGCGTTTTTTAGACATCAAGTGAGTGTGTCTTCCGGACGTTTGTTGACAAGTCCACTTGAATGGGGACATTCGATAAATAACAGTCAGAGAAACATCACCGACATGGCTACTGATGTAAATTGAGTGTGTGTGTGTGTGTTTGTACCTGGGGTTGGTGAGGTTGTAAAAGCTCTTCCAGATCTCCAGCATGTGTTTACAAGTAAGGAGAGCCTCCTCTGGTCCTCTACACAGAGTCTCCAGCTTCACCTTGGTATACAGTAGGCTGGAACACACACACACACACACACACACACACACACACACACACACACACACACACACACACACACACACACACACACACACACACACACACACACACACACACACACACACACACACACACACACACACACAAAAATTGTCTTGATGTATGATCTTCATGTATGATCTTCATGTATGATACCGCAATAATTATAATCTAAATATTGTAATTGTATTGTGCAGGACTAATTGTTTTGTAACAAATCTGGTATATCCTGTGTGTGTGTGTGTGTGTGTGCGCGTGAGTCTCACTTGAAGTTCTCGGGGGTACTCGGACAGGGCCATCTCGATGATGTTCAGGGCATCATGGTAGTGCTTTTGGGCAGACAGCAGCAGGGCCAGCAGGTGGAGGGAGTGGACATCGTCACCCTGCAGCTGCAGAGCCTGCCTCACGTAGGCCAGTGCCTCGGGGATCTACACACACACACACACACACACTCTTAGAGGGGCATTCGTGGTGCCCAACATCTTGCTTTTTTGATGCAAGAGCACGGTTGAATGAAAGGCAGTTTTCCTCTTGCATATTCCTGGCAAATTATTTTCTAATGATTGGAGGACATTACCTGTCTGGACACAGCTAACTGCAGCGCCAGGTAGAAGGAAGCCAGGTGATCAGTAGGAGATAGACTTTGTGCTCTGGACATCCATCCATCCAGACAGACAGAAATCAACAGTAGGGTAGGAAGGAAATAGTAAACACATGAATCCCTACTAAGAAATAATGTAATAAAACAATGTTATCCAGATGGCCTGATCAGACAGACTAGTAGGACTTCGCATGTTTCAGGTGCATCTACCAGTGTGGGACAACTTTGGGACTGTGCAAAGAAACAAACCTCTGGAATGCTCCCAATGCTTTCCTCTGATACTCCTCCTGTGTGCCTCGCAGTGATGCTGGAGAAAGAGAGAAATAGACAGAGAGAGAGAGAGAGAGATAGAAAGAAGAGAGAGAAGACATTCAAAAGGAAAATTAGAAGCGGCTTTTAAAGCCATTACACGCGATCATGTTTGACGTGACGTGATTTGAACACAGCCTTACCGTCAGTGGCTTTAAGGCTATACACCAGGCCGATGGCCAGGTAGCCCTTGGCCCTGAACTCAGCAGCCTTCTCCCCCATGTCCACCACCATCTTGGCAAAGCACTCCCCTTCATCCAGCTGCAATGAGCACCACCAGGAAGAGAGGCGATGAAGGGGAGAGGCAGGATATGAATGGAAAAAGAGAAGGTAGGAGAGTGGGAGTAGCATTCATTAGTAAGGATCAACAGAAATCAAAACATCGTCAAACTTTTTCATGTTTTGTTTTGAAAACATTGCAGTCATTGTCACCCTAGGGGTGATAAGTAGTCATTAGGCCACTTCAGACCTGGTATCTTGTAGGGGAGGTGTTGATTGATTGAATCGTGACACATGTATCATGCTATGTAACGTATCGCCAAATTATTGCCAATACACAGCCCTATGGTGTCCAAGATGGATAGTCTTAGTTCACACCAAGCATCCAATATATATCCCAAGCGACCAATGGCACTCAAACTCTCATAGGGCCTTACGCGGTCACACGGCTGTCGGAAGTGTTAACATGTGTTATTTTTAGCTAGTGAATTTGCGATCCCCCTCCATCACCCCAGAGGCCCAAGTTAACGCCAGCTGTGAACAGGAGCGTTTAGCAAGTGGCCAGGCTGAGCGTCTCTCACCCAGTGCAGGGGTCCGATGCACAGCTTGACCGCCAGCAGCGGGATGGTGGGGTCGTTGGGTTTCAGGCGGATGCACTCCTTCAGGACCTTGACGGCCCGCGCCGACTTGCCCGCCGCCATCAGCGACAGCGCCAGCTGGTACCACAGGTGGAACTCCTCGAAGGCAAACTTCATGGCTCGCTCCAGGCACTACCCACGTGCAGAATAACCCAAATCAATGATGATGTGTGAGAATGATATTATGTGGACACATAAAAATGATCACACAAACACAGAGCAACAGGCCAAGTGAAATCAGTCGAGCTACAGGTATTCGATCAAATCATAACGCCCTACTGCCCTAAGGCAGACAGGTGTGTGTTTGTGTGTGTGTGTGTGTGTGTGTGTGTGTGTGTGTGTGTGTGTGTGTGTGTGTGTGTGTGTGTGTGTGTGTGTACCTCTGACAGCATCTCATACTGTCCTCTCCTCCCCAGAGCTATGGTCAGCAGGTCGTAGACCACGGATGCAGACTGGAGGCTGATGATGCGGTCGTTGTTGTGCTCTGGGATCCTGCTCAGCACTGCATCGCGGTTGGCCTGGGGAGTGTGGGAGTGTTTCACACTGTCTTTATAGTACACAACACGTAGCCCAGTGTGTGACAACACATTTGTCCTTTCCTTCCATCTTTAAGATTGTAGGTTTTCTGCCATCTGAGTCCAAATTTGTTTAAAAGCTTAAAGCTGCAATCAGCATTTTTTGCTCACCCCACTGTTTCGTCTTTTGATTGAGTCTCATGGTTCTCATGCATTTGTTTGGCTACTGGCCATTGCCATAGACCCGAGTAAAAAATGCCGATTGCAGCTTTAAAGACGGTTCGTATAGCACAATAATCTGCATCACGTGTTTGTATATGCAGGGTTTCCTCCTGTCTTACCATGGACTCACTGATGAGGAGCAGCAGCAAGGCCTCCTCAGTGTTCTCCTGAGGACAAAAGAGACTGAGAGACAGAGAGAGAAACATAATGATTAGGGGAAAGGCCTCAAGGCAAGGACATATTTCAAAAATCAATGTAAGAGGAGACAAACCAAAAGATGCTGAGCATTGAACAAAAACATAAAGGGAAAACAGAGTTCTCCAATTTTCCTTTTCTGAATGAAGTTGACCTTTACTATTATGGTTTGTTTATATTATTTAACGTTTCAAATCCATACTTCTCTCCAGAGTAGATCCTTGGGCGGCGACTAAGGCTGTAGGTCTTGTTGCTGTGGGTGTGTCCTTGTTGTGACGGGTCATCCAATGGGGACACAGTGGGCGGGTCTTCCATCGGAGACCAGTAGCTCTGTTCACACATCCCCCTCAGCAGGATCTCTGCTAGCTGCCTGGCTATGGTCTAAAGCAAGAAACACACACACACACACACACGTATTGAATCACTTTAAAACCATGTCTGTTGACACTGAATGAAACCAGGTAAATAGATCACCAGTGAAGGGGGGGCAAAGGCAAGCAAAGCAAAGGCAAGCAAATAAACAAGTAGGGACTGAAAGGGTTTCTAATAACGTTGCACATCCTTTAACAGCGTTCATCTATGGAGGATAGCAAAAAAAGCCCACTTTTAAGTCAGGCAAACACACACACTCCCTCACCATGCGTAGGTTCTGTGTGGTCCGAGTCTCCACAGCCCGTAGAATCTCCCGGAATCGGCCAACTCCCCGCGTCAAGTTTCTAAGAAGACCACGAGAAGTACAAGTTAGACCGCATGAATCAAATAACACAAACAAAATGAAACTATTACAAACAAATACATATAATCAAAAATAAAATGTAACGTTGACATTGCCATAGTTTTGAACTGTATAGGTATTACTACTATTTATAAAGGATGCTACTCTGTATGGACTAGACTAAATATGTTATGTAGGTCACAAACAACCAAATACACTTCAGTGTTTCAGCAGCCTTACAAAAAGGTCACTACGGGGCTGCTCATGGGATGTCTACAGCGGACACATTTTCCACTCACACAAAAACAAGGCAGGGTGGAGCTTCTCCACTTGGAGTTGAGTTAGATTATCGCATGCCTTGCCTTAGGATTCGGCCATGCAACTAAAGGGGATGGGGATGATGGAGGGGGGGGGGGGGGTTGGGCGCCTTCTGTCTACTGTCCCAGCCTGGGAGTCTACATCCCCTACGGTACCTACTTTCCATCTTTACATGCGCGGAACCTTGTGGAGTGGATTCAGTCACAAGGGAAGAAGATACCGGGTTAGCATGGGGCAGGCAAAAGAGACTAAAGATTGTCCAGTTAAAAAAGGCCTGTAGATTGCACTCACTTTAAATGATACACAAATGATAAATGATTCCATACATAAAAGTTGGGTGTATTTAAGGAATCAAGTGTGTAACTCACCCTCTTCTACTACAAATAAATAAATAAATAAATAAATAAAATTAGCAATTGAAAAAAGAATACGCAATGGTGAAAAGAGTGACCTGGTATTTCTGTATGTGCATCTGAAAGCTCTCTCTGTCGCTTCTCCTACATTGCATCATTTAGCAGACAGGGACCCAGACACTCTCTCTCCTTTCTCTTACCCATTTTTAAAGTGGATGACGTGGGCCCTCTGCAGGCCTGTCTCCAGGAAGTAGCCCAGCTCTTGGTCCGGGGCCACAGGACCTGGCTTGGGGCTGCGGTTCTGAATCCCTGCTGACAACGCCTGGGGACACAAGGCAGGCAATGGCTGACACTGCTTAAGTCAAGTTTAGTCAAATGTCAACTACAAGCTTACTTCTACAAATATATGCACACAATATCCTGCTCACAGATCCCTGAGCCACATGTGCCCAGTATGTGGAGTTTTGTCTGGACGCTACATGATGGTCAACATATTTACACACACACAAACCTTCTCGACCTCCTGCAGATAGAGCAGTGCGATGTCTCCTGACTTCTCGTAGCAGGTGATGATTTCCTGGTCCCGCTCACATGCCGTCCTATTGGACAATGCCGGCGACCCTGTGTTGTTATTGGACAGCAATGGAGAGGCTGTCGGGACCTTCTCCAGACACAACCCTGATGTGTGAATAGATTAGGCACAAGGAAAAAGAGAGACGGGGGAAAGAGTAATACGTGAGGCAAGTTATATGCAGTGTGACATCACATACTGTATTTTGCTCTCTCTGCTCCTACTCTGCAATTCTAATTAGATGCTCAAACTGCAGTCTGCCATATGGGACTGCCATTCATAATTGGTGAGCAAAATATACAGTAGTCAGTATTACACTATGTAAAATCAAATTATGCTAGACAGAACTGAGTGCGATCAAAGTTCCAAAGGCTGGCGTTCCTCCCAGTCATCCAATCAAGCTTGAGAAAAAACGATGTCTGTATGTGTGCCCAACTGTATACATATGCTGTACCTTTAGTAGCGTAGGATTCTGCGATTATGGACAGCCTGTAGACAGGAGCTCCTGCCAGCTGCAGCTCGTCTAAACTAACCCGGCCATAGTGCCCTGTCAACACACCAAACCAGACGTTAGCAGAGCTCTGTGTGGAACGAAGAGGACTACAATGGACCAATCAATGAGGGTCCATGTTACCTAAGGCATCTCTGTATTCTCCCTCCACATAGCAGAGTTTAGCCATCAGCAAGCTTGCCTCCTGCAGGTAGTCAGACTAAAGTGAGGGGCAGATGAGAAGGAGAGAGAGAGTAAGAAAAAGAGGGCGAAAGAGAGAATCATTAAACAAGTGTACAATCATATTGTAACAATCATATTAAACTCATGACTTACCAGACTTTGTTCAAAGTCTGGCACCAATGTGTTAGCCAGATGAAAGATATCCAAGCAGGTACCCAGCTTGCTATCCAGACCTGCATGCTTACCTTGAGGTTGCCTCTATCCAGGGCCGCTGTCAGATGTTTCCTGACCTCCACCAGTTTGGGCCGGGGTCCCCTGGGGCTGGCACCTTGCTTAATGGGATTCTCCTTCAGATACGTCTGGAGCTTACATTCTGCCAGGAGTAGCTCGCCCAGGTCATCTGTGACACAGTCAGCAGGTTTATCTCCATTCAATCGTATCATAAGCATATTAAATATATAATTGTCATATAGCTTTGTAGGACTAATTAATTATGATTTTGAATGTATGTACATTTATTTTTTTCAACCAACCAGATATTGGCGGTGCATTCATATAGGCTTCCTATGATTATCCTGCCATTTTCCTTTTCGATATCGTCCTAACCAGTAATCCTGTTACTAATGCTGAGCTGAGACCCATGACGCATATGTTACAGATACAAGCATAATCCCATGAAGTACTTATATGACTGAATAACATCAGACTTTTTCAAGTATAGACAAGGCTGTATGTAGTGAGGGCAGTAGTGTTTCCTTTAAACATGCTAACTTGTGGCACTATATTGATGTATACTGACTCTTCTCAACAATCAAGTGTAGGACCAAAGAACCAACAGTGATGAACAAGTCTGCTGAGGGCGTTATATTAGCCCGTTAGTGAATTATTAATGACTAGTGACTATTTCACTAATAATTCCCGTAGAACTGACAGGACAGAAACATACAAATCACGGTCAATTTACAGAGCTTGTCCATCCAATAATATTGAACTAGGGGCCCAGCTAATGTACCACTAGCATGGCCTACGGGCTGACCACCGTCCCAGAATGCAGACTGCAGGATTTGGGAAGACAAAGTGTTAAGGATGCCGTTTTCTCCCAAGTGCATACCAATACAACTCCTTGGGTTAAAAGTAAGACAGAAAAGAGAAGAAAAAAAAACGCCACACCAAATGTAGTAAAATTATATTTAGACACATTTTAAAATCGTTTGCAACTGGCAACGGAATCAAAATCTGTCCACTCCAATCTTTTCTAAATATCCATAAAGCTAGCTTCCTGTTTCACCAACCTAGCACCGGTTTGACACTGACAGCTAGCATGTAGCATGTCCCTCTTCTCGGATATACAAAAAAGGTCCTCAAAAGTTTTCCTAACTTGAATTCATTTCACTACGTGTGCCATCAGATGGGTCATCTGACTGCAGAATTAAGAAAGTCTTCCTAAGGTTGACAAGGGCTGCAGTCAAATCGTCACTGTCATCACAATTAATGGTGTTGCTAGCTATACAGAGGTGTTGGCATGGCCGCGAGAGGAGCCCCTCAGACGGGTCCAGCGGTTAGGAAACACCGAGGATGATGACAACCTTGAAGGCCGCCAAAGGAATCAATGACCAGAAAACGGGCAAAACGTCCGGTTTTGCGTGGCTTACCGTTTGATATTAATTTTGCCGACAGCTGTCGAACTAGCTCCGGTATTTTGTCCCACTGACACTCTGAACGGCATCTTTCTATCTCGGTCTCCAGGCGAGAGCCAGACTTCCGTGCTGTCATTTTCAGGAGCGGTTTAGTGGAAGTACAGCGGAGCCACAACAACAGCAACAGCAGCAGCAGCAGCAGCCTGCACTAGACTGGCTTGACGGCAACAGTACGGTGAAACAGCAGACCCTAGTGGCAGGAACGGGGAGCGTTTACGGTGAAACAGCAGACCCTAGTGGCAGGAACGGGGAGCGTTTACGGTGAAACAGCAGACCCTAGTGGCAGGAACGGGGAGCGTTTACGGTGAAACAGCAGACCCAGTGTACAAACAAAAAAACTGTGCATTTGATATATATTGTGAAACTTCCATATCTACTATATAAGTTTCCCGTATATATATTTATTTTTCCTCGACTATACACTATAGCCTTCTCTAGTTTGTGCGCCCTTCTTTACGTTTAAATTTCGATAATCACATAATATGCATTGTGTTAGAATCACGTCATTCATAGACTGTGTCCCGGACAACTTGTTATTTTCAATAGACAATGTATTTCTACTTCTTTTTTTCTTCTTTTTTCAGCAACATATTATATTACATGATATTATATTATATTATATTTTAACTTTATTGTGGTACTCTAGGAGTTTTATTTTGACACAGGAGACCGGAAGTCGTCGTGTGTTTGTGTACGGCTGCGGCGCTATGATGTTGTGTTGTCAGTTGTAGTTAAAGTAGTTAACTAACCTGTTATGGCAGACTTGTCTCTGTACCTCACTAATGCCAACGTTTCACTCGGCCAAACTATGGAATCTGAGAAGGTTAGACCATAACGTCTTAAATTCGCGTACTTTTCTTGCTCTTATGGCTGCTACATATCTTTGTTTAATTTTGTGAAGAAAATACTTCCTTAGCATTAGCTCAAAAGCTGATTTTAAACCGCTCCGTCACCCAGCGTGCCGTGTTGCATTCATGTAGTGGTCCCGTCTTGGAATAACTCACTGGCGCATCTTTCTATTAATACATATGTGTGTATTAATATATAATATAATATAGCATATAGACACACCACAGTGGTATGGACGCCTGATCTTGACGTGGACAGGTTTTACTGGCTTACAACACAACTCAATACAACACAATACTACTTGATGGTCGAACTCTTTCTGGTCTAGTCTGCACATTTTTCGTCTTGTGCTTTGACAGTGTTGAATGTCTGTGTTCAATATAGAATAGTCCAAAATCTCAAAGTGATGCTGATGATGCTGCTGCTGCTGATGATGATGATGATGATACCCCCCCTACAATGTGCCCCCCCCCCCCCCCCCCCCCCACACCTGTTATTTTTCAAGAATTATGGGTCTGCTGACAACTTCGAGAGTGTGGAGATGGGGGAGCCTGTAGGCGAGAGAGGGAGGGTGAGAGTGCCCCGTAGGACCATCTACTTTGCTAGCGGGGAGACCATGGAGGAGTACAGCACCGATGAAGAAGAGGATGAGGAGACGCCCATGAAGAAAGAGGTCGTGACCGTGGACCCGGTAAGCTGAGTTTACCGACTAGTTTGTGTCTTCAGCTACAGAGTCCGAGGGGATTGCATAAAGGAGCTTATGCGCACCGCACACCTCCAAAGTCCTCCGAGTGGACGGCCTGTGGAGACACAAACTGTGTACACCCATAACCAAACAGTGAAAGCGAACAAGCAGAACATTTTGCAGAGGCATCTTATCAGTGCATTTGTTGTTGTGATTTTGTAAATGTGAGTGTGCACCAAGTATACTTGCAAAATGTGCATATTAGAAAGCCAGCCATGTATGCCCTTCTAATATGTACATAGTTGTACACTCATGCAGACTCATCCGTTTGCAGTACAATTAAAGAGCAGAGTTTGTGTTGAACACTTTTCAGATAAAAATCATGGGTTCATTAAAATTGTACTTGCTTGGAAGTACTGTAGAAGTACATAGTTTCTCTATGAGATACATCTAATATTATGTTTCCAGTGCTGGTTTATATATGTGTATTGCTTGTTTCTGGTGTGTTTTAGTCTAAACTTACCTGGGGGCCGTACTTCTGGTTCCACATGTGGAGAGCTGCTACCTCAACTATTTCAGGTGAGCATCTGTTGAAAGAAAGAAGTCTGATCCTACAGCTTTCACCCGATCTGTTTGCAATACATAACTAAAGTAGCACTCATTGTGAGAGATGAATGGGTTCTAAAACCAAATAATATTGTTTTTAACCTTTTTAACTCTTCCAGGTGGGGGGTGCAGGGAAGAGGCTAAGTAGTTCCTAGGTGTAGTTGTTTAGGCTAGTCCTTTTGAAGGCACTTGGAAGGTTAAATGGTTTGAATGGGGTCACATTTAGGGCTGCACGATTCTGTAAAAATTAGAATCACAATGATTCATCTTTTTTTACTGTTTATTTTCTCTTGATGCAGAGCCTAACCAAAAATATAACAGTTGGTGCATGGGCCCGGGACATTAACATTTCACATAAACATTAAATATGTAAATCAAAAATGTCAACAAAAATATATAAATATTCATGCCATGGTCTGGGTGAATACTCTTTCCTGTTTGGCCGGCTGGTGTGCGTTAAAAACGCGTATTACACACGTAGTTTGGCTCAAATTTAATCACGTTCTAAATGTATCCGCTACCCAACCTGTAACCATGACAACACTCGTTATCAACTGTGGCAAGCACAGCTGAGTCATCAACTTGATAAACTAACGACCAGAAAGGAAAACACATCAGCGTCTGCGTCGGGTGGTTCTTTCTCCTCCGCGTCGTGCCTTAAAACGGTTTAACGCACATCTACTTGTTGATTATTCCTTACATACAACACGCCAAGAATGGCAGTAACGATTCTAAATCCAACATAGGGAACACTCACAATACCTCCTTTACAGTCCTTTTTATCCAGCCGGCTGTTTAAAATGTACTCGCCTAGCCTTCTTTTATTTAAAACAATGTATTAAGTTAGTGTGTGTGTAAGAGAAGGGTGTCTTTATACTCATTAAACCCATTTACATATATTTGAAATAACCCAGAGTACTAATGCAGGTGTCCTTATGAAATACTTGGCACATATGGTGCTCAGGATGTAACCAAGCAACAACGTTTTTTCTATTGACCTTCTGCAGTGTGTGACTACATGGGAGAAAAAATGGCTTCTCTGTTTGGAATAACCACGCCCAAATACCAGTATGCCATCGATGAGTACTACCGCATAAAGAAAGAGGTACGATTATACACACAAAATGGTCATGGAGAATGAAAGGCGTTGTACCGAACACGTTTTCATAAACAGTGTTTGTAATGTCTCCTGGCGGGTTTTTTTCTGATGGCCTCTGCCATGTTTCTGCCCAGGAGGAAGAGGAGGAGGAGGACAACCGCCTCTCCGCAGAGGCGGAGCGGCAGTTCAATCAGCAGCATGAGGAGGAGGAGGAGGAGGAGGAGGAGGGCCCACTCACCCACCACCCAGCCACGGAGCAGCCAGCAGCCGCCTTTGTCAACATTAGCTTTGAGCTCGAACCCGAGCCGCCCCTGGCCACTCCTGACACTAGTCGAGTGCCCGCTCCTCTCTCCTCCTGATGAGACGGTCTCACAGCTTGCAGTTTCACAAGTGCCCTCATTCCCAAAATGAATCATCATCATGAATCATCCACCTATGACTATAACTATATGTCTATTTTTTGTTTGTTCTTTGACTATATTTTGTGGTTTAAATGATTTATTTTTTTATATATATATTTATGTATATATATATGTATTTATATGTATATGTATATATATATGTATATATATATGTATATATGTATATATATATGTATATATATGTATATATATGGATGATATGCAAAGGGATGGAAAAGTTACTGGACTTTTTAATGCTGGTGTTGCATGCGTGCCGCATGAGTAAGTAGGAAGAACACGGTGTGACTCTTCCTAGATTGGAGTCTGGATAGTCAATCCCAGTGTTTGGGTGGAAATGTTCCTTGAATATAAATATGCATCTAATCTTGAAGGAACTTAATTATGTCCTGACTAATATCTGACCGACTGTGACCATTTGTTTGCCGTTATGTGTAATATTGCAGATTTTCATAGTACATAAGAGGACCCACTTATTATTTCTCAGGAAACATTGTTCTGGCCTCTTCTGTCAATACCCCCAACTGCTTTCCTCACTTGTATTTTCAAATGTTCACTCAATTGTTTTTTATGAAAAATATTTTTTAATACGATTTGATTTGGGGCTGATGTAAACACATAATAAAGTTTTTGGAAACTAAACAAGAGATGGAACCATGATGAGATGGTTTCTCTAAACTTCCAGTGAAATCAACCGATTTCTCTGCTGCTACTGCTAGAGTGCAAAAAAAGGTGTTTACGGTTCTTAAGCAAGCAACGTATCAACGTAAACCGTTACTAAATAGCATTTATTTTCAGATTAACCTGTTTAGCCCCTCTCTTTACCAGCTACTTTTATTTCACAGAAAGCATGTGGATTTTTTAAATGTATATTTACACTTCAAAATGAAGTGTAAATGCCTTTTAACCTATAAAACAAAAATGACTGGAAAAATATAGTCCAATATAGTAATTGTCCATTATCGCATCATACTCTGATTGTTGCAGTCTATGTCCCAGCAGTGTGACTTAAAGTTCGGTGTGATTTGTATGCAACTCTTATGTGTTCTCCATTAGTTATGGGAATCATTACATTATGGCAGATGCAATTTGCACATTTTGGAAAGGGCTAATGCACAGGCATTTGGAACTTTTGTTGTTGGATTTATTGTGATAACGCAAAACAAAATGAAGACTTGTATTTACTGTAAATTAATAAAACGTTTTAAAACCACTTGTGTTGACCTTTTAATTTGTAGTATATGTATTACCTGTATTTATTATACATCTTTGTTGAATACTCGATTCTGATTGGTCAATTACAGCATTCTACAGTCTGTTATTTCTGAATAACAGACCTATACGACGCTTCCAACCGTCGAATCTAACGGACTACGGTATATTTTTTAGTGAAAGTAGTTAAATAATTTTTGCTGTTATATTCGCGTTGGGGTCCTGCATCACCCTCAGGGTTTATTTCTCAATAATGACCGGCTCGCTGAACATTATCCCTTACATATAGCACATTTGGACAGTTAAGTGATCAAAAATCTGAGCCACTGAAAAAAAAGACACTATATTTACTGCAATGACATAATTCAATAACCAGAACTTCACAAATTGATCAGATACACGAATAGCTTGAAATATAAAATGCAAAAATGCTGTGCACGCTCTAAAAAGTTTAATTAAGATGTGATTGAGTGCATGTTTTATTTGCTGTCACTATGCTTGATAAATATATATTTTTTAACAATCACCTTCAGGGTTGCTTTCAAACAGGCCTGATTTAGGAATACACCAGGTGCATGGGGACCCCCTCTTCCTACTATCCAAATCCTACAACTAGCCAGTATCCGCCCTATGGAGACTTACATTCCTCACAGCAATCGTTAGCGGACGAGATTCAGCAGGAGATTGTTTGCCATAACCAACCAGTTTATTTGGACTCTCATTCACTTGTCTAGTTTTCTTTTGTCCAAGCTTTCCAAACTGACAACCATTTCCAAAAGGAAAGGTGGCGTTCTGAAAAGACAAAAACAATGGGGATAACATCAGAAGCCATAGCTACTAGACCCTCTCACCACTTCATCTCCTTAACCACTCCACCACATCATCTCCTCATTGGGACGTCAAAAATCATAGTATCCGTAGTAGTGGTAGGTTATGGTTTTGCATCACAACATTTCATTCTGAATTTGCGATGTAATAACACAAACACTACCAAGTTTCATTAAAAAAAAAAAAAAAAATGAATGGCTGGACATCTATGACGCAATAATGCGCCGGGATAATGGTCAAGTCAGCCTAGAGTTAGGCGTGTGTGAAATAAATTAATTTAGGCTTTTTGTAATCAAGGAATAATGAATACAAGCGGATAGAATGATATTTTTAATTACTCTCATGAAACCATTTTCCAAATAATATAAAACAACCATTTTACATGTTCAAACTTTACACCAACATCAGATTGAGTCAATCTCACAATTCCGATGGAGAATAAGGTAAAGCCATCATTTATTTTAACAGACAAGTTCTATCATGTTTAAACCATACAATATGAAGTGAAAATAATAGGACTATGGGAGGAATACAAAAAAAAAAATCATAAAAACAGCTCAATGAGCAGTGAGGTAATTGTGTGGGTAGAGCCAACATCAGCAAAATCACGCTGACCTCTCACGCATTCATGTCCATGAGGGAAGTAACAGAGTAAGCCTAACCTTGATGGATTCAGCAGCTCATTTAGATAAAATATGCGTTAAATGTTAAAGGATTTTTTTTTCAAAAGAACTGACATAGATTAAACTTTACCGATGGCACGCATACCAAGACACAAGTCATTGCTCCGTGTGATTTCACAACATCTGTCCACAGAAAAGGTTGGCATGGGTGGTGTGTGGAACTCTACTTGATGCAGAAATCTTAGTTTTTGTTTCATTTGGGGCACCAATCGCTGTCTTTCCCCCGGACAACTCTGTGGTACCAGGGAGTTGGGAGGACATCCGTCTGACCGCTGGCCACCTTGCTTGATTTAGGATTAGTCTGCACATAACGGACGCCACCCACCCTGACCAGTTAGCCCTAAAGTGAGATGCATCAGCATACAGGAATGGTGAAAAAAGAAAAAATGTTTTATTGGATTTTTAAAAAGAAACCTAACCTTACCAGAACAATAAAATTGTTATGCAAATACCAGTGGACAAGAACCTAAAAATAATAACAAGTTTGCATCCAGGTGCACAGCAAGGCACGAGTGACAATACCAATCTTCCCTAGAGTTTATTTTTTCTCCAAGAAGTCATTATTTTCATGTGTCAACATTAGCAATAAGGCTGTATTTCGGTCCTGGTTCAGAATTGAAACAACACTGATGTAAATGCAAACAATCAATCAGAAAAGTTAAAAAAACAGGTCACAGGGGAACAGAACGACCGACGAAAATGAAGATTCAGATCTGCAGATCAGATCACTGCAATTTTGAATATATATATATATATATATATATATATATATATATATATATATATAAATCATGTGAGAAAGGCGTCACACTCGACATTACCCCAGCCCTGTTGTTCACCAGCATGCTACTGAGGTCCTGAGTTTGCCTTGACCGTGTTTGTCTGTGTTGGGTCACACGTAGCCGGTGGTGGCAAAGGGACACTGGCGTGAGCAGTGATTAGTTCGTCACACGGAGTGTGGTGCTGACCTGCCGTCCCCAGCTCAGCGGGGGTGTGCCGGTACAAGAGCCTAGTGTGGTAGAGCTCGAAGCAGGGGGCAGGACACAGGGCCGGCTGCTCTGGACACGTCTTGCAGTGGTAGGCCGTCAGCCGCCTGGCCACACCCACCCCCATTTCAATCTTCACCTCCTCCTCCTTGACTTTCACCCGCCGCTCACTACAGCACCTGATCTCCTGCGCAGGACGACTCGTCTCTCCTCGCTCTTCCTCCTTCATCTTGCTCTCTGTGCACTCCTCCTTGAGCTGCTTCTCCTCCTCAAACTTCTCCACCACCAACTTCGGCTCGCCAACCTTTCCCGTTTCCTCCACTCGAACCTTGCCTGACTCCTCCATCCTGCCCCTCTTCCCCACCGGGTGTCCCTCCTCTTGCCCTCCATTTACCCTTTTGCGCTTGTGTTGGCCGCAGACCACGCAGTCCACGCTGCCCCCCTGCCTCATGTCCAGGAAGTGGCGGCCAGAGAGGCGCGCCGGCAGTGGGCCCTGCAAAGTCATGGTGGAGGATTCTGCTTGTGAAAGACAAAATACATCATAGAGTGAGTGAGTAAATTCATTCTTTCAGTGGGACTGCGTTGCACAAACTACACGAGAGACACTGGAAAATAACCATCATCTGCAGTAATTTAATATGCTCACAAGCCAACAAAAATGTGACATGCAGACAAGCTTACGATGACTGTATCCAAGTATTATCATCGATGATCTATTGTACCAAACCCCTGTCCACAGTGAACAGCTGTGGCACATGATGCAGATACAATGGCATCTGCGAGGTATTGATATACAAGTGAGGTGAATAGACCGGTAAAGCGTTACCTGAAGTATTGACTGGTGGCTCTAGCAGCTGGCACATGGTTTCCTGGTTCAGAGTGAAGGGCCGACACAAAACGGACTTGTTCTTCACCTGGCAGCGACGTGCCACAGGCAGGCGCATTGCATCGGTCTGGGTGCTAGCCTGGACACACACACACACACACACATTGAAATATTCCAATTAATCTTGAACAATAATTGTACGGTTTCATTTGAAAGTCAGTTTGGGCAACCTGTTGCCCAGTCAGTTTGTGCAACCGAATTGACAGTACCCTGCAACCATTTATTTACTTGTTAATTTGTGCCGCCACTTTTTTTTGAATCACAGTACTTACATGGTGTAGGGTCTTGTCATGGGTGTTAGAGGTTGGAAGACTGCCTAGAAAGAGAAAAGATCAGAAATATTATAACATATACCACTAGAATGTACATAAAAATAAATTACAATAAATTATAAAAAATATATATATAGATTGCCAAGGCATTAATACAAGCCAAGCCCTCCTCTATACTAGAATTAACAACATATAGAATATTAGTATATGTTATTAATATAAGAAAAACGGTTACAATGCTATAAGTCAACACACTTGGACACAGTTAGCCAACTATTCAAAATCAATTCAAAAATCAATATACATTTTCTGTTGTTTCGGGAATCAATCTGCATTATTGGAAAAAGGAGATGAATGTACACTTTGTCCGACCAATCCTAATAATTTTTTAATGGATCCTTCCACTGGAGCAACTGACTGCAGAACCTACGTTGAGGTAGAGCGTGAACTGACCTGCCAGGGCTTCGCTGCCGTGCGGCCGAGCAGCAGAGTCGCTGGCCAGGGAGACCACATCGCCAATCACCGGGTTCATCTTTGAAGGGTGGTGGGCCTGACTTGGTGCTGGAAGGGGGGGAGAGAGGAAGAGGGGGTGTCCATTATAGCTGTGGTGGCATGACTATATTATTATTATATGATTATTGTTATACTACACTACACTTTTCCTCATGTTTAATTGTTTTATTGTGCCCATCCTGGTATAACCAGTGTGTTGAAATTGTGCTGGTATGGTTGTCGCATGTTCTAATGAACGATTTTCGAACTTGAACTTGTTATTCCTCCTTATCCTTAAGTACAGTTTCCTTGGGTACCTAGACATGCACTTTAAATCCAATGTATTATTGGTATTATTGTCTCATCATATCCTTCACACTGGTAGTGATATATAACACACACACACACACACACACACAAACACCAGGGCATTGGGGCTAATCAACCACAACGATGATGTCATCTTACCGTGTGGCGGGGGCAGCGTGCGAGTGGCGTGGTTAGCAGTGTGCTGGGCGCCGGCCTCAAAGTGCTGGTAGCAGTACTGCGCCAGGCAGGCCCGGGTGCAGAAGTTACGCACCGAGCTGGTGCACCGCAGCTGCTCCGCCATGTACCCCTGCGTCCTGCAGCTGTCACACCTGGCCATCTGGAGAGGAGAGACGCACAGAGAGACAGAGAGAGAGAGACTGACACACCATGTCGTAATGTATTTCACTTCATAGGTTTTAGAATGGAAGTGGTTGTTGGTGCCCTGCAATACCGCTTATTGTCATTGGTGTCGCCAAAGAGAACTAAACGGAAATTTTCAAGATTGCCACTTTAAATGTTACCCAATTAGCCAAGTTACTCAATGGATATTAATTGGAACCTAGTGAGACGATAGTGGTGAGAAACTGTGTTCAAGACATTTGCCATTAGAAAAGATTTTGAACAGAACATTGTGGGATGACTAGAATCATGTTCCTAAATGGATACAAACAATTTTATTTAAATCAATAACCATCTTTTTTTGTGTGTATTATTTACCAATAATAAATGCAATAACAGTCTACATTCATTCAGCTTATATTCAATGCAAAATAGCCCATTTCCACAGGAATATGGTTGGTTGGTGGACACAAGGAGAGTGCTACCTACCCCGTAGTAGAGCACGGTGTACTGGGACATGCAGTGGGCCCTGCAGAACTCCTCCACCCGGCCGTTGTAGTGGCTGTGCAGCCTCTTGTGGCTCACGCAGTAGCAGTAGGAGCAGGGCCTCCAGGACCCATTGCTCCCAGCCGTCACCTCATCCTGGAACTGCTGCTTGCAGCCTGGTGGAGGGGTGGAGTGGAGCATAATTTAAATATGTGGCAGCAAGCAATGTGAAAAAAGATAATCTAGTATTGATGCCGACTGTTTGGCCTTGGCCCGAGAAGGTCTCGATTAATCATTTAGTCTAGAAAATATCATAAATAATAGCAAATGCCATCACAAGTCCAAAGCGATCTTAAATTTGCTTGCTTTATTTGACAAGCAGCCAAGAAAAAACACAAGTATTCATTTTATAATGATCCATGAACCACACATCTGGATTTCTAAAGCATCAAGCAGCCAATGGTTGGTATTTGATTAGATTCATTTTCTGTCGATCAACTAATCGATTAATTGACTAATTGACTAATTGTTCCAGCTAGGGATGCCACGGTGAGGACATTTTCCCACCGGTTAATATACTTGTGACAACACCGGTGTGACCAATTACACCGGACATTTTACAGAAAATGACGCTCGATATCTGAAGAGCGCTTACTGTGATCTTTAACGTTGGATTGTTAGGCCTAGATCTTCCCCTTATTTTGAACAAAACCAAAGCTTAGAAAGTTTGTTCATTTTTTTTTTTTTTGAATGGAAAACAACAATAAAACGGATGACGGCGATCTGTACGAACACAAGGAGTGGTCGGGGGATCTCGACGAGCTACCGCAAGTAACATTTCCAGACGTGTTTTCTTACCTTGTTTGTGGTGTGAAAAAACAAGGAAGACGGTTATAGCCTACCTGGTGACACAGTGGTTTATTATGACGATTAATCGCAATCAAAATGACACGACCGGCACAACCCTAGTGCTGATACGCGAAAAATAACAAAATAGGTTTTATTTCTCTTTTTTTTTTTTAAACGACGGTGGGCAAGTGATGCAATCAGTGTATGCCTGAACACTGTGTAACACTGATACCACGACTACCATGGCAAGTCTAGTTCCAGCCCTACACAATGCAAAGACCTGATACCTATTAGTCATATGAAACATGTCTGCCTTTTCTTTATTGCCAAGTAAGCTTTCAGTTTTCTGGGTGCTCGGTGAAGATGAAGCACGGACAAAGGAATGCGTTTAATAATCACTCACTCTGGCTGCAAAAGATGCGGTCCTGTTCGTTGTAGGTCAGGACCTCAAACACCACATTCTCCAGCTTACAGCTCTCACACTGGGCCATGATGTTCTTCTGGGCCTTGTACTGCTCACAACACGCTGCATTGCAGAACATGGATATATGACCCTGCAGGCCAAGCAGGGTTAGCATTACTAGTGGTTCAGAGGTGTGCTGAGCAACGGGCCCAGAGCCTGTATGGATGATAGCGATAGACAGTTAGCATGTAGCTAACTGTCTAAACCCCCCCATACCAGGCTAAATGTCAGCATTGGAGAATATTACGAAGGTAAACACCTGATATCAAGAGCCATATGAAACACGAAAACACCGGGGATTTACAAACACATGCATCCATTATCCTTTCCACCTGTTGTGCCTTACCTGGTAGCTGAAGAGAAGGGGCTTGGTGTCAAACAGTTTGCTGCACTGGTGGCAGGTCAGCTGGCGATGTGGAGGCGTAGTTTGAGTAAGGGCGTGACCTGGCGACGAGGGCGGGGCCAGTGGTGCCTGGGAGGCCAGGTCACTGTAGGGAGGCTCCAGTGGGGGCACCGCGGTAACACTGTGGTGGGGGCTCGGGGAGGCTACCAGGGGCAAGGCCCTACCATGGGCCGGCGCTGGGGACTCTGCCCCGCGCACGGGCCCCGGCAGGGGTCCGTCTGTGAGGGAGGGTTGGGAAGAGGAGTAGGAGGGGCTGCTGGTGGTTCCATTTACTGGGTTGGGCTGAGAGATGCTTTCCCCTTTCTGAGAGACGCCAAAGCAACAGTAAAAGTGAGCTCAACCCATTGTAGAGTGAAACAATTTAAAATGTCACAATTTCTTAATGTGCAACAGAGATAACGTCCAAGGCTAAGATGTTTGTGGTCAGTATACCATTACTGGATAATAATAAGTCTGTAAAGCAACAGGAAAAAAGTGCATTTTGTAGTTGTACTTGCAAACTATTACAATTATCTTTCTGCTATGAAACATTTCAACACTGATTATTTACATTTATCAGGATAAATTATGCTTTTTTGTACCTTTATCCTAAACACGGAGACACATTCGTAGGAGCAAAAGTTGCGTATTTTGCCGTCCGCCGTTGCCAAATGGTACTGAGGGACTTTGTTGAGATTGCACTGGGAGCACGGGAACGCCGTACCTGGGGGAAGGACCCGGAAAAAGGACCACATACGTTTCCACAGTTACATCTCAAGAGCTCATCTGTCGAGTATGATGATGATTTTAGTAACAATATGATTTTTTTAAAAATATCCTTCAGCCCTAGCATGAATTACACCCCAAAAAACACAAAACACGTTTTGTTGTTGCTGTAGTCGTCCTTTTTACCCGTTAGCATGTGTTTGGCCGGCCCGCTTTGACCCACACAGGCAGGGGAACAGTACAGCTGGACCTTCCCCATGGGGTCACTCTCCATGATGGCGTTGGAGACGGGAATAGACTTGTGACAGACGGTGCACTCTGTGTTCCTCATGCAGGACTGGAAGGGAATGGTTGCTTATGTTAACTGCTGACATCTCTCAAAACAAGTCTTCTACAAACACACGCAGGGTTCACCCCAACGAATGCAACAGTGGCGCTGCGCCACCGTGCCCGTAACTGTGTTGTGGTCATCAAAACTATCCTGGAGAGAACCTTGCTAACCCTATTAAAATGCCATTGTTTATGGTAACCACTAGGTGGCAGTTGATCCTGATTGTATCTTAGAAGAGCAGAAGAAGAATGTGTGTTCCTGTGTAAAACATTTGACACTACCTGTGAAAATACCCGGTTGATTAAAATGACTAGCAGAAGCCAGCAGTTCATTGAAGCGTGTCTGTCTTTATGGCATTGATGGTGAACATTACACCGGATAGCTATCGTCGTCGCCCATACCTGTTTGTAAGTGCTGACACAGGTGGGGCTGCAGAAGTGGAGCTGGGCCTTCTCCACGGTCAGGGTCTGGCACACGTCCGAGTCACTCTTGCAGTAGAGGCCACAGCCCTCACAGCAGTTCATGGCAAGCTGCCGCGACTTGCGCCACGCCAGGAAGCAGGCATTGCTGCACAGGCTGTGGACGTGGCCCTGGTGCGTTACCTCGTGCTCGATCTGACAGGGAGAGAGTGGGGGGGGAGTGGAGGTCTGTGTTGTTGGAACTCTCATCAACAGTTAGTAATGAAGGACTTGAGAGTCGGGCCGAGCTGTATGCGTAAACCGGGGGCAAAAAGACAACTAAACATTCTGCCTCGTTCTTCTCCTCACATTTGTTTGCTCCTGGTTATTCTGTAACTTTCGAACCCTTACGGTAACCCTTCTAACCAAAAGAATGAACCCGTGAGAATAGGAAAGTATCCGTGTGAAGTAGTCGAATAAATGAGTGCGAGTACAGCCTGACCAGAATAGGAACAATTCAATATGTGCTTACCCAAGTGTGATTTGGGGACATTTGTCCTTGTTTACAAAATTATCTATGGTAATCTACAGTTTGGTTACCGTGACAAAATGGCATAGATTACCATGTTGAAGATTATATAATATAATATAGTATGTCTTATATATTATTAGAATATAATAATATATAAGACATATTACCACGTTTAAATTAGTTAATAAGTTAATTACCACGTTTACTGCCCCTTTAACAAGAATGAGGCACCGAAACAAAAGTGTGTGAAAAAACCCCACCAAAAAAGTGCTCATCACGTGTGCTTTCTTACCTTACTGGTGCTCTTGCATACAATGCATTGGAGCCTCTCCTTTTCGCTGGCTATGCGGGGCATCAGGCGAGGACTATAGAGCAACTGCGCCACTGTCTTCTTCCTGTCCGTGGAGGAGAGGGACAGGCAGAGGGGACTGCAGAAGTGCATGAAGGTGTTGTTGTCGAGCGGAACCATCACCATGCTTTTGGGGTCGTCGATTTCCCTGCATGGAGAACAAAACAAAATGCACAAAATTAAACATTAAAATCAACAATGCACCCAGTAGCAGTACAAAAAACAAAAAGGGAAACGTACCAGAAATACCAGGAAAAGCCATAACACAATTGAATTACACTGTTATGCAATACGTTAAAAGATTACATAGAGCTTACACCACAAGAGCTTTAAGCACTGTAACCTGTGCTGGAGACCGATCACTCATTGTGATCCTTTGAATTTAATATTTCCTCATTGAAGAAAGCATGTCTATTCCATTTTGCAAAAATGTGCCTATATATGGCAACAGGCTAACAGGTCAACACTTGTGAAAGAGTTATTTTCCGAAGCGACCCCTCCCCTTTCGGTCTTCCTTTGTCCAAGCTATTGAATAACTTCATAGCCTTCTCACTCTTCCATCTGAATGTCGTTTGTCACATATTATACGCATCAATGTACACTATCCTACACTGTTCTATTCTCACATGGTAAATCCATTAGCTATGAATGCTGCAAGTCTTCTGGAATGAAGAAATGCTGTGATTTGAAGAAGGCTGAGTGGGTATTTATCTAGCTGCAATTCTAGCTAATAAAAATGGAACAACAGTGTTGGCAAAGCATGTAAGAATTTTTTTTTACTATTTGGTTAGCTGAATATGGGGACAGCTTTTAAAAATGTACTGTGCCACCCAAATTTCCCAGGTCGGAAATTATTTTTTTACTCATCTTTAAAAAAAATGTAAGTCTACACTGTTTAATTATTCACTAAATGAAATGAGTCACGGTGCAAACAAATAGTATCAGTGAGGGTAGTGGAGACGTACTTGTTGCAGTGGTAGCAACTGCGAGCCTTGCTGGTTGGAGGTAGATGGCTGGACAGACAGACAGTGGAGCAGAACAGCTGGGTGGCGCCTTTCCTCTGGAACGCCGTCTGGCCCTTGACTAGAATCTACAGCGGTTGACAGAGAGGTTTCTGGTTGAATAACTGCAGGACGGTCGCATCAGAGGAATGGATTACACTCAATTGATGAGGTTCATGTAATGGCATAATTGTATTTTTTTTTTAACTTGTTTTGTAGTGTTTCATAGTATACACATTGTCAAATGTGAACATACTTTTAGTGACACTGAATTAACGCCAACTTGTGAGCAAGAAGAGCAAAGAAATCCTAACCTTGGAGCAACCACTGCATCGGATGGTGCTTATCGTTGCAGGCTGTGGATGGGGCTGTGGATGGGGCTGAGGCTGGGGTAGGGACTGGGGTAGGGACTGGGGTAAGGGAAGCAGAGTAGGGGCGGAGGGTGGCGCTGGAGCCGGCAGTCGGGGTTTGACAGCGAGTGGGGCCATTGCCGAAGCCTGGAGGAGAGTAGCTCTATTTGGAATAAAGATGGTCGTGGGCTGGCTGTACGGGACCGGACCTGGGTGAGAGCGAGATGACACGCAACCAAACATAATTCCTTTCATTCATTTCTGAAACAGAGACACACCAATGTGGCAAAGCAGGAGAATGAGAATGTAAGACAATATAATAAAACAAATCTGTCCCTTCATCAAAATGATAACTTGATTGCCAGTGTAGATGTAACTGGCAGTAGAATGTCGTACAATGAGTCCATACAGACCATCATGGATCAAAGAAAACTGAAATCATGTGACCAATCTATATGGCTGTTGTATCCTGTTATGGTTGGTAAATTAAACTTCTGTCTACATAAAATAGCAACTAAGTAGTCTCATAAAGAAGACATTTGAACACATCAACATCTGATGGGATGGGCGTTGAAGTGTGTCAATGGGGCGTCTCACGTGCTTTTGCTGCTTAGATTTTTTTACTAAGTATGTGCACTTACCACCTTGAGGTGCAAATGCATTTCCTCCACGGAAAGAGAAGACAGAACTGATCCTCAGCTCTTCCTGAATAAAACAAACACACACATCAGAGTCAAGTATATAGATATGCATTTCTGATTATTCTTTTATTAGGAGCCAACTTGTGGTGAATGTCTTTCTCTCTGTTCGCTACCTTGGGGTCAGCTACCTGATCTCGTAGCTGTTTCCACCTAGGGATGGTTATTGTTAGGATTTTAACGATTCTACTACTTTTATTGATACTGCTTATTGGTTCGGTACTTATTCAGTACTCTTAATGGTTCTTTTTAAAGGGGACCTATTTCACCACCAGGTGTGAGTGTGATTAGCCATTACAAGCCATTTCAAAATCTACCCTCTACGTGACCTCACAAGTGGGAGTGTCCACCCAGATGTATGATGGATAGATCAGCCTACCAGTTGGTACAGTCCACTGGGTAGGATGGTAGACTGATCTACCATCCTACCCAGTGGACTGATGTTAACTTCTACAAGACAAGTTGACTCCTATTAGTATTAATAATTATGACTAGTCATGACACAGCTTGTTCCTCAGTCCCCAGTTGTACCTCCTTGTGCTCCAGCTCCTCTTTGATCTTGCTGATGGAGCTCTGCGGCAGTAAGGCCGCGTCGTAGCCCTCATCCACGGGCTCATCCTTAATGCTGAGGATGGGCGCGTCGGAGGCGGTGCCCTGAGGCGGTGCCTCGGCTGGCTCCTTAGAAATCTGGGACATGAGAAATCGATATATAAAAAAGGATCCTCAAAAGATAGTCAAACTTTTTGTAATATGGGACCATGGATTGGCCGATTAAGGCTTCTAAAATGTGTTTTGACTGCAAAAACGATTCATTTTGAATCAGGGCGTCTCACAAATGTATGAACAGAGGACCGACAAAGTGTATAATGCATTCATCTGTATGTTCATATAATCTGCTCAGCCAGCACTGTCAATACCATGTGATACTCGTGTACAGGAACGGGAACTGTAAATATTGACACCACATTTTAAAACTGTCGGGCAGTAAAGCTCCCTTAAGTGGGACAGTTGACTCGGTACATTTGCTGTACTTGCACAGCCTTGCAAACTGTATGCCTTTAGTAGTCTATTTGACCATGTAATAAATACAATAAAGAGATTTAGTCTCAACCCTATCATTTTACAGGGAAGCAAACACATGTAGGGTGAAAAAAGAGCTAACCTAAAGTCGAAACACTAAAATCTCAATGTGTCTAGGCAGCATCATAACCATAAGCAGGTTATAAGACAATGGGCCACTGTTGTGCAGTGTCTTCTAATTGCCCTGTTCCCAACTCCATTTTATACATTATATATATGTATAATGTTTTCTTTTACTTTGTTTGAATAAATCCTTGAGTAGCTGTATTACAATCAATGTATTGCATTTGATGAGTTTATATTATAACTAAAATGCAAACTTTAAACCTTGTTTAAAAGCTGAGGAGGAGAATTGTATTAAGTCTCATCATTCATCAGAGAGGTGAAAAAATAATCATTTAAATTGACATGGAACATCTTTAAATCTGCTCTAGGTAACTTTTGCTGGGTTGACCATGGATTCGAATGTTTACAACAAACCAACTCCACCTCCTCCTTGACGTCACTGCTCACATCCCAGTCCCGTTGCGTGTACACAATCTACACCAACGGGCAGTAGTGGCCTCAGAGCTTGCCTGATTGGTCAAAGCCGCAGAGCTTGCCTGTTTGGTCACAGGCTTCAGGGAGTGGAGTTTTGTTCATTTTAGTTTGTGTATATTGTCTTAATTCCTAATTATTGCTGAACCTTACTATAATGACCTGGTCCAAATTTTAACAAACTTTAGTTTATATTAAAAAACACATTTGGATATAGCCTACACATCGAGTAGATTTTTTTTTTAAAACAACAGCCCTGCTGGGACAGTTGTGTATCCTCTCCTCTGTTCAGATGGGACTTTGGGCTTGTCTGGGATCCCTAGCAGAAGGCTGGGTTGGCTTGGGAGTCTTTAAATCCATAACTTACAAGCCGAAAACAAATTATCTTTTATTAATAAGCCTATTCTCAGCCATATATTAGCTTAGCGATAAAGCTAACGAGTTATTAGCGATTAGCAGAAGAGTATTACAGAACAGAGAGAGAGCAATGCCTGTACAGCAGTCCTCGCTACACATTTTTGTTGCACTATAGCTCTCTGCCTCGTGCATCTGAATGGCTGAGTTCGAGTCACGCTACCTTATTGTGTATCATCAGTCACCCATATTTCTACAAAATACTCTTAAATGCTTAAAATGCAGTTTAAAAAGTTTCACTCGCCCTTAGTTACTTACTGCTCTCCCCTGATGTACAAGTGGTCCTGAAATTACACTCCGAAATGTAAACTACTCGCTGCCAAGCTGAAATTCCAGCCCTGCCTACAGAGCCAGCTAAAAAAAACACTCTTCGGATCTAGACGATTCACATAAGTCACCCAAATTGAGGTCATAAAAGCGACATTCGCTGAAAAGTGAGTTGTCTTCATCCCTGATTTTAGGTTTTTTTTAAGGGTGGGTTTCAGATAGGAAAAGCTTAAGAATCTCACAGCCCAACCCGGCTCTTGTACCAACATGGCCACCTAATCATCCCCTGGGCCGTGTTCCGATAGCCGTACTACCCGTACTTAGTATACTTAGTTTGAGTACGTAGGGTGTTCCGATTATGATCGCGGCAAAAGAAGTGTACTTGAAAGGACCCGTATGTGTACTCAAAACGGCCAAAATGCTGAGTGTGCTACGGGGTACACTATGCGTACTCAACGGCAGCCATCTTAGCTACGTAGCGGAAGAGGCGGAGCCGCGCTCAGAGAACGTCTAATGAATTCACGTGTTTGGCGGGTGACGCGGCCGCGCAGCTGATGTCATTTCCGTTAAGTGCGCCACAGAGTAACAGCACTAACATCTGAAGCTCTGCGTACCTATTGAGTACGGATAGTGTACTATGTTGAAGTGTACTCACGGAAGTTAGTGTACTCACAGATATCGGAACACGGCCCTGGTCTCTAATTGGTCAGTTTCATTCCTCACCTCTCCGCTGTGCCAGTGTGTGGTGAGCGTTCTGGCGCATACTGGCTGCCGTGCATCACCCAAGTGGGTGCTACACTCTGGTAGCGGATGAGGTGTCATATCTCCCCCCCCCACACACACACACACTATGTTGTAAAGCGACCTTGGGTATCATGAAAGGCGCTATATGAATCCAAGTTATTATTATTATTATTATTATTATAGTCTGAGCTCAAATGGCAGCCATCTCTCCAAACATCACCTTTTCCACCTGGTTGGCTTCTGGCTCCTTGGACTGCTCCACTGTTGCTCCATCCGATGAGACTGTGAGAAAAGAGCGACATTGCTCAAAATAAACATAAATTGAACCTTCTAAATCCCCATCTTTGTTATTTTCCTAGGTTGTTTTTTTTGTCGAAAGGCTGAAGTAAAAATTATCTGAGAAAAACTTCCAGAAAGCAAATAAGAGACTAGATTAAAGGGTCAGTAAACCTGTGTTAGCAGAACTTCTGCCTATGACGAGTTTCCAAAAATACGGTCTGAGCAGACGTGACAGTCGTAAAGTTTTAGAAAAAAACTGACAGGGTTCCATAGGAGCGAGTAAGAGGCACGTTGTCAAAACCCAGGTCACACTCACTTGAGCAGAGTTTGCAACCAATAGAAACCTACCACTTCCACTTCCACCCGGCGGTAGCAGTCCATTTATCTTACAGAGAATTTTCCGTTTTAACAGTTTACATTTTAGTCAAAAATAACAGCAATGTTCACCAACGCTTCATGACACAAACTGTTTAACTGAAAAAAATGTTGGGGTTTACTGCCAAAGAAACCCTAAAGAGTTCTATTGAATTTCCCACACAAACACAACACAACATGCACTCGTCTCCACAACACACCTGGGCTCGAGTGATTAGCAGGTCCGCTGGCCTTCTCTAATTGCACCACTTTCTCAAACTCCTGGTCAATCCCTGACCTCTGGCTCTCTTCCGTTGGTTGAGTGCGGTCCATGTCGTCGTCATCATCGTCGTCTTCCAGGGTGCCCTTTGGCAGGGTGAATTGCCAGTCCTCGTCTTCTTCTTCCTCCTCCACCGCTGGGTATGCCGGTACGCCCTCCAGCACCTCGTCCATCCCACCACTCATTCCCTCGCTTCGGTTGGCTTCTGCAAGGTCGGGAAATGTGGTGGTCTTATCCGCTCCTGCTTCGATCGCAGCCTCTTGCCTCCGGTCGACAGCAGCCATAGCATGCCGAATCACCTGCCCCTCCTCTTGCCCTCTCGAGTCTTGTCCAGGTGCGTCTGGTACCTGATCGGAGTAAGAGCAGGAGACATTTTCTGAGTAATCTCACAGACCCACTCCCAGCAGCCACATGGCCGTTAATCCAAGTACATTAATCCTACTTGGTTTAAAACAACAGCTAAACAGCTACTACTATTATATTTGTCAATGATACTGTAAACCAAGAGGAATGATGCTGTAAACCAAGTGGCTTCCAGCATAACTAGGTTACCACTAAACCTACCCATCGCTTTCATGTCCATCGATTATCTGCAAAATATGAAACAAAAGTGTGCAGCGAAATTCAACACATCATTCTTGGTCTCCTGATGTACACAACACTGACACCTCGACGCTTCTTGAGCAATGCATGGGTGTGTCAAGTCAGCTAACGCTGCTTTTTGAGTAAAAAGGGAAGACAATTGTAGAAATATCAGGTTAGGGTTCAACGGGTCTGCAGAAAGAGTGAACTGCTGTCCTATCCATATAGGACCATACTTCACACTGTAGAAATGCAACCCCTTCCCGGCTCCAGGCGTAGCACACGCGGGGACACATCACCAACATGCTTATCTCCCAGCCAGCCAGCCATTGTGTTTTGCTCTACAATTGCTAAACTATTTGAAGAATATGTGCAGCATTTCAAAAAGTGTGCACGCGGGCAGCAAACTCAAATACAAGTAATGTGTATCTCCTCCTTAATATGGCCGTGTGTCTCATTTGATCGCCGTTGTTTGATCATTTTTACCTCTGAATGTTTACGTTGCAAGTCCTCCGAATCCGCCATGTTTAATGTTGCATAGAGCGCGCGACTTGCCTAGGTCCGCCCACGTCCATGTATCACGGATGGTAACGATGCTAACTAGCTATGCTCACAGTACAGCAAACTGTTAAAACCGTGCGTTTGTAAAAAATGGATTTTGTTTTCTTTGAATAAAAGCATAATGTGTAAAAGAAACGATAGCAGTGCATTCATATGAGAATAATCCGATTGCCATTGTTTTGGTTCTGGTGTGTTGAACACCGGGCTCTTCCTTGCCAACTGTCTGCATTTACCGTAAAGCGGGGTTTACTTACGCAACAGTATTTACCAAGGGCAGCGCAAAAGTGTCTGTCCCAGGCCCAGCATGCACGGCATCATAAGGAAATACGACACAAATGTCGCAACTTGCAACTCCAAGCCGTTGAGCAGTTGCACACCTTCATGGCCAATAGTAGCCCGACACCGCAGATCCGTCTGGGTCCCAGGGTAGGCCAATAGGGTACATCACAATGCATGATGGGATTTTTTTTGTTGTTGGCGATACTTCGCCACATTAAGAGGACTCAAGAGAGTTATAGTACTGTAAAATCCTAAATCAACGTAAATATACCATAACATGGGCTAACGCAAACCGCCACATCTCGCATGAGAAACGCTGCGGCGGTTTCCATGAAAACAATGTCTCCCCATCATATGTGCTTCCAGTAGGCCTAGGTCATTTTAGTAGCAAATGTTTATTATACCATGGCCCGGGTGAATACTCGATTCTGATTGGCTGCAGGGGTGTTTATTATCTTTCGATAACTGCACTGCTATAACGTGAATGATCGTAACATAAGCAGTCTAATAATGGTCTAAAATGAATGCGCTAAACGAAACGGGGAAATGAAGCAGTCAAATAAAACAGATGTCTATAGCACTAGTTAAATATTTTAATATACCATAAATACAAATAAAGTCGGAAATATGACCAGTTATTCAGAATAAAGCACAAACAAGTTGCATTAATTATAATGGTTTCAGCCTGTGCGACGCCATCTTTGTTTTCGGAACATGACATCACAAGAATGGTTGGTACAACATTCTATGTTGTTTACATAGCGGCTGTCATAGCCTTACAGTTTGCTTACTGCCTCAACAAAATTGATATGGACGAATGGGATAGACCCACCAATGAGGGCAGGCATCCAATTGCCTATGCTTTTGAGCCAGTAAGAGCAGTGGGAGTGTTAGTGCCCCCACAGAGCTATAGACTATGGAGGAGAAATAGATGGAGAGAGAGAGATGCATCTGAGCGCACAGGAAACAATCGGTGGTGCTTATGTGGGGTTTGTGTCCCTATGTCCACTGACATGGAGAGTGTCTGCTGCCAGGAAATGAACATGGGACATCTCATCCAAAATAACAGATGTATCACGTCCAATCACAAATTGACAATTTCTCATACAGTAGTAGAAGCTAATTAGTATACCTCTCGTTCCTCTGCCTGGCATGCGCGTTTCTGCGCTCTGTCTAGAGCAGCGCCTGACGGGTCCGACGGGACTCTATCCGTGTCTCCAGCACTATAGCCACTAACATTAAAAATGGTTGGCACAGCATCTGGCTTCAGGCGATTGGTGGGACGGCGAACAAATCTCCCATCTTCAGCAAAAGCTCCCCCTTCGACGTAATCAGACTCTATAAAGTGGTCGCTACATACTCTCTGCCCTGGTACCATTGGGGAGCTGAGGCGTTTCAATGCAGCTAACCATCTTCGGAGCAGTTTAGGCTTCTTGACTGGAATAACGTGAAAATGAACTAATTTACCGCTCTGTTTTACCAAATAATATTCGTTTGAACAGCCAGGGGCAATACAAAATGATCCCCCTTTTCTTTTTCCAAGATCTTCCATGTTTATTTGACAGTTAGCGACCAAGCTAGTAGGAAGCTAATGGCAAGCTAATGGCTAAAACATCCACAAACGCTAACCATTCTGATGACGTAGCGCCTGCATTTTTAAAACATGGCCGCGCCCTAGTGGCGAAAGTCGTTATCAACATGTCATTTTCCAGTGATTTGGAATGAAAAAGGTTTAATGAAAATCCACGTATTTCCAAAAATGAAAAAGCAACCAAAAATTGGTCAATCTTTGTCAATCACCAAACTATAACAACCTAACCGCACACAATAGGCCCAGACGTGACACCATTACCAATAACACAGACTAAGCTATACAGCCTATCGTACCTTTAGCCTCAGTGGCGCCACCAGCTGGACACTCAGTGGTATTGGATGTGTTAAGACGCTCGTAGCGCTACGAGGACAGCTGGAGCTCTCGTTAGCTACGAGCGTCTTAACGACGGTCGTTACGCAACGATGCTTTCGGGAAACGGTGTGAAAACTGTCTGATGGTCGTACGACGAACTTAACGAACCACTTAGGGCTAACGACGCTTTCGGGAAACTGGGCCCAGGGCAGAGCGTGAGGTAAATTGCTTTGAAGGGAGACCCACCGTCGGCCGTAGCCTAATCTACATTTCAACAGGTAAGTTCAGTGTGCGAAATACAGGGGGGGGGGGCTTGACCCCCCCGACCCCCCCCCCCCCCCCCCCCCCCGATTAACCCATGAGACCCCTGAAAGACTCAAAATCAAAATTTGAGGGGGGTCTCAAATTTTGCCGAAAATAAAATAAAAAATATATTTTATTGTCACTAATGATCAGTTCAATGTGTTTAAGCTCACCATGTCCACTATTCAGAATTAAAAACATTTATTCACAAATTTGTACTATTTTTTGCCAAGCGGAGCCAGCCAGTCCTGTGCACGTATGCAAATTAGCCATGTGCCGCACCAAACCAACACGTTCTCATCCCAACTCGTAATATACCGACGATTTGTCACGCCCCTAGACGTCTGATACTGACGCAAAAGGTACCCTCCCGCGTCTGTGTGAAACGATCTGGGTTCTCATAAACCCGTTTGCGGTGGTAAGAGACGAGCAGAGTCTACAGCGTCCGCTCGCAGAGCAGAGTCTACAGCGTCCGCAGTCTACTGTGAAACAATTCACTCCAAAAAGGGTTAGGGTTATGGTTAGCGTAATCTATCACCGTGACCGGGTTATTATTGGAGTGAATGGACGCTGTAGACTCTGCTCGTCTCTTACCAACGCGAACGGGTTTACCGTTTCACACAGACGTGGGAGGGTACCTTTTGCGTCAGTATAAGACGTCTGGGGGTGTGACAAATCGTCGGTATATTACAAGTTGGGATGAGAACGGGCTGGCCAAACAGACGAAAGACGTAAATGTTGAGAAAGACCCCCCCCCACCCCCCCAAAAAAAACAGTTGCTGCTGGACACAACTATCGAATGAAAAAGACAGTAATGTCCGCACACTTGCTCTCGTTCAGTGTTTTTAATGATTTTTCACCGTTGTAAAAGGATGTTTTGTCAAATGCTTATTTCAGTTTTGCCTCTCCTTGTTATAAAACAACGTGCATCCAAAATTGTTAAGTGTGTGCGTGTGTGTTTGTCATGTAGGCTATTAGAATGATTATCTCGACTTGCATCCATGAAATATAGTAATGTTTACGTACTGGCGCCTATTATCGTGCGAGTTGTGGGGAAATTCTATGTTCAAAGTGTAATTTTAGAAGAACGCAACATATTAACTTACTTAAAATACCAGTTTCTTGATCACGTTTATGTTTACTTTCCCATGAACGAGTCATTTTTGCGGAAATGAACGTTGTTAAAATTATCTATGATAATACTGGGGTCGACTCATGTAGCCCCATTATCACACACGGCCACTTTGAAGGTTTTTTGTCGCGCCGGTGAGTGTCCCATGCTGAAATGGACACATACAGTATGTTCTACAGTGTTTTATATTGATAAGTAAGGTGTACAGAGCCCATTTTTGTCATACTTGTAGCTTAAATACCTGTCTTGTATGATAACCTTTATCCTTTATTTTATCTGTTGCTGGTCGATAAACCAGAAATTGTGCAATAATAGGGGCCGTGCGATAATAGGCATTAAGTATGCTATAGGCCTACTGCATGTGAAAATTTAGATCGATATTGCGTAACAATCGGGAGATGGGGACCCCCCCGAATATTGATGGGTATTTCGCACACTGGGTAAGTTGGTTCAAAAACAGACAAGGTGGAAATTCAGACATAGTTAACATGATCATTGAGGGACTGATGAATAAGGAGATAGCAAATGAAATGCCTATCTTGGTCATAATAGATGTATGACGCTATATATAGCCTACTACATTCATTTGTAAATTAACTTCAGCCTGCCATTGAGTAATTATTTCAGTGACTGTTTGACTTACAATCTGTTAGGCTATAGTAGATGGTCTATTTCTCTGTAATCTACTTAAAAAGGCTATGATCGTTTTCTGCACTCGGATCGGATGGCACAGACGTGCGCTTTTGACGGTGAAACGGATAGCGCGCTGTAGCTTACTCAGCTATAGGCATACACTCAAACTAAACCCGCGGTGATGATAAAACCAATTTGGTACACACATCAGTCATCCATCAGCTTAGCCTACAACTATGTTTGGCTTTTCCTGTTTCTTCCATTGACATTTGATCAGTATAGCCTACATGGCACTAGAAGTTCTGACTCTTCCTTGTATAATACTTTTACTTTTACCTCTACCTCAGGCAGTGACGAGTAAAAGTAGTAAAAGCAAAGATAATATAATGTGCCTTTCAGCATGAACGTGAAGAGAGATCTTCGAAAGAGATCTTAAGTTCACTAATATTAGTCTCGAATTTCCCCAGCTGAAAATACATATGCTCTGCTATGATTTTGTAGATGGACAGTTTTGAGATTACTGGAAGCAGAGTTGAAGAGCAAGCAAGGTTGGCAGCAGAAAGGTAATCGTTGGATGAATCGTATCATTAAATTTTAGATCATTAAGATTTCCTCTTAGCAGTTTTAATATTGGGTCATCGTCATCATCGTCAATGTGTCACGAGATGAAGCTCATATCACCAATAAAAAAAATCACCACTAAAGTGTTTGTTGGAACACACCTTATCCCAGAACTCCTTTTGAAGAAAATGGAAACAAGTCAGGATGATGACGCTGTCATTTGCACTTGCAGCAGACCCAAGTTTGGAAGGACCATAATCTGCTCTAATGAAAACTGCAGTGAAAATTTACCACTAGAGATAATTCAGGCATGAATATTTACAGCACTTTTTCAATGTAAACACATTTTATATTAGTATATTTGATCTATTCTTGCCTCTCTCATCTAGTAAATATTTTTAATATACATATTTTAAAATTGTGCTTTCATTAAATGTTTTAAATAGAAATTGGACTGTTAGCTCAACTTGTGCTGAAAAGAAGAAAAAGAGAACATTTACCTAATAAATGTTTAGTGAATGTTTAAAAACTCTTTGTGTACCTCTATGCTCCAAGAATGAATAATACCTTACTAGTTATGTTAGGAGAGGTGCTGTTTATCTAGTTGTGGTTTAGGCCAGTTCTAGGTAGGGCATTAAAAGGGGGAAATAAATTACAATGAAACCAAGTAAAATTGTATACAAAGATAATGGACATTTATTAAAGATGTACATACATATTTCTATTAAAAGAGAAAAGAAAGAATTACAAGAATACAATAATAAATAAAATAATCCAAAAATATATCAGTGAAGTACACAACAAAGTTAAGGGGCAAAGGGTTTTGATTCAAAGATCTTTTCACAAGAGTATTCACAAGAGATGCAGGCGTATGACAAAGAGTGAGAGGAAACTAAAGTAATATAATTATTTTCGATTCAAATATCTTTTCTCAAGAGTAATCACAAAATATTCTAACTGATCAATTTGTTAAAGAGTGAGAGGAAAGTAATCAAAGCAGTATTATTTAATAAGTTTAGGTCTAAGATTACTTAGAGCACAACAGACGGTCAATATGTCACTGGAGAGATGAACAAGGGTCAGAGGGAGCATGTTTTTCAGAATCCTAAAGATCTTGATCCGTTCAATAGCTCGCTCCACATGAATAGACAATGCTAAAAGTTGGCGGGCCCTCCCAACATCTAGTCCAGGTAGCTGCTTTCTCTCCTTCAAGAATGGAGGCATGACCAGTGTGGCACCAAGCCTAGCCAGGTCGTCACCAATCAGAAAACCTCGATCTGCCATCGCCTGATTGCCTGGATTAATGTTACTGTAAAAGTCAGACTTACCACTGATCTCTTTATCTGATATCCTCCCTCCCCACATTTTGGAAATAAATGATATTGAGCCATAGGGCATGATACCTATTAGAGCCTTAAGAGTATTGTGGTGTTTATAATTCGACCAGGTCTGGGCTCTAGCCCTGAGATTGAATGGCCTGTCAATGAAAAACTCTGTACAGTCAATGATAACTACGCATTTCTTAAACCTCTTATTGAACTTCTGTGGCATGTTTTTCCTAAGAACCTCTGCAGATGGCCAGGAGATTAAAATTTGGAGACGCTTTGCAAGGACAGGTATGACTTCGTTGATAACATTTGAAACACATGCAGAGGACACACCAAACCGGAAACCAAGGTCTAAATGTTCGAGTCCTGGTGAAGCTGTCTCCTTCTCACTGCTCGATGGTACCGACCCTGTTTATCTGCTGCTCTCTTAGCAGATGTGGTTGGATTGGCTGACTCCGGTGTTGTGAAGGAGCAAAGTCAAGGTGGTCGGGGTCAGGATTCGGACAACCTGCATAATAAACAAAGACAGACCATTTAAGCATGTGCTCTTAAGTGACTATATTTTACCAAATGTTTACAACTTAAATTTTGGACACTGGAGAGTTCAAGTTTGGCCTAATAAAGCAAGCTTTACAATGAACACTACTGTTTGTTAGCCTGGGCCTAGACCTTAATTATCGAAAATGTCCCCTCTATAATGTAGGCTACAACATTTCATTGTAATGGAGTAGGGCAGTTCAGGTTTCATCCTTTAACAACTGCACAGAACACAGTAGCTTCAGTAGAAAAGCAGACACAAGGGGGAGCTGGTGTTCAGTGAAAGCTTGCAGTCTTTTTTTAAGTGTAAACAAACACTTGACAAAACGTTAGTCAAATTTTAGTTTGCTTCCACTACATCAAAAAGAAGATTGCACGTTTCCAGTGTGTTACAGCTCCTACTCTTGCCCTTACAATAACACATTTAACTTGATCTTGTACTGTGTAAATTGTTAAGAATATCGATGGCGCCAAGTCAGACGGTGACAGCTAGTTTAAGCCATCAGCTGTGTAGATCTAGCTGTTGGCGTTTATTTACAGCTGGGCAGACGCTAGCTAGCATTAGCACTGCCAAAACTAGAGCTGACATTAGCTAGCAGGCTAGCCATTATGTTTTGCTAAATTACTAAAAGACAACCAAACATTTTATACATTACCTGTGAGAAAATGTCTTCCACAAACACAATGATGGAGGTTTGGTTTCCAGTCTGGTCCGCTAGAAGTGGCTACTCCTCCACCAGCTAGTCTTGCTATCTTCTCTGTATCACTACATTTGACAACATCCACTCGCTTTAACCTCCTCACCCATATGTTCCACTGGATACATTTCGTTTTTTATGAAGGAAATCGATAAAACCCTACACCGTTTGCTGTATACCTGGAAGCGCAACCCTACACACAACACGTTTTCGTCATTGTTTCAACTTCAATGTTTTTAACTATGTAATGTAGCCCGCTGGATCGCTTCAGGTTAGTGGAAGGCACTCTCTTCCTGCCACCCGGAAGTATCTTGACGCCTATACAAACATTCTGAAATGCCGTATTAGAGCCTTAAGAGTATTGTGGTGTTTATAATTCGACCAGGTCTGGGCTCTAGCCCTGAGATTGAATGGCCTGTCAATGAAAAACTCTGTACAGTCAATGATAACTACGCATTTCTTAAACCTCTTATTGAACTTCTGTGGCATGTTTTTCCGAAGAACCTCTGCAAGTGCAATTAAATTCAAAATCCAAATAAACGCAGCAAAAGATGGCAGTCCAAAATAAAATGAAAATAATTTCTGTTTGCGTTTAATTTCAATAGCTGCATCATTCTCTGCAACAATTACATTTTCTGAAGAGATGGACAATTTTGACAGCTTGTCTTTGTAAAAGTCTCTCTCTAAACGCAACCTATGTACCTCTTGCTGTAGCATTTCCCACAGATGACATTGTCCCCCATTGTCTTGGTTGTTCCCTTCTTCTTCCTGGTTGTCTTCTATGTCAGGAACAATCTCTGGTTCGGGTGGTTCGGGTCCTGGTGAAGCTGCTGAATGAAGCTGTCTCCTTCTCACTGCTCGATGGTACCGACCCTGTTTATCTGCTGCTCTCTTAGCAGATGTGGTTGGATTGGCTGACTCCGGTCCCAGGTGTTGTGAAGGAGCAAAGTCAGGGTGGTCGGGGTCAGGATTTGGACAACCTGCATAATAAACAAAGACAGACCATTTAAGCATATGCTCTTAAGTGACTATATTTTACCAAATGTTTACAACTTCAATTTTGGACACTGGAGAGTTCAAGTTTGGCCTAACAAAGCAAGCTTCACAATGAACACTGCTGTTTGTTAGCCTGGGTCTAAGCCTTAATTGTAGAAAATGTCCCCTCTATAATGTAGGCTACAACATTTCATTGTAATGGAGTAGGGCAGTTCAGGGCCCAGTTTCCCGATAATGATGGATCCACGCTCGTACGATCCTTCTTACGAATCATCTTTCGAATGATAGTTATTTTTTTCCGTGCGTTTCCCGAAACTCCTCTTAACATGAACGCGCGTGCACAGATCTAACGACTGATTGTAGCCTTGTAACTGTCTACTGACACGGTGCTGAAATACATATTATACCATGGTCTGGGTGAATACTCGATTCTGATTGGCTGGAGGGTGTAGGTTAAAAAGTACACCTACGACGTTGACGCTATATGAAGATGCTATGGCCACGTTGCTTGGCAACGCCTGCATACAGGAGATATTAAATAGTCGGCTCAACAGTTCGTTATGGTAGTCGTGACCATATTATGTTTGATTCGGGTATAAAAATAATTTGGAAAACGGAAGAAAAGGCAAAGGTACAAGACTGTGTACATTATTTTGTTGACCGAGTGAGGAACTACTCATCCCGAATCAAACATAATATGGTCACGACTACCATAACGAACGATTGGCTTGGTTAAAGGCTTAATACTCTTTTTATAAGGATTCTACGAAAAGTGGATGAGATAAATGCATGGGAAATTTACTTCCGGCACCGGAGCTGTTAAAAAGGGGGCGGTCACTGTTACGCTCTATAGTATCTGTGGTATGAAGGCTGGGACAAATTTCAAATTATAAATATGTACACTTTATGTTGAAAGTATAGACCGTCGCGATTCCCATTGAAACGAATGGCGCGGTGATTAGTCGTCAAAACGACAGCTGGTAAATTGTGAAAAATGCATTAAACTGTAATCAGAAAACGCGGTTATATGCTATAGACCCTATAGTATCTGTGGTATAAAGGCTGGGACGAATTTCAAATTATAATGTACAATGCATAACGTTAGCTCTCTGGCTCATAGCTGAGCGGACTAGAATACCTCCCGTTGCCAAGTCGTATCTAAGGTCCATCCTATTTACTGGAGGAGTGAACAACGTTTCCGTTGCATAAGAACCTTACGGGAGGGTAATGATTGTTCCAGGTATTAGTCAGACCCTCAGTCGTTACCAGGGAAACTAAATTATGGCTTGTGAAAAACTTTATATTTTGATTGTAAAACGCATGCAAATATTAATTAATGGTCTTAATTTCTTTTCTTTGGCAAGTGACCATGGTATAAGCGGAAGCAACCGTCGGAAAGAGGAAGCAACCGTCCGACGCCGCGTCGTCCATTAATTTATGTTAATGAGGGCGCCCGGATAGCTCAGTGGGTAGAGCTGGCGACCAGGGCCGAATTAAGAAGGCCAGGGGCCCCTAGGCTGCTGGAATTTGTGGGCCCCCCCCCACCTAGAAAGACCGAACGCCCAAAAATATTGCTGCCGGAAATTTTTGTTGAGCGGGGGGGGGGGGGGCGGATCGCGGCGCTACCGAATCGCGGCGCTAGCAGATCGCGGGGCCCCCGATTCGGCCAATCGGGGGCCCCCTGGCAGGTGGGGCCCCCTAGGCTGCAGCCATATCAAGCCTGTGCGTTAGTCCGGCCCTGCTGGCGACCCATGTACCGAGGCTGCAGCGGCCCGGGTTCGAATCCGACCTGCGGCCCTTTGCTGCGTGTCATCCCCTCTCTCTCTCTGCCCCCATTTCCTGTCCATCTCCAGCTGTCCTATAATAAAAAGGCAATAAAAGCCCAAAAAATATATATAAAAAAAAAAAATTATGTTAATGGGCACCTCGTGGGGCATTATCCCTTACTTAACCTACACTCTCCAACCAATCAGAATCGAGTATTCACCCAGACCATTATATAACATAGACTAAGCTAGCTTATCGTAATTTTAGCGTCACCAGCTGGACATTCAGTGGTATTGGATGTTTTGTGCAACGTTAACGACGCTCGTAGCGCGCTACGAGTACCCCTGGAGCTCTCGTTAGCTACGAGTGTCTTAACGACGGTCGTTACGCAACGATGCTTTTGGGAAACGGTGTGAAAACTGTCTGATGGTCGTACGACGAACTTAACGAACCACTTATGCTGGGCTTACACCAAAAGATTTTCAGTCTCAGACTAAAAACTGAAAGTCTTTAGTAAATCTAGGAGTTTTACTGGAGTCACAGCGCGCTCCCGTCGTCTCAATCGTTAAGTTTAAGGTAGTAATCTGCGCCGTTTCAGATCAGTCTTTTCCTAGTCTTGGGCTTGCGATAATATCAAACGTGTTTGATATTATCGCAAGTCGCAGTGACGTAACACAATCAACAACCAATAGATGAGCTCTGACAAAAGCGGAAAAAGGAAACCTGACAGTTTCTACTTGGGATGGGCATAATTAATCGATGATCGATCATTGATCGTTAAGAAATGTGTCGATCAATTTATATTGTTATCGATCAAAAGGACGTTGTGTTGCATACTGTGAGTCTTGAAGCGGTGCCCGGTGATCGCGGCTTTAGTTCGCCGTGTCTGATCGCTGTAATTCGGAGCGTGAATATCGGTTGAATATCTAATATATTTCTAACTTTAAAAAACACTTTAGTATTTTTTAAGACGATAGTCGCACATCCCTCGTAACTACGCCGTGAAGGTGAACCCTCCCGGACTCCGCTATTAACATGAACCGCTCCGCCGGAGGAGCCGCACATCCACACGCACCGGACACCAAAATACAAACACACGTTTTCCATTTGCTTGCTTTTAAATAAAGTTGTGTGCAGTTATATGGTTAAATACGATTATTGATTAATGACCGATCGCGTACTGCGGTCAAGACAGACGTTTCGCGTGGTCAAGCCAGCCGCTCCAACATTTTCAATATTTCCATAACTGTGACATTTTAGCAAAAAGTTCAGCCTCATATATGTTTTCTGACTAATATTTCTTTTAGATAGATCATGCAATTGTTTCTAAATGTGTGGCTCATCTTTTTGTTGCGAGCCTTTTCCGAGCGCCGGCTGCATATTGTATAGGCATATGTTGGCCTTTTTTCCCCTTTTTTTCAAAACAGTTATACAGTTTAATGCCCACTTTTACTGCCTTGTTTGATTATTGTTGGCCGATAAGTAGGCTACTTATTGTAATTGGAATACAGATTTAGTCTTGTTGAATCGTTTCCAAACCTTTAAGAGCGGCTGTAGGCGCTTTGTTCGGCTTTTACGAGCGCCGCATAGGCCTACAACCTATAATGCCTGTATTTATTATTTTTAACAGTTGTAGGTCTTCAAGTTAACTGTCTTGTATTATTGTTGGCCTATACATTATTGTTGGAATAAAGATTTCATTGATAAAAACATGCTGCATTTTGTATTTTCAACAGGAATTTTAATATAGCCTATAGAAAAATAACAATTAATTGATAATTGATCGATAATTCTAGCGATGATCGATCAAGGAAATTTCTTAAACTGCCCATCCCTAGTTTCTACCAAGGGCATGATGGGAACAAATTGCATGGTGGGAAAAAAGAATAACATAATGTAGTTGTAGTCTTGTAAATAGTGACCCTGCAAGATTCAGTCTTTGTAAAATCTAAGTCTGAGACTCGGCTGTGACTAAAAACTCTAAACACTTGTCTTTAGATGTGAGCAGGTGTGAGCTGATAGTTTTCCAAGAGTCTTTTCCAAATCTTTTCAAAGTCTTCTGATGTATGGGTAGCGGCTAACGACGCTTTCGGGAAACTGAGCCCAGGTTTCATCCTTTAAAAACTGCACAGAACACAGTAGCTTCAGTAGAAAAGCAGACAAATGGGGGAGCTGGTTTTCAGTGAAAGCTTGCAGTCTTTTTTTAAGTGTAAACGAACTTGACGAAATGTTAGTCAAATTTTAGTTTGCTTCCACTACATCAAAAAGATTGCACGCTTCCAGTGTGTTACAGCTCCTACTCTTGCCCTTACAATAACACATTTAACTTGATCTTGTACTGTGTAAATTGTTAAGCATATCGATGGCGCCAAGACAGACGGTGACAGCTAGTTTAAGCCATCAGCTGTGTAGATCTAGCTGTTGGCGTATATTTACAGCTGGGCAGACGCTAGCTAGCATTAGCACTGCCAGAGCTGACGTTAGCTAGCAGGCTAGCCATTATGTTTTGCTAAATTACTAAAAGACAACCACACATTTTATACATTACCTGTGAGAAAATGTCTTCCACAAACACGATGATGGAGGTTTGGTTTCCAGTCTGGTACGCTAGAAGTGGCTACTCCTCCACCAGGCAGTCTTGCTATCTTCTTTGTATCACTACATTTGACAACATCCACTCGCTTTAACCTCCTCACCCACATGTTCCGCTGGATACATTTCGTTTTTTCTGAAGGAAATCGATAAAACCCCACACCGTTTGCTGTAAACCTGGCAGTGCAACCCCACACACAACACGTTTTCGTCATCGTTTCAACTTCAATGTGTTTATCTATGTAACGTACCCGGGTGGATCGCTTCAGGTCAGTGGAAGGCGCTCTCTTCTCTTCCTGCCACCCGGAAGTATCTTGACGCCTATTGTTTATGGTGCGTTCCAGGCAACCCGTAACCCGTGATTTCACGACCTTCTACCCGTGCTCTGGAACGGCAATCAAACCCGTAACTCACGACCTGTGAACTCGTGTCTGATCGATGTACTCCCAGTTAGTTTTTTGACGTCACGAACATAAACAACAATGGCTTCCCCTGATACTCCACAGACACCGGTGACCAACGGTGAGAAAATATACATAGATATGGTGCGTTCCAGGCAACCCGTAACCCGTGATTTTACGACTTCATACTCACGACTTGTTAGCGTTCCAGGCAAGTCACGACTAACAAACAAACAAACCTGCGGCTCTGTTTTGATGGTGTCCGAATTACGTTACGTTGCCTATTCAATTCAATTCAGTTTATTTGCCAGACTCATGTCCAAAAACCATGCAAGATAGGACAGATAAAAACAACAAAACAAAAGAAGCAAACACCCAGGAAGAAAAACAAATACAATAATTAAAATACATAGACATTTCAGCCAATGCACTCTGTCTGGATGTGTATCTGGAGCAGCTCACAAAGGGATTTGTGCTTTCAATGTGCTAATTCCTACAGATAAACATCTGACTAGCACTCCCTCCTCTGGGAACCCTGAGTAAACTTATCATTGCATCATTGTATTCAACTTGTAACTTCTGCATGCTGGATTTTTTTTTTGTAAGAAGACCACAGATGGGCAGTATAGAGTGGTGTGCAGTAAGCTTTGAACAGAGCCACTTTAACTTGAGTAGAACAGTAGCTAAACTTACGTGCTATGGTGTTTGCCTGTGCATACAACCTACAACACTGTCTGTATCATCATCATCCATATCATCTGCAATACAATGACCAAGGTATTTAATCTTTTTGCAGACCTCAAGACAATTATTGGAAAGTTTTAACACAGGGAAATTAAGCCATCTATCCTGTTTTGTTCTGCATATTAAAACAGCACTTTTGCTGGAATTATACTTTATATCAAATTCCACACCATAGTCAGTGCATATATTCACCGGTGTCTGCGGAGCATCAGGGGAAGCCATTGTTGTTTATGTTCGTGACGTCAAAAAACTAACTGGGAGTACATCGATCAGACACGAGTTCACAGGTCGTGAGTTACGGGTTTGACTCAGTCAATGACTGCCGTTCCAGAGCACTTTCACGGGTAGAAGGTCGTGAAATCACGGGTTACGGGTTGCCTGGAACGCACCAATGGACATGAATAGGCAACGTAACGTAATTCCGCACATTGTAATCAAAACAATACACATACGAGTGTGGAGTACTACCGTTTCTGTTTATTCAACCGCAGGTTTGTTTGTTTGTTTTTAGTCGTGACTTGCCTGGGGTCCGTTTCACAAAGCAGGTTTAACAACCTCTGAGTTTAATCCTAAACGCTGAGTTGATCTCCACTGAGATAGAAAACTCTGGGATTTCGGTTCCACAACACCGGTTTTGAGTTAAGTTGATCAACTCAGAGGAGTTCCACCTAGGGTTGAGCGCGTGCACCACAACTATAAAAAGCCAGCATCAATGGAGCCCCGATTCGACGAGTCACCATGGCAACGGGGAAGTCACCAACCTCGATTGGAAATACTTAATATACCTACTACTAATGCGCTCATATGGCGAGTTTCAACACGTTTTTAGAAAGAAGTGCAACACTGCTGCGTAAGTTTAAATGGAGTCATTTGCGATCACAATAATATTACAGAGGAAAACTGCTTGAATGGTAACTATTTATTTCATTTAGGTGCAATCCCGCGGGGGAGAAGCGCACTTGACAGCAGCTTAGAGTGACCAGATGAGATTGGCTGAAATTCGGGACGTTTTTTTTGTTGTTCGGGGGTGGTGTTGTAGGCAGTGACGGACTGGGAACAAAATCGACGGGGGGGGGGGGCTGCGGGATTTGGGACAAACGCTTCGGCATTCGGGACAAACGCTTAGATTTCGGGACTGTCCCGAATTTCTCAGGACGTCTGGTCACCTGAGCAGCTTAAGATTACATTATTCAAACAGATAAGACCTCGGCATGATCATTTTGATCATGTTTTACACTGTAAAGTAAATATTAAGTGGCTATTTGACTGTATACAGTTGCCTCTACATCTCCGACATTGTACAAAAAACATTTGCAAAGAAACGCAGTGCAACACACAATATCTGCTGGGATGTGAGAGACTACGGTTGGTAATGTTGCACATGTAAGGACGGATTAGGTTATATGTAAATGATGGACTGTGACGTGAAACGGTACCGCTGAAAAAGATAATTGTCTGGAAATGATAATTGTCTGGAAAGGCTACATCTATGGTCTGATAACCCTCTCCCGACGAATATTTAATTCTCTGCGCAGTAAATAATAATCATATTATAATAATTAATTGCATTTATATAGCGCTTTTCAAGACACCCAAAGCGCTTATATATATATATATATATATATATATATATATATATATATATATATATATATATATATATATATATATATATATATATATATATATGTGTGTGTGTGTGTGTGTGTGTGTGTGTGTGTGTGTGTGTGAGTAAGGGAGTACCGGCACTTATTTTTTTCCACTTCGAGCGCTGGTCAAAAGGACATGTTCGTGAAAAAGTCGCCTCCTACTGCCTAATGGACTTCTGAAATAGCACTGACTCTGATTTTGTTAAATGATTTTTGACAGACGGCTACGCCAAAACTCGCTGACTGAATGAATGAGGAAATCAAATGGCGTGTGTGGCTGAAAGAGGGCGGAGACACATTGATCCATTGGAAAAACCTGGTCCCGACCAGGTTAGGTTCATAGAGTCTGTTACTACGGTAACTGACCGAGAGCGTAAGTTATCTCTCTTTGTGAAACAGGCTAGAGTTGCCCCTCTTTCTCTGGTTTGAGTTATCTCCCTTTGTGAAACGGAAATCGCAGAGTTTCCCTCAGTTCAGGGTTAATAAACGCAGGGTTTTCACTAAACCTGCTTTGTGAAACGGACCCCTGGAACGCTAACAAGTCGTGAGTCGTGAGTATGAAGCCGTGAAATCACGGGTTACCTGGAACGCACCATTACAAACATTCTGAAATGGCGTATAAGGTAACTGCATTCCATATGAATCTCATGTTAACTGATTGCGTTCCAGGCATTATTCAGACCCATATATTTCCCCGGTCATTTGCCGTTTGTATCCAGGAACACAAAAAGTAGTGCTTAGTAAGTAAATGTATAATTTTGAGACAGTATTACAAAAATATGACTCAACACCCTTATATTTTAATGATTCGCAAGTGGGCATTGTATAAGCGGGATAATCCACTCCGAGGTGTGCATGTCCCCGCTTTACAGTTGTTATAACCGTACCGTTCAAAGGCTGCATTTGAAGACCGATTGCGGCGCGACAAGGCTGTCCCGTTTCCGACAAATGCGGCCCTCTTCGGATGGCTCCTTCGCGGCTAAACATATCCCAAGATTCATTGCGCGCCGGTGTATGAGTGGATTTTTTTTCCCGTTGAAAGTAGCGTCCATATCCATACCAGCGGCCATTGATTACACTTTTAAATGTAAGTAGGCTATTGGGTTTCAACTAACTCGAATAGCTAACGATACAAATGTTACAACAAAAACAAGATGCCTTAAAACCTCAAAGTTACGTGACATTAATTAGGGTTATTTTAAAGTATAGCCATATAAACTACAACTAACTGTTTTTAAGATAATATAAGACTGTTAAATTAATCCCCGGGTGGGGAAATGGGGGGTGTTTCAGCAGACAGGCGAGAAGTAGAGGTAAGGAAAACAAAAGTATAGACAGAAATACAATGCTATGGTCTTCCCCCAATCTGAGATGCATCACGCGCCGGCGGAGGCGTTGAATCGTTTCCATTTCCTCTAATAAATTGTAAAACTAAAATTACATTTTCTGCCATTTCTAGCCGTGTCCTGACTGTCAACGGCAGCTGTCAGGGTTGCTAGGCGACAGGAGCGGCGCTTCGTGACGCAAGGGTAAGTGCGGGAAAAGCTGGTGACGCAAAATCCTCCGTAGCCCAACACGTGCGGCCTACACGGTAACGGGAAATGTGTGTGTTGCTTGGCAACAGCCCAGCTGCGCAACTATTTGTGTTGGCGGAGCCAAATAAATGATTAAATGAGCAAACAATCTGTTGTCACTTATTCACACTTGAGGTCGTGCTGTTATACTGAATATCAGCACGGCTATGATTATCTGCGGCACTCGGGTTTCGTGAATCTACGATGAAAACTGCCTGCCCGAAGTGCAGCATATGTCACGCATGCGCTCTATGTAATCTCCCACTGCCGTGAAGTAGAGGGGGTAGCCTCGTGATCTCGATCTTGCGAGTTCACATTCTGTTTCTCACTGGAGATTTGTCTGGCCAGGCTTCTTCTTTAGTTTCTTTAAAAACTTTATTCAGAGTTTGTAAATTAAAAACAAAAACAAAACAGCAGCTTAACGAGATACACATTAAAACAATACAGAGACATTTTTACAATAGATTTGTATAATTTAAAGTGGTATAAGTAAAGTGGTTGAAACATCATGGTTTTGTACCTTTTCATTCACAGCAGTGAATATAATTTACCCATAATGATTTTGAAATTTATCAAATCAGACATGTTGCTATTAAGATTTTCCATGAAATAAAGAATGTGATTCATTTCAAATTGAGGGATTTGGGGAATTTTAAGTGATAACGAGTATTTCCAATTCCAATGTCCAATGTTTCAGTGTCAGTAGTGCAGAAAGTACATTTTTCTGTTTACATTTTAAATATGTTATGAATGAAATCAGAAACGGTAATAAAGTGGCAGTAATAATTAAATAATGTGATTATTTTTGCTTTAGGTAGAAGCGAATAGGATAAGTCAAATGTGAAAGCATTAGAAATTATAGAATTATCTAATTTAATTTACCCGGTCTCCATGAAATGCCTACACGTCAAACATTTGTTTTTTAATAGTCAGAGAATGTTTTATTTTTGCATTTTTTTTAACCAGAGACAAGAATGTCATTGATTTTTATTGAAAGTAATGTAGTAATAACATGGGAGCAGATAATACTGTGTTAATTTAAGCAATGCTGGGAGAATAGCATTACAGACTTTATTATAAGCCCTATTGGAAAGATTTATATTATTTTTTAAAAAGAAAGAAAGAAGATTTGACCATTGACATCCAAAAGATCATGAATGAATTAATGATTTGCAGTTTATTGGTAATAGTTGTTCCATATGGGTGAATACCATTTTCCAAAACAAAGCCTGCTTATGAAAATTTTAAATTATTTCTGGCTAAATTGTGAGCGGAGATGCAGTTTTACATCAGAGTTAAGGAGCAAAATATTCATAAACTATATATCATCATTGATGAATAACAGTAACGCAATATTATCGAAAACGCAATATGGCCATGTGCAATATCCAACTCGCAGGAGCTACAATTTTCTGATTTCATATTTATAACACCATTATACATGAAGTACTGTAGTGCTGCAGAGATGCCCTGCCTACACATTCTTTTCTCCAGATGTAAGACAGTGTGCAGCGATGCATCTATGTGATGCAAAAATGACCATTCCCACTAATAGTGAATCATATCGCAATGGCAATATCTGTAAAAATTGACCGCTGGCTTGCAGTTAAACCAATGTTCCACCATGTGCCTGCATATCTTAGCCTTGTGAGACAATCCCGATCTCGCAAGTTCACATTCCGTGTCTCTGGAGATAGGTCTGGCCAGGCTTCAAGTTATGCGCTTGTGTCCGAACCACAGTGGTTTGGACCAATCGGGGCCCTACTGGCAGCAACGTGGTTTGACAACAGCAAGAAGCAACTATTTGTTCGAAAAACAACAATGGCAAATCCTAAAGAGGTCAGTGTAGATGCTGCTATAGCATCAGTTACATCCTGACTGTATGTCTTCATTGAAAGAAGAGCAAAGAACGGCACTGAAGGCCTTTCTCAAAGGACAAGATGTTTTCCCTCTCCTACGTCATAGGGTTGAACTGATTGGTTGAAAATAGCCTTTGATAGACAAATGGCTCATCCAATCACCTGCCAAGTATTTTTTGAAAGTGCCGGCTCATTTCCAAACAGTTTTTACTGACAACTTTCCAGATGGTTCTGTGTAACAAACGATCTGGCGTGTGAGATTATGCACATCTCGGCGTGCATGCAGAAGCAGAGGTCCGGGCTCGTAATGGACCTCGAGCTGCAAACACTGCCGCAGTAGTGGTAGTTCACCGCAGACCTTTTTTCGGCGCTAGTCTGGTACAAAGGAAATCCATCATATGACATTTCAGTGAATGAGCTCATTGTCTTAAATATGAATGAGCTCATTGTAATTACTTAACTTAACATCCTTCGAGCGGGTTTGACACCTGAGCTCAGTGCAATACAGAATCACCCGAGTATCTGGAAAGTCTTTGAAGTCACCGGGGAGGTTAGTTTCTACATACTCAGTGGACATTCAGATGCACACTGAGTCCAGGTGCGTGTGTAACGGAAGTTGGCCCAAGAAAATAAAATAACCATGCTTGGACGGGTGGAAATTGAACCTGTGACCCAGGTCTTTTTCTATCCAACAGCCAGTTTGTTTGAGAACAGCAATAACTAGCTGCAGTGACTGTCATAAGGGAAGAGGAAAGACAAGGGTAGGTTTTGTTGTACACATCCAAAATGGATAGTTAAAACACAATTTCAAAATGGGTGTCTGTGGTAAACAATGCAATTAATATAGCCAACAAAAATGCCTAATTCTTGAGATGAACATACCGAGTCGTACGTTTCACTTTTCATTGTTCTTTGCTTTAGCTCTTATTGTTTTGTGGATGAAGGGTTCAGTCAACTTCCAAAAGGCTATCAGTATCAGGTGTGTGTAATGTACCTACATCCATGGCATGTACGCTACCAGTGTGTGGTCTGAAGTATATACAATTTTAAATTAAAAAAAAATCCAAAAGTCTCATAATTTCCTCTTACCTATGGGACTATTAGCCTACAAGATAGGCATAGCTTAGAAATCCGTTAGGCAATGATAATAGATTGTCATATGAAATTAGAGTAGGCCTACAAAGATGTATGTTATAAAATTACTTTTTTTTTTCTATTTGACTTCTTGAAATGCATTTTTCACTGACATGTAATAATTATTCTAGAAACAATACTATTCATAGTTAAAAATGGCTTTTTTCTGGAGTATGGCTCAACAGGGATGTGACGGAAATCATTTGTGATCGCCACTCACTTCACAGTCCATTGGTTCATGAGCCAGATTGGCTGCCCTTTTAAGACTCAATTGGCTGCAGGCTGGGAGAAAGCAGTTCTGGACGACGCATGCACAGTTTTAACCCAAACATAGCATTGAGAAAGACTAAGTTATGGAGTAACGTTAAAGCAGTGGTGTCCCGTGGGATCTAAATTGCTCTTTGCATCATAAACTTCTGCAGTATTTTCTATATCCACATGTATTATGACATAAAATGTCAATTTGTTGAGCAATGATTCTGCAGTTCAGATGCTCATGAAACCGCACATATCTTCATACTTTTACTGCCGATTAATGTTACCAACACAGTCATTCAGTCTCATCATAAAGGGTGCGTGCACCCGACTACAGTGAGTAGTGTTTAGCTATCTAGTTAGCTAACGTTAACACCTGAGGCCTTGGGTCAGAGGTCAGTGGCGGTCTTGGGCCAGATGTCAGTGGCGGTGTTGGGCCAGAGATCAGTGGCGGTGTTGGGCCAGAGATCAGTGGCGGTGTTGGGCCAGAGGTCATGGTCTTTTTGCACTGCTGTAGATGATGTTCAAAGTTGTCTCTTCTTATGATCATCCCTGGGCAGTAGAGACAATGATAGTGAAGCCCCTTTCGGCATTCTAGCCCACAGCTGTGAATGGTGAACAACATTGAGAAATACTGAGTTAGTACTTGTATGGATAATATATTTACAAAAGAAATATATGCAGTCACTTCCGAATGCATTCACTTTTTTTTTAGTACTGTTGGATCAACTAGTTCAGTGGTTCTAAACCTCGGTCCTGGGGGACCCCTGTGTATGCTGGTTTTCATTCCAACCACAATTGCGATCATCAACACAAAATTTTAACAAGCTGTTCATTTTTCTTAATTAGGTGTTTTTCATGTTTAGAGGGATTATTTACCCTCTTAAGCCACATTGTGTTAGAAATAGCTATGCATGCCATGAAGTCCAATATGCACTGTTATATTGCAACAAATACTAAAAGAGAGGTAAACATTTTTCAACTGATCAAATTAAAGACAAGTGAATCAATTGACTCCTAATTGGTGAAAGTTTGTCTAAAACTAACCCTTTGGTAGATAATGAAGAATTCAAAGACAAAACAAATGATAACAAGCCAAACTTGCATTGTGTTAATACTTTTCATGGGGGAAAAAATGGAAGGAACTTAAACACATGTTCAACTACCTAATTATGAGTATTGATTCACCTGAATCTTTAATTTAATCAGTTAAAATAATTGTTACCATATGTTTTGTAAGTCGTTGCAATATAGCACAATGCAAACATGGGAATTGTATTCTTTATAGCATGCATAACTATTTCTGACTAAATGTGGTTTAAAGATGCACTGTGTAATTTTTTCTCCCATCTAGTGGTTAAATTTTATTTTGCATTCAAACGAATTTATGCTCTCTAGCACCTCGCATTTTCAAATGTTCGTTGCAACCTGTTGGAACTACGGCACGCTGGCTCTGAGTGAAAACGCGTTTAGCCTTACCTGTACCACGTAGTGCTTTTTGTCCCTCTCGGCAGTTCATCGTTTTTTATAGATCGGAAGGACATGGAAGCCTCCGTAGAGCTCGCCCGTCCTAATGTAAATTCAGATAAGTGATTCTTCGCTCAGGAGGATAAGTGAGATTGTTGACAGAGATAATTTTACACCAATGGGGACTTATTTATGAATGAAGACGTTGATTTGAGGTAAAAAAAAATACTTAAAACACTACACAGTGTACCTTTAAGTAAAATAATCCCTCTAAACATGAAAAGCACCTAATTAATTTAAAAAAACAGCATACACAGGGGTCCCCCAGGACCTGAGGTTGAGAACCAGTGAACTAGATGGACAATTCCTAAAGAAATTGTAGATGTGGTTGCTTCACAGTGGTAATAATTGCTGGAAATGGTATAGAAAGTTAGTGCTGTACTATAGTCAGTCACCCTAACTCCTATGCAGGAATGACATGCAGAGTTATCAAAGGAGGACAGCTCACACGCAGCTTCCAGGTAAAGACTGGAGTCAGGCAAGGCGGTATACTGTCCCTCTTTTCTCTTCCTCATGGTTATCGACTGGATCATGAAGACCACAACGGCACAGAGGAGAAATGGGATCCAATGGACACTCACAACACAACTTGAGGACCTGGACTTCGCCGACGACCTTGCCCAACTATCCCACAGTCGACAGCAGATGCAGGAGAAGACAAGTATACTGGCAGACACCTCGTCACAAGTAGGCCTCATCATCCACAAAGGGAAGACAAAGATCCTTAAGGTCAACACAAACCAAGAAGACCCGGTGATCCTGGAGGGAACAACTCTAGAGGAAGTAGATGCCTTCACCTACCTAGGCAGTGTCATTGACAAGAAAGGTGGAACTGATGCGGATGTCAGAGCCAGGATCGGCAAGGCAAGGGCAGCATTCATTCAACTGAAGAACATTTGGTGCTCCAAGGAAATCAACCAGCAGACAAAGGTCCGACTCTTCAACTCCAACGTCAAGCCAGTACTACTCTACGGTTCAGAGACGTGGAGGACTACCAAGACCACAATGATTAAAGTACAAACATTCATCAACCGCTGCCTCAGACGGATCCTGAATATCCACTGGCCGGATACTATCAGCAACGAAGACCTCTGGCAGAAAATGGCCCAACAACCAGTGGAGGAAGAAATCAAGAGAAGAAGATGGGGATGGATTGGCCACACGCTGCGGAAACCAAACACCAGCATCACCAGGCAGGCCCTCAGATGGAACCCCCAAGGTACGAGGAAGAGAGGCCGGCCCAAGAACACCTGGCGCAGGGACCTGGAGGCAGACATCACACAGAGTGGACTGACATGGAAACAGCTGGAAAGGAAAGCCCAGGACAGAAAAATCTGGCGGACTGTTGTCGATGGCCTATGCTCCATGAAGAGGAGCGACAGGCGTAAGTAAGTAAGTAAGTATAGTCAGGGGATAAATGGAAGGTGAAAATGAAAAATTCGCCTTTGGCCGATTGGTAACGTAATGTGTAATGTTATCAATTATGCCAGGGCGGGTGACAGCGCAATAATAGTATTTATCCAGAGCGACATGTGAAGAAGGGCACAACTTATGTTACTGTACTTTAGAGGTGCGCGGATGGGCTATTATTGTATCCGCAACCGCATCACAAAACTCATCATCCGTCCGCCATCCATCCGCACCAACGTTTTTTGACCAATTTCAAAACCGCACCCGCCCGCCATCCGCGGGCGCTGCTGACGCGAGAAAAAAAAGTGTGCTCGTTTTTATCGGATGCAAGTAACAATATTTAACAATATAACTTATATATATCTTTTCATTTGATTGGTTCAACCGCCACCCGCCCGAATTTAATTAAAATATTATTTTTCGTAAGGTCATCCGCCCGATCCGCGGTTTAACCGCGGAGTCCGCGGCTGTAACCGCCATCCGCGCACCTCTACTGTACTTCTTATCAGCCGAACATGTAGACAGTGCATCTTCAACACTAGCAGCACCCATTCACTGACTAGAAAAGGCTGTCCTCAAAACTCATATCGTATCTGAGCAAGAAGGAGACGAGTGAGGAAAGCCAAAGGGGGACAGCAATCACTTTCAAAGAGCGGCAGAGTTCAGTGGCTAAAAGTGGAGTGACCTGTGCACCGTCAACAACATCAATAAAGATTATGTGGTCAGATGAGACCAAGCTTCCCATAGCTTCCCAGTTTTATGCAGAGCTATATGGTTGACTGGTGCACTGGGATATCCAAACAATTTTATATTATTATGTTACCTCCATGGACGACTGCCTACTTTAAGTGTCTACTGAGGTGAGACATCAATTTGTCTTGCCTCGTCGGCTTAAAAAAACGCAGACTGCAAAATAGGCAGTGAAAAAAGCTGCAGCAGGTTTGACACCTTGCAGTAGCTGGAAAACTAAGACAGATTGTTGCATGATGGATCTAAAACAAATAATAAATAAAATAAAAACATAATATGTGATAGTAAACATTAATGTGACATGTTCAGTACCATCATATCTTTGCTACTGCAACCCATCATATAATCCAAAGACTAGGAATAAGATATGTTCAAAATTGAAGTACCTAGCTAGCCCACAGCCTGGCCAGGGAGAAGAGAGGGCGCTGTGCCATCTTGCAGATGGTATTCAAGCGCACACTAATTTGTGATATTGTTACATAAATATTACAATTTAGGCATTTCATAGTTTTAAAAACATTTACCATCTTGCTATATTACAACATTACACTCTGAACTGCTTTGTCTAAACTGCTTTCTGCGAGCCTGCAGCCAGCTGATATAGGGCCCTTTCAGCTCCATTCAAAAAGGAAAGGGACCGCTCCTTTCACTAGTCTCCTCCGGCCGTCTTCGTATTTCGGCTCAATAAACTGACCTAGAGTAAAATGTCTGCTGCAAACCAAGGGGCTACGCGCGTCCCATGCTTTTCTTAAGTCAACTTCGGCTGGAAAGCAATGAAAACTCAGTACTTCATTAAACCTAGCGGATGCTTTGCACCGGGGGACACTGCAGGTGTCATTGTGTTTCCTAACTTGCCTCTGAAATGTACAAGTATTAAATGTCTTAAATGTCACTAATTTTTCAGAAACAGAAGTCCATATAACTAAAGTAGTGCTCAGAGCAGCCAGGAGAGGAACTGCGGGTGCAGTTTTATTTGAGTTGTTTTTTACCGGGAGGATGTAACTCAATGCAAGGACATCGACGTCAAGGAGCCATAAGGACTAGGAGCCCATTATAGCCTATGATTATAGCAGAGTTCTTCTAGCTCATTTTTCTTGCTCTGTGGGCTCATTGGGCTGCACCCATAGCCTGTATCAAACGGGCTGCCCTACTACTTGTATCAGTAGGCTACTGTAAAATATCCCATCAGTACAGGTGCACTACATTTCCCGTACAGTAGATGGCGGTACTTCGCCTCAAACGTGTTACACCCCAACCCTTCAGACAACAGAGATCCATCATATATTATCTGTATTTAGATCATAAGACTGATCTCTTGTCTTAACACACGTCCTATCATGTTGTTTTAGTTATATTTAATTTAAATATTAGTTTGCCTAATATCATTTTTGTATTCATGTTTGACAATTAATGTTAAACACATATCCAATAAGGATTCAATGTAATGGCCATTGTTTAGCCTTGCGAGACCATCCTGATCTTGTGTGTTCACATTCTGTTTCCCTCTGCAGACCAAGACAACAGGCAAGCGATTCCATGCTTTTCGAAATTCTGATCCAGTCTGTCAGACATTTCCTTCCTCTGCCTGCCCTTCTCACTTTGTACAAAACTCTCTTTGAACCACACCTTAACTACTGTAATGTGATATGGTGCAACACCTTCACCAGCCATCTTAAAAAACTTGCATCCTTGCAAAAGAAAGTCATACAGGCTCTGTCCTGGTCAGAGATAAACTCTCCCACCCGCCCTCTATTCCACCGCTTTGAGTTACTAAGACTGGCTGAGCTAAATGAATATCATAATGCCTGTCTTATGTTTGAAGTAGTCAATAGGCTGAACTCTAAATTGTGTAGTCTTGTTCCCATCTCCAGCACTCACACCAAACGAGAACTAAACCACGTATATCGGGAACATTTCGCCAACGTGTGCGCACCAGTGAGTGTTGTATGTAGGGGGCGACAGATCTGGAATGGGATTGATGATGGTCTCAAGGTGTTGTCCTCTATCTCCAACTTTAAAAGGCAATTAAAAAATAATTTCTTACTAACCTATATCTAACATAAAACTGTGTTATCATGGACGACTGGGATGTATGATTGTATGTGTATGTAATGTTATATGTCTTGGTGCGCTCTTGAGTGCATTTACTCATCATCATCTGGTTACAGGTGGTGATGAGGGAATGCATGCAGAGAAATGCACTCATTTATGTTCAATGATGTAGTCTGGGTTTACCATTGTTGGTACCATTACCTTTTTCATGAACCTTGGGCCCCCACCTATAAGCTTTTCTAGCTTCCTTGGGGGACCCATTCACTCTACCCAATTGATGTTGCACCCCAACAGTATTATTGTAATGTTTGAAGTGGTAGTGTGAATAAATTCATTCATTCATTCATTCTTAGAGTCGCTCCGTCTGTTTATACCAGTAGCCACCTCTTTAAATTCAACAGTGTCTTGGGAATCAGCTCTGAGCCAACTGCTTTTGCTTCAGGGCGGTTACTATTGTGATTCCTTATAATCCCCATTTTGGCTAGCCTCGTGAGACCATCGTGGTCTTGCGAGTTCACATTCTGTTTCTCTCTGGAGATCGGTCTGGCCAGGCTTCAAGTTAAAACATTTGCGGCTGCTACGGTCAGGGTTTAGGTGTGACGTTTGTTTGAAAACAACAATGGCAGCTCCTAAAGAGGTTAGCATAAATGCTGCTATAGCAATTTATATCTCAACTGGAGAATATTTCTTCATTGAATGAAGAGCAAAGAACGGCAATGAAGATTTTTTCAAAGGACAAGATGTTTTTGCTCTCCTACGTCATATGGTTTGTTGATCTGATTGGAGTTGAATTGAAGTTAGCCTGTGATAGACGGTGATACACAGATGGTTTATCCAATCACATGCCAAGTTTTTTTTGAAAGTGCCTGCCCTTTCCCAAACAGTTTCCATGGACGACTTCCCAGATGGTTCTGTGTAACAAACCACCTGGCGTGTCAGGTTACATTTTGGCCAATCTTTGAAACAATGCCTTTTTAGCCCCGCCATACTGTAGAACACTGTTTATGTAGTGTGCAGATGCAGACAGAAAGGGTTTCCAAAGCTGCAGCAGCACAAGTAGAATCTGGTGACAGTTTTGAAATGGTAGACAATATGGAGAAAATAAATGGCGGGAGACACACAATTATGTTAATGAAAAGGCCTTCCAGTGTACCGGTGATGGCCGCCACAGCAAGGAATCTTGATTGGGTCTTGCACTCATCCTCCACCGATCAGGAGCGCACTTTCCATGACTTGCTCAAGAAGGAAAGTGTGTTTGACGATTAGATTTGCAGCTGTTCTCCAGTTCTGCTGAGTCACATTTTCCACTATCCCTAGTGTATCATCCTGTGCTGCTTTGAGGGATAATCATTGATGACCTTGAAGATAAAGCAAAATGGTTCATCTGTCAATATTAGCAAAGTAATATTTCCATTTTCAGATTAGTGATGTTTTTAAATGTCATTAGCGCAACAGTTGGATATAGATAGGGAGATATAGGACTACAGCAGAAATGAATGCAAGTTGTTCACTTCCAGGTGATGAATAACATTCACGCTCAATTCAGGTCATCAATAAAACAGTGAATATTGGTTGGAACGGTTTGTGTTGATATTTAGATTTACATCGTGCCCTAACTGCTGTATGTGAATCATAGCCGGATCTAGCAGCCACAGGGTTATAGCCACATTGGCTATATGGACCACCGCTACGGCACTCCTGGCAGGGCCGTCCCCAGGGGGGAGCGAGGCCCTGTGCGAGATTAAATTGCGAGGCCCCCACAAGAGCAACGTGTGTTAGCTCAGTTGCCATAGCAACCGGCCATTTGTTTTGTTTACGTTCGTGCTAGACGGACTTTGAGTTTCATAACATAATCCCTGTGAGTAGCGATCATTCTCAATGTCTGTTAATTGTTAATTATTATTATTTTATCAATATATAATATTATTAAAATTAATATTACTGTTACGTTTTAAGTGTGTTTATGTTTTGTATCGTTACAGGGCTTCCTCATCTTTGTTCATTAAATACCTAAACTGACATTGAGGAGTGTATTTCTTCATTGGTAGCCTACGGGTTAAGCAGTAGGTTAGGCTTTACATAACTTGAATACAACTTAAAAGTATTTAACTTTCGTCAATAATTGGAAGAATAACTATATTGAATCAGTCACATACATCTTTGGCCATAAACCATTTAATAGGCACATCACTCGGTTACATAAAGAACATTAAATGAAGAACATTTATCTGCTCAGAAAAAACATCAACAACAACAATGCTCAGAATTTAACTTTTCAGGCTTTTTTTGCCGCAAACTCTGCAATTAAATCATCATATCTGAGCCTACATGTCACATCCTTTTCTATGGATAGCAGAGCTAGTCCGCATAGTCTGTCCTGAGACATCGTCGAGCGCAGATAGGTCTTAATAAGTTTGAGTTTGGAAAAGCTCCGCTCACCGGATGCAACGGTCACCGGTACCGTCAATACAAGCCTAAGAGCGACTTCACAATTAGGAAAGGTGCCCTCTATTCTCTTCAGGAAACGGAGTGTTTTCAGAGCCGTATCTGCCTCCTTTGGAATCATTTCCCGAAGAATCCTCAGCTCTTGAAAAAGATCCTGTGTGTTTACGTCCTGATATTCGGTCGTGTTCAGAGCATCACTCATCACTCGCACGAGGCCCACATGAGCGCGAGGCCCTGTGCGGCCGCACAGTTCGCACCCCCCTAGGGACGGCCCTGACTCCTGGTAAAGATGGACCGTAGCTAAGGCCCTCCTGGTAAAGATGGACTGTAGCTAGAGCCCTCCTGGTACAGATGGACCGTAGCTAAGGCCCTCCTGGTAAAGACGAACCATAGTAGAGCCCTCCTGGTACAGATGGACCGTAGCTAAGGCCCTCCTGGTAAAGACGAACCATAGTAGAGCCCTCCTGGTAAAGATGGACCGTAGCTAAGGCCCTCCTGGTAAAGATGGACTGTAGTTACGGCCCTCCTGGTAAAGACGAACCATAGTAGGGCCCTCCTGGTAAAGATGGACTGTAGCTAAGGCCCTCCTGGTAAAGATGGACTGTAGTTACGGCCCTCCTGGTAAAGATGGACTGTAGTTACGGCCCTCCTGGTAAAGACGAACCATAGTAGGGCCCTCCTGGTAAAGATGGACCGTAGCTAGGGCCCTCCTGGTAAAGACGAACCATAGTAGGGCCCTCCTGGTAAAGATGGACCGTAGCTAGGGCCCTCCTGGTAAAGACGAACCATAGTAGGGCCCTCCTGGTAAAGATGGACCGTAGCTAGGGCCCTCCTGGTAAAGATGGACTGTAGTTACGGCCCTCCTGGTAAAGACGAACCATAGTAGGGCCCTCCTGGTAAAGATGGACCGCGGCTAGGGCTCTCCTGGTAAAGACGGACCTAAACAAATGGACCGTAACCTAAACGTGGTGCCCTGAAAACGTCGGGCCCTTCGCAGGCCTCAAAGACCAAGGGCCCCGGGACATGCGCCCAGTGTGCCCGGTCCGTTATATGGCCATGATGTGGACAGAATGACAACGTGCCTCTGCTACGTCCCGGGGGTCATTTTGATGTCTGTTGACTCCTCGGTCCGCCTGGGGGGGGGGAGCTGGTGGGGTCGCTGGTTCGATCCCCGGCTCCTCTTGGGCTCCTATGGTCGAGGTGACCCTGAGAGCAAGACACCACCCTGAACCGCTCAGGACGAGCTGAACGTCCCCCTTTGGGGAACCCCCCCCCCCCCCCAGCCGCCGCCAACGTATGAATGTGTGCGTGTATGAATGGGTGAACGTGAGGCACCAATTGTTAAGGCCACAGGTTAGAAAAGGCGCTACATGAACGCGGTCACCATTTACCTGCGGGGTTTCTGACGTTGTAGACTCCGGGTCGGGGTTGTCCGCGGCAGTTTTCCCGAGTCCGTCGTAACTTTGCTCCGACGCTCGCCATTTCTTTAGTACCGCAAGCGACTCCTCGACCCGGGCCAGCAGACGAAAGCATTTGAGGCAGATCCTGATGGACCGGTCCGAGGCGTACCGCAGTCTGACCCCTATTGCAAACAGCCGCTTGTACACGTTCTTCTCGTTCACGGCTTTCCTCAAGTCAAATATCAATTTGGTGTTGTTTAATGCGCCTTTTAGTCTCAGGTTGTCTCGGCAAAGACGGCAATGGTCGTTTACATCTATCATCGTGTTTTTAACCATCGCTCCCAAACGTTGGCCCTCTCATGTCAACACACATGGAAAAACGTCTCGCAAGTTTGCAAATTCTTCTTTTTTAATTTGATTTGAAGGCCGCCTAGTACGCAGTCAGTCGCATTGCTGCCACCCATAGCTTTGGAGGTCACCGGGACAAATAGGAAATAATGCATGAGAAAAAACGACACAGATTTATACCCTGGTGAACAACCCTGTGCTGTGCAGAAATGCTCATGCTCGTCCTCCGCCGCAGCAGCAGACGGTACGTCACGGCCATATTTGGAAAATCAATGGCCTCCCAGCCAAGGCCAGACTGATATTTATTAGTGATAATCTGGCTCTTTTCAGTGATCATTTGGCTTAGCGCACCAAAAGGGTCCGGCTCTTTCGGCCCCCAAACAGGGCTTTGTTTATTAATGTGTTAGTATTGGTTATATAGTGGCCATTTAATCTGATTATGAATTGTGTAATAGTTGTGTCTTTATTCCATGATGTGCTGGGTAGTATTTCATTTTGTTGGATAAAATGATTTCTCACGGCTACACATAAGGTTTCTTTCTGTGAGGCCTACCTGTTCTCTAACTCTGTTTTTTGAGAAAGCTGGTATATTCAGTTATTTTTTCAGAAAATGTCAAGGTTAAACAAACAACAATTTAAATAAGGAGCCAAAATGTAATAAGAAAAATTCACAATTCATTCACTCAGTTCTGACGAGGCTATAGGGGGTCGTACCCAAGACCACCACGGTGGAGGAGGTGAGTGCCTGTCTTGCAACTGTGAGGTTCCTGAGCTGTGAGTTCACTTTCAAATTTCATTGACCCCTGAGGAGACCTCAACTTTCTTTGAGTGACCTAGAAACAGCACATGGGGCCTACCTCATCTCCAACCCTTTAATTAGAAAGGCTGATATAGGCTATGCAGTTATTATCAGATATTTCTAGACAAAGTTAAGTGAATTTAAATAAGGAGCCTAAATTTAATTAGGAAAAAAATAAATCTGTCATTTCAGTTGTGATGAGATCCAGGCTGAGGTGGTGAGAGATCTGCGGATGGTGTCACCCTCAATGGCCTTTGATTCCGCAGCCTCCTTGCACAGCCCAGCTGAAGTGCTGGTGGACCTGGGGCCAGATTCACAAAAGTGTCTTAAGGAGAAGTTTCCTAAGAAGAAAGTCTCTAAGAATCTTCTTAACTGCAATTCCTCACTAGTTTCTTAAGATCCTTTCATTTTAATAAGAACTTTTCTTAAGAATTTATTTCTTTACTCACTCTTTGGCCATGTGTGTGGATAAGTGTAAATCAATCAAGTGATAAACAAATTGTGTAGTAAGCATAGTGTATAGTAGCCTAGTCTTTTTCTATATTATAATGATGACAATATGCTATTATTTTTATCTGAGTAGCAACACCTTGCAATGAGAAGCAATTAAAACTATAAAATCGATATTATTAATTAGTATCAAGGCTTATACACGGCTTTGTTGATTACTCGATTCTGATTGGTCAATTACGGCATTCTATGGTCTGTTATTTCTCAATAGCAGACTGCTGCTATGAATAACAGATCGTTAGTATGGATGGCAATTGGATGCATTTCCGACCCAATCTTAGACTATTTTTTGTAACAAGCAATTTAAAATCAATACAATTATTTTTGGTTGTTATATTTAGTGTCAAATTATTGATTTCTTTAGCCATGTAATAAGTGGGATAATGTACCGCGAGCTGATCATTATTGCTCTAGATCCCTTCAGGGTGATGCGAAGCATAATAATGACCGGCTTGCTGTAGGCCTACATTATCCCTTACATAACTTCTCAATGTGACAAGCAAATTGTTATCTTAAAGTTGAGAATAAAATCAAGAAGTAATTTAGGATTTTAGTTTTCACAAATCCCATTGAATTGAATGTTTTTTCATAAGAAATTATCTAAGAAGAAAGACACAAACATTCTTAAGATATCTTTTGGTGAACAGCAGTTCACCATAATATTTCTTAAGTGAACTTCAGCACTGTCACACTCATAACTTAAGATATTTAAGTAAAACATGGGTTGGCGGCCTCAGACTCATTCTACCAATTCATTGATAGAATGATCAAAGTGTAATCATACTTTGCTTTTTTTTAATGTTCAAGGACCACTTCTGCAGCTGTCTAATTACAATAATCAAGTGGACATATGTGTTTACAATGACAATGAAAACCAACACACTCCACTGTGCAAGATGATATACTGCCTGCCAGCCCTCTTCCAATTCATATCTAATGGGATGATTTAGTCCAGATGCTATGCATGTGTACAGGCACAGCATACATGCCCAGCTCTCTCCACTGCTGACATGCCATTTGCAGCGTCGACACAGACGGGCAATCTTTGTTGTGCAGTAGTGTGGAGGGCATTGTTGCACAAACAGATATTTGCTTGAATGAATGCAGTATATATATTATGAAGACATAGACAAACCAATTAAAACCTCAACATACTGTTGTGTGATTGCATTCTTTGCATGCACTGCAACATGCCCCATGTAGTCTTGATGCTGGGCATTGGGGGTGCAGACAGTGTTTGCAGCAAGCCATTTTGATAGGATGGATGGTGGATCTGCAGACCAGATTGAATGATGCATGTTCATATGAATATATGAGAATATATGAATGGTTAATATTACGCATATATAATATTAATATGATGTCAATATTAATATTTATAATAGTATTAATTAATTATTAATACCGTATTTCACAAAAAAAGCGCAGAATATTGATCTAGGAAGTCCAATGGTCCCACCGAAATGATGTCGTTTCCGCTTTGTTAATACCGTGGCAATTTAGTGAGTTTGCGTTTCGTTATTTTCCTTTCTTTCGCGGGGTATTTCCTAAATGTGCTGCTTTTCTATCGTTTCGGAACATGTTTCATATACAGTAATACAGTTTACAGTAATATAACAATGTACCGAAAATAACAAAATAAAATACACCCGGACGTTTGATCGAGCGGCACCAGGAAGCAGGACCGTAATGAGAGGATTGTTTTCTCTGCTATTTTCCCAGTGTACGCGACGCACCAGCCTCATGGTGTAGATTAATCACCACCTATGATATCTTACTGATGAACCACCGCCATGGCCGTTAGAGCAGTTAGCGCCGGGGGAATGGCCTCCTTGTCCCGGTTTAAAGGCGCCTTGGTCGGGGCGGTGTTGGGAGACTGTGTTGGCGGCGAGTTTGAGGGAGCGGAGGAGGTGCCCATGGAAAACGTCCTGCTGCACCTGAACAGCCTGGACGACGACACCAAGGGAGATGGTGAGGTCGCACACGTTCAGTATTCACATTTACACATTCACATTCAGTTCACATTCACACATTCACATTCAGTTTTAGTAATGTCAGTCGCCAACAAAAAACACTTGACATGTCGTTGATCACGACTGTTGCCATGGGGCCCTCCTTGTCGTGCCGACCCTTTAGCCATACCCTCTGTTTTACTGTTATTTTAATATGATCGAGTTTAAAAGACCATTACTTTGTTTACTTGGTGGTGGTTGATTTTCCAAAACTTGCTTTTCTACCAGATGTCACTGACGGCAGCGCCATCTAAATAGGCTGCGTTTGAATGACATTTTACAGCTACGAGAGTGGTGTGGTTTTATATTCATTCGTCTGAAACATTGTCATAAATATATGGCCTGTGAAGCCCTTTGAGACTGTAGCTGTGGTCAAGGGCTATACAAATGCAATTTACTTGACCTGACATTGGAATTGCAATACATTTTGGGATCATTTTCCTTGTTAAACACTGTGTGTGTGTGTGTGTGTGTGTGTGTGTGTGTGTGTGTGTGTGTGTCAGGAACCCTGGAGTACAGTGATGATACTGCTATGGCCCGGTGTGTGGTCCAATCTCTGCTAACCAGGGCTGGCTTTGATGAGCAGGACATGGCCCGCAGGTGATTTATTCAATAACCGCACACTAACAATTCAAATTCCCTCCACTGCACAGTTGGCAAGCCTTGCTCTTTTTGTTGGGATACAAAAAAAACTGCAGGAGCAACCGCAGGAAATTCAGGCATCATGTCAACATATCTACCCATTTGTACTTGAATACACTGGGCTATGTACTTAGTATATTTAAGTCATTTCAAATAGTAAAAAGGCAAATTGTATTGCCTTCATTACCAATGTTGTACACCCAGTTTAAAGTTTGCGAAAAGCAAACTCCCCAATATAACATTTACTGAAAATGCTACAGTTGTTTCCCTTTTCAGTATAAACATGGATACTTAAATGTGATGCATTGTTGCCACCTGACTGTAAATGTACTCTCACCTTTTGCAGGTTCGCTAAGGAGTACAGTCTGGCTCCAGGCCGGGGCTACGGGTCTGGGGTGATCCAGGTGTTGAAGAAGTTGTCTTCCTCGCAGCTCAGCGACGTCTACCAGCCTGCCAGGGACCAGTTCAACGGTCGCGGCTCCTTTGGGAACGGCGGGGCCATGAGAGTGGCTCCTTTTGCGCTGGCTTTCCCGGACCTCTCCGACGTTAAGAAGGTATGGGTGCATGCCGTGTAACCCTGGGGCTACACTGAAAGAGCTGCGTTGGGTCGCTATCAGCGGCACGCCAACTCACCGTTACATGTGCTCCAACAGGGAGCGTCATGAAACTTTTTCTTTTTACATTGAAAACAATCAGTGTACAAAGGATGATGTCGTCTTTTGTGAGTGAAAGTGGTGAGTTAACACTTGCTCCACCGGAGCTGAGCCATAATTCTGATCAATTCTGTTGCAACATTGGACCAGGAGGATTGTTGGTTGTGGTGTCCATGTCATAAAGTACAGTGTACCTGTAGGCATCCCGGACCAAGAAGCCTAACAATATCGACAATCATATCCAAACAGGTCTACATTTTCAAGCTCTGGTTAGACATTACTTTGGAGAAAGGGATTTATGGAAGTTGGTAATGGCCACTCGCCATTTAAATAAAATGAGTTTGTAGAAGTTACGTACGTTATTTCACTTACTAACAAACTGCGTGCATGTCCCTCTACCCTACAGTATAGTCGTTCTGGAGCCATGTTGACCCACTCCTGTTCGCTGGGCTATAATGGCGCGGTCTTGCAGGCCCTGGCCGTGCACCTGTCCCTGCAGGGGGCGCTAGAGCTACCCGCTCAGTTCTTGGGCAAGCTCATTGCCGAGATGGAGGAAGTGGAGGACGAGGAGGCCGCGCGCAATGATGCCAGAGCGTGAGTGTTACTGCCATCCTATAGCATGAAGCTGATGTTGTACAAGAGGAACTCCTTATCTATAGACAGTATGCCAGGTGTCAGGTTAGTCTATAGGTTGTTGTGTTGGGGAATGATTGTCAGAACCCATTAAAACTTTTATGTTCTGGTATGCTTGTTTTTTTTTTCTAGGTTGAAGGAGGCGGAGAAGCCCTTCTGTGAGCGTCTTTATAGAATAAGAGACCTTATGGACAGGAGCAAGGTCAGCATAGAAGAGGTCATATGTGAGCTGGGTAAGTATCGTCTCAACTTCTCTTTTCCCTCCTGTTGTTTTCTTCTTTCCTTTAAAAGAACCCTTAGTAGTTCTTGTATGTAATAACACACTGTAGAAATACTCGCACAATACTTAAAAGTAAAAGTCCTGCATTGAAAATGTTGCTAAGAATCAAACCTATAGTTAAGTTATTTAAAGCATCACATTTAATTTCTGCAATAGAGATAATAGATTATATTATGGCCATTCTCGTACATAGGACAAATGAACAGTTCCATCTCTTGTTCAGTAAGTCGATTCTAGCTGTCAGAATGTTGTTATTGGCATGGTTGCGTTTCATTTGATGTACATCTCTCACCTTCCTTTCTTTCCCTCTTTCTCCGTTTCCCAGGTAACGGCATCGCAGCGCTGCACTCCGTGCCCACGGCCATATTCTGCGTCCTCCACTGCCTGCAGCCACGGGAGAGCCTGCCACAGCGCTACGGTGGCCTGGAGAGAACAATGGCCTACAGCCTGGCCCTGGGTGGGGACACGGACACCATAGCCTGCATGGCGGGCGCCATCGCCGGGGCCCACTACGGCATCGAGGTCATCCCCGAGGCGTGGATGAAGTGCTGCGAGGGGGCAAAGGAGGCGGAGGTGACGGCGCAGCGGCTCCACGCGCTCTACCACCAGGGGCAGGGCGGTGCCAGTGCAGCGGGCCGGCAAGGAAGGCAGGGCGGCGGTGGCGAGAGCGAAGAACCAGCAACCGGCTCCGGGCGGTGAGAAGTTGAGGCGCGTGGACTTGAACACAGAGACACGAGGAGGGGAGCGAGGGATGAGCAAAGTACATACACACACGTTGTTTTTTATGCCCAGCTTAACAATTTCATCCCAGTTTAATGTACGTGACCCCATTGATATGAGAAAACTATTTAACAGAATTTAATAATTATTGAAATATTGCTTCATTCTTAAAAAGCCTTATCAACTTTTGCCATGAGTGCCAGAACTTGATGGCAACCAAAATGATCGGTTGGTTTGAATAGAAAAATGTTAAGAACTTGAAAGTCAACAAATATTTCTTATATCAATATGAAATTGGAGTGATCAACTCAGCTGGCTCTTGTAGGCAAAAATACCTATATCATTCAGATAAACTATTACAGTGTGTACATACACTCCCACTCTTTACATAGCACACTCGTCTTCATCCTCTTTTCCATCCTCTTTCTCCTTGTTCTGATGAACAATATTTGGACATGTTAAAGTTGCACTATCAAGTATGAATTGACCATGACTTGTTTAATTGTTGAACTATCGAACAGACTGAACATCAGTCAGTTTCTTTTTATTGCCAAATTTACATAATTTGTGTGGTATAGTTCAATTCTACCACTTAAAATGTCTTTTTCCAACAGTGTAATTTAATCAATGTCCTATACTTGCAGTGTCATTGGTAACGTGTAAAATAAACTTTTATGTATATTTGGGAACGGTGGCTACCAAGTCATGGGGCGGCATCCCATTTTCCTTTTTTGCTCGTGTGATTTGATCAAAATGGAGCTTGTCTACTCAATTGTGTTAATTTTGTGGTTTGGCTGGATCCCTGATTTAATCGGTTGTGGTTATTTTCAGAGAATGTACTTGGCCCTGGGAAATGTGCGACACATTGATCTACATTGTATGTCATGCTCTCATGCATTTAATGCCTTGCTCAAAGCTTTCAACTTTCACATTTCAAGTTTGGTATAGTCAACATATACTAGTTTGTACAGTTGGTTTCATTAATAAAAAAAGGTTGGTGTAAAAAAAACAATGAAAGGATGATGATGCATAACAGTAAGTTTGGCATAGTCAACAGATACTAGTTTGTACAGTTTGGTTTCATTAATAAAAAGGTTAGTGTAAAAAAACAATGGAAGGATGTTTAAAATCAGTAATGGGTAGAAAATTATTCAGCTTGAATACCCATTTCTAGTACAGTTCAGTCCCATGTAATAATTGTACATATACACATGTATATAGAAAAATGTAGAGAACAAGAAATGCACTTTTTACCAGATCCCCCATTTACAAGAAGTGTGATGTGCACTTATTTCCACACTATATCCCATGATGCATAGCGGTTTTCATTGTCATCAGATTCATCTGATATAGATGGTCGGCAGTGTGGTGGAAAAATCCAAGTTAGCATAACTTTCCTGCCAGATGTCTTGTCATTCCAAATGTTTTACAATGCCTTTACTCACTCCAGGGGGTGGTCAAGGGGTCAGATGACCCACCCGGGAAGGCAGCGCTACGTTTGCTCTCGTGGGTGTGTGGGGAGGTCAGAGAGTAATACCTCAAGTCATCTCCTGACTCTTATCACTGCCAGGCCCATATGTTAATCTAGTCTTGGGTTCCTGGGGAGGGGGCCAATCTGGGATAAAAGATTGGTACAGTGATCTGGGCCCCCTCTCTTAGAGAGGGGACTCGTATGCATACCTTAAATACTTTTGATACTTCTACAACTATTGTGCGTTACTTTAACATTTAAAAGTGTCATCTGTCCTAGACGCAATATCTCAAAGAATTTGCCACGACAGCAGATACAGGTTAATTATACAAATGAGCTATCTCAGAGTGATATCTAACGTGTCATCTTGTTTATGCGACCAATACACGTCACGCCGACAGAGGTTTCTGGCGGACAATTAGTGTCCAAATTTCCCCTTATACTTTGTTCCTTTAATAGTGTAGTGCATACTAGTGTTCACTGTATAGGGATATGGGAATGACGGCGTGAGGTTTGGTCGTTACATCTTTAGAGGTTCTTGTCCGCAGGGGCGACCTCGAGGAAGAGTTGAAGGAACAGAGTTAGCCTGGTCAACAGACCTGGGCAGAGTTTGTAGTGGATGAACGGGACGTAAACTAAAACTCCACTGAAGATGAATAAAGTGACGTAGAGATATTCTATTTGAGGATCGTCTATAATGGGTGCCAGCACGAGAAAGATGGCTGCCATGAGGACCAAGATGGGGATTATGATAGGAACCTGGGAAGAGAAGAGAGGAACATCGTTGTCGTCTGGTTTTTATTTTACCATAACTTGTAGCTACAGAACTGTTATTGTGGATGTTGTACAGATCATTCTTGATGTAAATAAAGATTGTTTCAAAATGTGTATTTTAATACTGGGCTCCACTTGTATGTCTGCATATGAGATGCACATTAGGTAAAATATCTGAAGTATGTTAACAAATGTTATTTAAAAAAACACCCATGATGAATATAATAGCAATATCATGAAGATGTATGTTTGAACATAATTTAAGCCACTTTGTTGTTTTACTGCAGCAATATTTTAATGGATTTTGTTAAATGAATGAGTGATTTGTTGTCACATTTCATTTGAGCAAATGTTCCTACTTTAACCTGCCACAACCACAACCACAACCACCACCACCGTACCTTGTAGGGTCTAGGGAGTTCAGGTTTCTTTATCTTGAGGTAAAGGAGTCCCGAAATTGTGATTGCATAGAAAAACCAGGCAGTGAAACTGAAAAGAAAAGACCAAATAGTAGTGTCCTTACATTGGATAAATAAACAAATCATAAAATAAGACGATAACATAAAAAAAGAACAATAAAGAATCCACCACAAATGTTTTTGTCATCATTTTCTAGGAATCAATAAATATAGTCCTACAGGATCGACTGGTTACCTGAAGAAGTTGACGATAGATTGGAAGTCCCCTGGAATCAGCACGAGAAGGGAGATGATTGTAGTGAAAATCAGAGCTGGTGATGGTGTCAGTCTATGGACGTGGACCATGGCCAGAATATCTGGCTTTGAAACATACGCACAATAGAAAACATTAGCACTTTATTCAACTATTTCAACTGTTGTTGCTGGTGTAATAGACAATACAGATCATCATCATATAAGTGTAATGATGTCCTGTGTGATGAAGAATGAACCAAGCAATGTGGATGTATGGACCCGTGTGGAAAGGGGACCCGGTGCTCACCATGTGTCCCTCCCTCGCAGCCACGAAACACACGCGGCCCCCGCTGAAGAACGTCCCGTTGAGCGACCCGAACGCAGACAGCGCCGCCGCCACCGACATGATCCACCCCCAGCTGCCCAGCACTTTATAACTGCCGACCACAAAGTATCAGTTAAGCAGTGGTTGTTGCTGTCGTCTACCCTCTACTTAGGTGGATAACTAGCTGTTTCAATCATTTTGTGACCGCAATTCAGCCAGGCCTGTGCCTTACCCCCAGGTAACCGCTACTGCGCTGGATGACATCAACTCTCTGGGCGTCATGACCGTCAGGTAGCTCACGTTGACCAGCAGGTACAACACCGTCACCATGGGGATGGCTATCAGGACAGCCCTGGGAAGATTCACCTGCAAGAGGGGAAACAGAATGACATTTGTTTGTTGTGTTGAATGTGCCACTTTCTATTTATTCTATTTTTATTTTTTGTTAACTGTATACTGATTCTGAAAGGAGAGTGATCCAGGAGGCAGGAGGTGACATGCAGAGGTTGGGACTTGGACCCTTTGCATTGCAATCATTATAGCAGAGAAGATAGGTTGGTCAGGACAGTGGTCAGGGCTTACTCACATCAAGCTTGTAGTTATAGAGTAAGCTTAGTCAGCTTAGTCAGAAAACAACCTCAGAAAGTTAATGAGTTTACTCATAAAAAGTTTCTCAGTCCTGCTATTATTGCAGACCAACTTTTTCCTCAGCTCAGCATGAATAACCCACCCACATACAATACATCAATAATAAACACCATGCGATTTTAAAGAAGTTTAAAAAAACGTTTAAAAAAAATCAGTGCATATTTAAAACACATTCGAGTCACAAAAAGCCCTCGTCTCACCTCTGGCCTTTTCAGCTCCTCCGTTACATAGTTCAAGTTGTACCAGCCAGCGAATGACCACAGCCCTTGATAGAAAGCCATTCCTAAAGTGCCCAGACTCAACTGGGTACCTAGAAATGCGTTGTTAACATTTAGAGTCATCGAAATGACATGGGTGGTCTCCACGAGGCTCGCCCACCCTCCAATAATAATGGTGATTAATGCAAACACCTTGGCTACCAAAAACACCACCTGGATTCGTATGGCCAGGCGCACGTTTAAAATGTTGGCTGTTGCTATGAACAAAATCGCGACGGCGGCAGTGCACTTCAAGACAAACGGTGGAGGAGCACAGTCTGCATAAAAGGGTGCGACCACATACTCTGCAAAGCTCAGAGAAATGGCAGCTATGCTCGCAGGTCTCACGACTAGGATGAACGTTAACGCGGCGAAGAAGGCGGGACAGGAGCCGTAGATCCGCAATATGTAGATGAAATCTCCGCCTGATTCTGCTATGATGGTCCCGATTTCAGCGTAGGAGAGCGCTGCACACATAGCGACGAGACCGGAGAGGGTCCATATCAATAAGCTTGCTCCAGGGCTCCCCACGTTGGAGAGCACAAATTGTGGGGACATAAATATGCCAGATCCGATCATTGTCCCCGCAACCAGCGCGACACCCCCAATCAAACCCAGCTCCCTCTTTATTTTCAGGCCTTCGTGCTCTTTTTCCACCATGGTAAATAATAGACTGTAGGCTATAAGCCAATGCCTGAGCATAAACATGTGAGACGGCTCAGGTGTAATCCTATAAAAGTGCAAAGTGCTCATGAGTTAATATTAACTTTTTGACAAAGATTCTCGTAATCTTATCTCATGATCTATGTCTGAGATAGTGAGGTCCAATCCACAGGCTACACTATAAAGTTGAAAGAGGTAGGCATTACTCTGATAGGACATGTTAGACACACACACACACACACACACACAACTACTACTACTACCACCTCAGGACGTTTCAGCTCCTCGGTCACATAGTTCAACGTGTTCCAGCCATCGTACGCCCACAGGCCCTGGTAGAAAGCGACCCCAATGGAGCTCACACCGACGCGCGTCCCCTCGAACGCGCCGTCGAAGTGCTCCGTGTGGCCCGCGAGGAGCATCGCCGCGCCTCCCGTGACGATGACGGCCAGCGCGGCCACCTTCACCACCATGCTCGCCACCTGGACGCCGGTGACCCAGCGGACGTTCAGACAGTTGACCAGGGTCAGCAGCAGGATGGCCGCTGCGGCCACGCACTTCACCACCAGCACCGGCGGCGAGCATCCCTGGTAAAACGGCGCCACGGCATACTCGGCGAAGTTGAGCGCGATGCCCGTGGCGCTGGCGGGACGCATGACCGCGACGAAGCTGAACGCGAAGTCGAAGGCCACCACGCGGCCGGCGGTCCGCAGGAGGTACACGTACTCCCCGCCGGACTCCGGCATCACGGTGCCCAGCTCGGCGTAGCAGAGGGCCCCCAGCAGGGCCAGCAGGCCGCAGCAGAGCCAGATGAGGAGGCTGGCCCCCGGGCTCCCGATGGTGGACAGCACCGTTTGCGGGGTGGCGAATATCCCCGAGCCGATCATGGTGCCGGCGATGAAGGACACCGCGCTTGTCACCCCCAACTCCCTCCTCAGGTTGAGTGGTGGTTGTTGGTGGTGGTCGCTGGCCATGTTGTTGGGCTGTCCTATACCGGCAGAAACCATGCCTGCTCCAAAATGATCCAGACACACATATCTAGAAAGTAGGGGGAGGGTTTCCCTTCAAGATGTCCAAATTGATTGGCCTGAGTAGGCCTGCGCCTGTTAATTATTAAGTTTAGCGACTGATGACCCAGGGTGCAGAAGTGACAATTACTGTGTGTTTGTCTGAGGCATTTAGCATGTGAAGATGATCCCCCCCGTCACCTCGGCTTCAAAGTGGTGAAACATGCAGCGCTTTTGGCTGATAATCAACTGCAATTAAGGCAAAAAAACCCAAAAAAACAGGAGATCATGTGCTAAACACACAACAAGCCTAAAATAATCAGTTTCACACTTTCAAGCATCGCAAAAAGTCAGTGGCGTTTTATTATAGGCGTTTTATTATAGGCGTTTTATTATAGGCCCTGTTGCTCCAATCCAGTAACAAGTAACTCACTATAGCTCTACATACAACTGCGATGCAAAATACTGTAGAGCTAGGCGATGCTTAACAAAACAAACAAACAATATTTGTCGACGGGATCCTCCCCCCAGCCATCACTAAGGTTTTGCACATATTGTCACACAGTAAGCCTGCAAAGCCTAAAAGGTTATTGGTCTCAACACCTACAATTGTCCCTTCTGGCTTTCATGGCTTTCGAATATTTATTATTTATTTCAAATAGCATTTTATAGTTTGCTTACTTTATAATGTAATCTATGTTTATTCTGTAAAGCACTTTGTATTCTACGCGCTTGTGTGAAAGGTGGTCAATAAATAAAGCTGGATTTAATTTGTGTGTGATTTGAGCAAGGGTCTTGACCCCCCCCCCACACACACACACACACACCCAAGACCCTTGTTCTGCGCGCACACACACACACACACACACCCCAACACCTTGTTCTCACACACACACACACACACACCCCACACCTTCACACACACACACACACACACACACACACCCCAACACCTTGTTCTCACACACACACACACACACACACCCATACCTCAGGACGTTTCAGCTCCTCCGTCACATAGTTCAAGTTGTTCCAGCCGTCGTAGGACCACAGGCCCTGGTAGAGCGCGATCCCGATGGGACTCACGCCCACGTTCGTGCCGGCGAAGGAGTCCTCGAACTGGACCCACGTGACCCCGGACGAGCATCGTCACGCCGCCCACCACCACCACGACCAGGGCGGCCACCTTGGCCACCAGGAAAAACACCTGCACGGACATGGCGAAGCGCACGTCCAGGCAGTTGACCGTGGCCACCACCAGGATGGCAGCCGCCGCCACGCACTTCACCACCTGCGCGGGCGGCGCCGTCGTCGCGCACTCCGCCGCGTCATAAAAGGGCGCCACGGCGTACTGGGCGAAGCTGAGCGCGACGCCGGCGACCCCCGCCGGCCTCACGAAGACCACGGAGCTGAAGGCCAGCGTGAAGGCCGCTACGGGTCCCGAGGTCCTCAGGATGTAGACGTAGTCCCCGCCGGACTCGCGGATCACCGTCCCCAGCTCGGCGTAGCACAGCGACGCCAGGCAGGCCAGCAGACCGCAGGCGGCCCACACCACCATGCTGCCGCCGGGGCTGCCCACGGCGGACAGCACGTACTGCGGGGACATGAAGATGCCGGAGCCGATCATGGTGCCGGCGATCAGGGCCACGGCCCCCAGGAGCCCCACTTCCCGCTGTAGGTTGAGCTGCTTGTTGCCGTCCATGTCGAAGTGTCAAAGTGACAACATGCCATGCGGATAAAGTCGTACGTGTACAGTGTGAGTGGGTTAATAATTACACACTCTCAGCCATGGTGTGGGCTGGCTGGGTTGAGGATTTACCGGCTCAGGAGCGCGGTGACAGGGGCCGTTTTGCGGAATTGTTGCACAAAAGCTTCGTTTTAAAAACACATTTTGAGATTGATCTAAGGATCAAAATGACTGATGGAAAAAATAAACAGCCCTGCATGGAAGGGAACATAAGAAAGACACACACACACACACACGAGTTCAGTAAAAAGCATGTATTCATAAAATATACCAATAGTAATTATTCAACAATGACAAAGTTGGATGTGCGCTGGTATTATAATCAATAAAGGAAACGCATTGATGACCACCATCTTATCTCGCTGACAAAGATGATAACCTATCTCCCAAAGATAACACCCCCCCCCCCCCCCCCCGCCCAAACTCATCTCATGACCACTTGTCCAAGTTAGCCATCTGTAAAGTTGATACGTGGGTATTCAGACGTCATCAGTGTCCAACTCTTGCCCTGTACGATGGACTAGAGAGGCGGGGGCGGAGGGTGTCACGAGGCCTTGTCGTCCTCGCCGGTAACAAACAGGTGCACGCCCTTGTTGGAGTTGACCATCTGTCCGGCCCGCTTGGCCCCAGCGACCGTGGCCAGCCTGTGGGCGTCGTAGCGGGAGAAGAGCACCGTGCAGGTCCAGCTGGCCTGGTGGGCCGGGGCGCCGGCCGCCAGCATGTTGCACACCTCGCTGTAGTAGTGGGGGTACGTGGGCAGCCCGTAAAACAACAGGTTGTGGATCCCTCGGATGGTGTGTCTGGGAGCAGAGGAGCGGGTTAGGTTAGGTCAGTGTTTTGCTGTATGAACAACTCATAATGCATTGTTATTTCATGCATTTCTCTTGAATCTCTGGGAGATCCTTCGGACAACACGCGCACACGTAAAATAAACTGACGACGCACAGTGTCAGTAACTTGTGCCCCACTTTCAGGCAAGGGAAAAGTCCATGATCATTGTGACTGTACTTAAAGCTGGGCTCAAGACAATTTCTACTGGTGGCACTGGTGCCACTAACTTTTTAATTTTTGCCGCTTTGTTGCAGTATTGGCACGTCCTTTGTCACGTACACAGATAAACTCACTTGAAATACATTGCTCGTCTGGTGTGAGACCCTTTCACATTGAATATATACTGTATATATATATAATTGTTGTTTTTTTTAAATCAACATTTTTTTATTTGATATTTTACTGGCACCGATGCACCTAGCAAAAAATGACCTTGCATCCACATAATAAATAGTCCAAGTCTTGAGCATTGAAAATACCATAAACCATAAAAAAAGATCTCTTACTCAATTCCACACTTAATCATAACTGTGACCATAACTGGGGGGTGAGGTTAACCATTTGCTTTGCATTAGTACAATATACCCATGATGTACAGTAACATCTGTCCATTTAATGGTGACGGTGAAAGAATGTAAATTTGACCTGCAGCAGGTCAAGCTGCCCTAAATGACCAGACAAAGTATGTCGTACCAAGTAACTAACAATAGATCAATTTCACACTTCCGCAAAAAGGGTTACCATAAAAAGAGGTTAACCACTTGCCTTTTGTAGAAGTGGAAGCGTTCGGTGAAGAGCAGGAACTGCTTGTCTCCCTTTTGAAACAAGTGTCTGCCGCGTGACACCTCTGACTTGCTGGAGTACTCGCATGCGCCGGCGAAGCTCATGTCCGCCTTCTTCATGTGGTTGCGGAGGCGGACATAGTCGAAGTATGACGGGATGTAGATCATGGTGTGGGACATGACCGAGTCCTTGTACTGAGGCAACACTTTTTCTATGAAGAACTGGAACCTGTCGGGAAGGGGGGTGCATGGAGAATAGTTGGGTTAATTTATTAGCATTCATTGGTGACCATACTGAGTGTGTCTAAGGAATGAACATCAATATTTGCAAAAGAGAACAAAAAAAAAAGACTGCAAAAAATGGGGAGACAAAAAAATACAATATAAAGGTCTGTATGAACATGTGACAAAAACATGCAACAAAAGTAGCATAACTTAATGGTTATCGGGAAAAATGGATACAAGAGTCAGAGATGGCCAAGCATTAAGCAGTGGGTGGGGCGTACCGAGCGTCCTGGTCCATGAAGGAGTCTGAGGGGAACATCTGGAAGACGTGGGGCAGCTGCACCAGCACCTGACAGATGGACCCGGTCTTTGGAATGTTCTTAACGGCAACCTAGAAAAGAAGCAAGCCACAAATCAACGCGGCAGACTTCAGATGAAGGGGCAAAACAGGTGAAAAGGAAAGGCTTTCTTTAGCCAACATGTTATTTATTTACTCATTCACAAAGGCACATTTAAAACACTTCAGCCCACAAAAAATGACTAATAAACAATCATTAATACTGGAAAATGTTGGTGATATACACATCTGTGCAGCGAGAAGGAATGATTTACAATACAACAAAAAAGTGACTCAATATACACAATGGTGAAAGAAATAAGCAGGGAGGCAGTGGGAAAATGTTGTTTTTCAACTTCTTCTGTTTTGCATTTTGTGCCAATACCTGTCCGCGGTAGTTGAAGCAGTGCTTGGACAGCAGGTTGTTGATCTGGGGGTCTTGGATGGCGCTGAACACCATCGTCTGGCGGTAGTGCTTCGCCCAGTTGTTCAGGTTCCAGAGCCTCACCCTGGAGAAGTCGACGTCATGAGACTCCAGTGGCTGCAGGTTCATGTGCTTCATTGCATGCTGTGGAGGCGGCGGCGCATCAGACACACGTGGTTCAATAGGACATAACAAAATCATAGACGGGCCTTAGAAAGGCCTAAACATCATGCTTGGTGTGGATGTACCAATTTGTATGCGTGTATCTTAATGTAATCTGGCACCATTATCAGGGGATATTTTATCTTTCGTCAAGAAACAATGTTGTGGTTTGGCTACTTGCATTAACATGAATTGATTGGCCAAATGCTTCCTAATATAGACCAGAAAACTAATGTGAAAGAACTGTGAGACGCTCTGTACACAGGAGCTTGAGGAACCTACAATGGCCACTATTGGCCACTGGGGGGGTAGTTTCTTTACCACATGGGCAAGAGGAGATTTCAGTAATGCCCTGAAGTGGGGAAATGTCCAAGTTTACTACTAATCTCATTGTGGCTGTCCATCTTGTCAATGATGACTACTAATACAATACTACTAGTAATAATAATAACAACCACTCATTGGACGTTACTGTAGTATAACCACCGCAGCTCACCAGAACATGCTCCCAGTTCTGCATGAGGAAGACATCGGCCTGGTCGACCACCAGCACCTCCACGGAGGAGAGGAAGTCAAAGTCCCGCTTGCTCTCGCCCTCAGCGCCCAGAAGGGTGCGCAGGCCCAGCGGCGAGGCGATGATGATGTCCGACGAGTAGAAGGGCGCGTACAGACGCAAGCTCCGCCGCAGGATGGAGATACCTGGGGTGGGGGGGGAATCACCGCCAGGTCAAGATGGAGGGAGAGAGAGATAGAGGGAGAGGTTTACCATAAAATACACATGCTCCCTTTTAACCCCCATTATATTCACTTCGTATGTGAATGAATAGATATAAAGATGCATAAAAAACATTAAACAATGGTACAAACCTATCCTGAAGTGGTCGTCCACGTTTCCGGAGAAGGTGGCGCGGTAGTCCTCAGGCTTCTGCACCTTAGGGGGCTTGTCGTCAGCCTCCTCCCCGTACTCCTCCTTGAACCGCTTCTTGTTGCTGACGTCCATCTTCTTGTCCTTGCTCTCCATCAGGCCGATGAGGGTCTGGGTCACGCGCAGTGCTGCGTCGCGGAACGGCACCAGGATCAGCGCCTGCAGCGTGGGAGAGGGTCCGTACATTGATAGGTGTCACTTAGCAACAAAACGAAGCGATTCAATCAAAAATGATTCCAATTCAATCCATATCATCTGTAGCTATGAGATTATGACTTGCAATGTTGACGGATCGACACTAGCTACTCTATGGTCAGCCATCAAAAATATGTGTGCCTTTAACCGTATGATTGCTTTTATACTCATAATATATATTTTTTCTCATTATCACGCCATCTTGGCAAGAATAGCCAAGCATATATGAAGATACTTGTAGTAGTAATACAAAAAAGTAAAAGTGAAACATGTAGCCACATACAGTCCATAGCTTCTGTGTGACTGTATTGGGCAGTTTGCGAACAGCTCACCTTGGGCCGGGTCAGACCCTGGTCTCTGGGCTCGTCTTGGGGCTCGGCACCAGCCTTGAACTTGGCTTGCTGCTCATGGAGCAGGGAGTTGTGGGCCAGGACTCGGGAGTTGGCCTTGAGCACGTGGTTGAGCACGTGGAGGCAGTAGGCGCTGCGCACCTGTTGGCCGGTGCCGAGCGGAGAGCTCTCGGGGTAGTAGAGGTCTCTGTAGGTGCCCATGAGGCCCAGCAGCTCCATCTGGAAGGGGCTCACCTCCTCCGCCCCGCCCTCAGGGTCAGAGGCGCGGTTTAGGGACCTCCAGTTGCCCGCGAGGACCTTGTGGAAGGCAGGGAGGATGGCGTCTTTCGGCTGGCCAACAGGGCCCAGCCTCTCCAGTGGGGTGGAGCACAGCAGGGTACCCATTTTGGGCCACTGAACATGGCGTTTGTGGTGAGAGGGTGACATTTTTGGGAGTGTTAGATTGCGAGAGTTACACTCTCTGATAAAACTCCAGAGTAATATAACATACTAAACTTTTAATAACCAATATATGACACAACAGCAAAAAACGTATTAACTGCATGACGAAGATTGTCAGTACCGTGAGGGTGGTCTTGGCTTTGGGGCCAGATGCAATCTTCTCAACATCTTCTTCACTGAGCTCCGTGTCTACATGCTGCACAAACATGTCTACACACAAGACAAGATTTCTCCTCAAGATTATACCTTAACTGCATCATTTCATATCCAAAGGCCATAACTACAAACAATATCAGCGCAATACATATTGTTGTACCGTTTTAAACTGATGCATCCTCTGTGTCTCACCACAGAATTTCTTAAAAAAGAGGCTGTGATGATACCACAAGATTTAGAACTAAAATTCACTGTAAACCAAATTCAGAATGATCACACAATGTACAAGAGGAGAGGTTAAATGCTTTTGTTCGTCAATAGAGGCGTATTATACTAGGGTTCAACGTTAATGTTTCTGACCCACTTGCCCGAAGTCAATTTTTACTTGACCGTATACAAATTGTTTTATTTATTAGCAGTTACAAAGACTAAAGTAAATTGTCATGTTCAATTGTCATCTTTATTTAAGTAAATGAAACAGAACATGGACAGGGTGTCATAGATGCGAAGCAACAAACATTCTTGCATATCGAAAATGGTATGACCCATCCCCCTTTCTTCTCCCCAGAGATGGACTTGTTAACTGTGAGTGAGTGAGCTTAACTGTGTGTGAGTGAGTGAGTGAGTGAAAGTACAGGCTATAGCAGAAGCTTTGCATCTACAAAACTCGATGTGCCTTTGAAAAACAACCCGGTATTATCTGCTTTGCTCTCAAACATGCGGCAAACTGCACAACACATAGTTGGGTTGGGTTGGTGCATTTTACTTGTCCCGGGCAATCGGGCAAGCCTTATTGTTGAAACATGCAGAGACATTGACATGGACCTTACCTTTAGCATCCTCTTTCTCTTCGGCAGATTGTGTGTCCTGTTTCTCCTCCTCCTCCTCCTCCTCCCCGATGAAGTTTCTCTCCAGGCAGAACTGAGACTCATGCTCCTTGTCGGTGAACTCCTCTGCCCCCTCAATCTCCTCCCCCAGTCCTCCATCTGCATCCCCCTCTTCTGTCTCCTCCTGCCCTACTGCCACTTCACTGACATCTTTATTGGCTTCTTCAGCTCCTTCCTCTTCCCCTTCGCCATCCTCGTCATCCTCATCCTCATCCTCATCGATGTCATCACTATTGCTGCCACCGTCATCACCATCACTTTCGCCTGGAAATCAGTTTGATTTGTTACTTTTACAACAAGATGTTTTACATGATATGATGAATACAGTTTCAATCCAGGTTGAGGAAACCCATGGGCGCAAATACTTGGAACCGCAACTAAAATCTGGTCTGGTCTCCGACGAACCACCGACCTTCTTCAACAAGCTCCTCGTCTTCCTCCTCGTCATCTGTGCTCTCCTCCTCGTCGCTGTGGTCATCGTCTACTGGGCGGCCGAGGGTCGACAGGAGCTTCTGATAGGCTGTCGCCTGTTCCAGCTCTTCCTCCTCCTCGCTGCCATCATCAGCCTGGTCTGGGATATCTCGCTAAAGCATACATACACATAGCAACATAGTCATTCCCTTTCCCCCACAACGAATGCAACTCGTCCCACACAATAACCATCTTCTGATGTATTGGGTGGTTTTATGTCCATTATGAGAGAAAGAAGAATGAAAACATGCAGTGGTCAAACTAGTAAGGGGAAAAATCAAGTGCCTGCTTTTTGTGTACACAATACACCTGTTGGAGGAGGTTTGTGTCAGTCAACACAATAATGGTACTCACCAGCTTGACTATTTCTGTTCTTTCAGGTCTTTCACTGACACTGCAAAACATACAAAAGTCCCACAATTAATTAAATTCATGCACTGACCTCGACACATCACTGCATGGCGGGCTTGCTCCACCTTAGCCACTAGCTAAGGTGAATAACCCCCCAGCTTGAGCAGACATACAGGATGCTGCTAAACTTCACGACTTACACATCATGGAAGGGATGCTCTTCTCCAAACTCCTTCAGATGCTTCTTCTGCTTTTTGGACAGATTGGTAAAAAGCTGGTTGTTCTGCCTCCGTTTGCCCATGTTGACAGTACCGGTGCTGAGACACGTGTGCTGTGTTTTTCCTGATTCCTCGCCGGTCAGGGTTGGTACCAGTAGCAGCCTATGTCGCCACCTACAGGCCTGGGGTGGGATTACACCGCTGCCCTGCACCGTGGAGGCCACATGCACGGCCTGTTTATCATCCATTTATACACTGAATTAAAAATGATATTGATTCTGAAATCCCAAACCCATAACAAGCTATAGCAGCGGTTAAACACAAAGAAAGACAATTGTTGTTATGCTAGGAGTCTGAAATAAGTCACAGAATAGGCCTGATTTCAAATGAGAGTTAGTTTAAGTTGTAACTCATTCATAAAGCCTGTAGGCCTATCTATCTCTACTTTTAAATGGGAGTCGAAAAGCAGCCTAACCTTGATCCATTATTGAGTTTGACGGCATTAGGTTTCTGTTTCCCTGTAATAGCCGTCACCATGGTAAATCCCCATCCATTATTAACCATTTGGGTGTCTTCTTTTAGTCGACAGGGGCATAGCTCAGGTTTAACCTGTCAATTGGGCTTTTATTGTTTGATAATTGCATGTTGGCCTTGCTTGAAAGAGTGCCTGCGCACCTCCACTTGGATGAGATGTAAATAACAGTCATGTAAGCCTCCTTAGGCCTAAATATATACACATATATGCATATATATGTGTGTGGGGGGGGGGTGTTTCAATGGACGGGGCGAAGAAGCTGAAACGGGACAAAGACCAGTCCGGGAAAACGGTCCGGTTCCGGGTGGCGTCCGCGCACAGCGGCCGCGTGCTGGCGGAGGTGTTCAAGGACGCGGCGGCGGTGGCGGCATGGTGCGGCTCCTCCGCCGCCGCCGACCCGGCCGACTCGGCGGACCACATCACCGGCACCGGCGACGCGGCGGAGTCGGAGGCCAACAGCCACCTGAACGGCCTCACGGGACGAGACGTGGCGGCGGCGACGGAAGACGACGAGCAGCCAGACGACCTGCTGCTGTACGCCAGTGCCAAGAGGGAGCAGATGTTCAGCCGCAAGCGGGTCAACATCTGCAGCAAGAACGGGACCGTGCGGGGCGTGAGGGACAAGGTGAACGCGGGCCAGGTGCTGTTCAACGGCCTGGCCATGTGCTCCTCTGTGAGTATGGGGGAAACTGGTTTAATTCATGCATTGGGGGGTGATGCATGAAGTGTACTGTGTGTGTGCTATTTATAGGGAGCATTTATTTAAGATGATATCTTATCTGAATAAAACATTGCTCTCTCTGTCTGTCTGTCTCTCTCTCTCTCTCTCTCTCTCTCTCTCTCTCTCTCTCTCTCTCTCTCTCTCTCTCTCTCAAAAGGGTAACCTTCGTGGCAACAGGTTTCAGAAAATGCGACCACCATGGGAAAAGGAGTAGAGAGAAGAGGAAGCTGTCATGATTTGAGCCTTCATTGTATGTGTGTGTAATATAGGAGATATAGGTCAAAGCATGGTCATCTGCAACATAATGATGTCATTTTGAATATAGGCCTATATGAATGGAGCCAAAACAGTAGTAGCCTGCTGTAGCCTATAGGACATTGACAGGCAGCACTAGTGTTAGAGCAGAATGTATTTTTTTGGGGAAAGGTCAGCAATCCCATCTTGTTGTATTTGGATCCTGAATTGTATTTTGTATTTGTATTTTTAAAGATTTTATAAAAGTCAGTAGTTTAGACACACTTAAACACATGTAGGCCTAAGTTGCACATTGTTTTGTAAGCAATATTGTTTTGATTTGAATGAATAGCCTATGTAATGCTATACCGAGTCATTTATTTGTGATCTATAGCAGCATGTTTAGTTTGTTTGGTCATATTTTAAGATACTATTAAATTGTAGGCTATTACTTTTTTTTGTTCCATGTCTTTATATAATTTAACTTAATTAGGCTACAACATTAGGATTTATTTTCATTCATGAAAAGTATTATTATAGGCTACTCATTGTTTCTTTATTAGTATAGTTATTCTAAAAAAAGCAAAAAAACATTTCACACCAATTCAGTTAGCCTAGCCTACTTATTGCCTTTTATCCTATTCATTCAATAATAATTTAGCAGTGGTGGAAGAAGTCAGATCTTTTACTTAAGTAAACTATTATGTTACAAGTAAAAAGTCCTGCAATGAAAATGTTACTTAGGTAAAAGTACAAAAGTATTGGCATTAAAATATAGCCTACTTAAAGTAGCCTACCGAAAGTAAAAGTTGGCCTTACTCATTATGCAGAATTTCAGAATAATATATATTATATTATTGGATTATATTCATTGATGCATTAATGTGTTCATCGCTTTAATATTGCAGCTGGTAAAGGTGGAGCTCATTTTAATGTATTTATATATATTTTATATATTACTTTGCTGCCCATAATTTCCTGCTGTGTACCAATAAAGTCTTATTGATATAATAATATAATTGATTTATTTATTTTATTTTGTATTGTTAATCTGAATCTGCAAAGTAACAAGTAACTAAAGCTGTCGGATAAATTAAGATTAAAAAGTACAATATTTGCCTCTGAGATGTAGTGGAGTAGATGTATAAGGTAGCAGAAGATAGAAATACTCAAGTAAAGTACAAGTACCTCAATGTGTAGGCTACTTAAATACAGGACTTGAGTGGGGTTATAGGTTAGGCTTTTTTTTAATGGTCAATTTGTTGCTCTGCAGTGCCTCCTGCTGGCTGTTGCACTTCATTAGACCCTGCAGGGACATTTGGACACCACGGCACCCCTTCACTACGAGTCTCCAAGGACATGTAACGGAAAAAGCAGGTCAAATACTGTTGTTACATTTAGATAGTTTTCATTTAGTAGACACTTTTGTCCAAGGCAAGTGACGGTTCATTAAGGTTGAGAATCAAACACTGTTGGGGCAACTATGAATTTAAATGCTGTTTTCAAATTCAACCAGACGTGAATGCAGGGATGCCTGAGAGCTAAACAAGCATGCCAAGCACAATGCTGGAATTTCCTGTTTAGTCTATAATTGATAACACAAAGTACAATAATAAAAAAGCATGATGAGGTGTTGTGGTGCGTGCGTGCGTGCGTGCGTGCGTGTGTGTGTGTGTGTGTGTGTGTGTGTGTGTGCAACCAGTTGCTCTGTGGACGAGTGGTGGGTCATCTGGTCCCCCCCTGCAGGACCAGCAGGTAGTTTTTGGCCCGTGGCTACAACCATATTGTAACAGTGCACCGTGGTTTCCTCTCACTGTGTCCATACTGTAACATGGGCTATGCTAAAAACAATGAATGACAGAAATACCCTGTGCAGTGCAATAGGGGATTTAATTCAACTGCTAGAAAAAAAGCAACAACTGTGTCCTGAGTGGTTTAGAAAGGCATCAATACATGGCTTCCATAATAATGAACATGTCCTGTAGGCTACCATGTTAATGGCATAGTCTATTGGTGATTCACATTCACAAGCTCATCACTTTATTTTATCTTTGTAAAAAAGATGTGTTGCCCATCGCTGTGTATTTTGTGTTTTTTGTTTGTGGCACGCCGGGTGGGTTGTCTTTAACAGGGTACAGCCGAGGAACAAGAGGAGGAAGAGGAGTAGGAGTAGGAGTAGGAGGAACAGGAGGAGGAGGAACAGGAGGAGGAGGAAGAGGAAGACGACGAGGAGGAACAGGAGGAGGAGGAAGAGGAACAGGGGGGGAGGAAGAGGAACAGGAGGAGGAGGAGGAGGAACAGGAGGAGGATGTATCGGGGGGACACACCGTGCGGATCCCGCTCATCCAACCGAGCACCGCGGACAGCGGCGTCCCTCGGCGGGCTCGCTGCTTAATAAACGGGTGCGGACGGTGACAGCGACGCTTGTCTTTACGCGTGTCCCCCCCCCCCCTCCCCCCTCCGCGATGGCGAGCCCACGGCCCGCTCACACCGGCTCGCCGCGCGGCCGCCCCCTAGACGATGTCACTGCGGCAGGCGACAGCACCGGGACCCGGCGGCGGGAGACGGTCACACCTCCCCCGGTTGGACGCCTTGCATCAAACCGACAACCCCGAGGACAGATCTGTTGTTGAGTGTTGTTGTGCCGAGAGGAGGAGGAGGAGGAGGAGGAGGAAGAAGGAGGAAGCAGCAGCAGCAGCATCATCAGCATCAGCAGCATGGTCCATGGGCGACCCTCGCTGTGGTTTATATATTTAAAAGGAGGCTACCCTGTGCAGGTAGACGGTAACCCCCTGTGCCGGAGGGACCCCCCGCAGGAGGAGGGAGGTATTGACGTTTAAGTCCGATCATCCCGCCCGCCCGATCGATATCGATACCGATACCGCCACCATGTCTCCGCCGGCGTCGGCGGCGACCGCGAGTGAAAGCAGCGCGACCACCGTCTTCGAGGAGGACACCAGGGAAGAGGTAATATACGGTCGCCATAGTATAGTATAAAACACACTCATTATGTATTCGCATGTAGCCAATTAGGATGAGGTGTCGTCCGATCGGATGCTTTGTCGAAACCAGAATACGTGCCAGACAGACAGGGGGGCTGTTTTGTTTTTGCAACGCTCATTTTTAATCCTCCGTATTTCCTGTCATACGCTTCAAATTTCCTTCACCTACAAGACACTGACGATAAGGTCAGGTCTGCATGCTAGCCTTGGTTATAGGCTCATCATCCTTCGCTTTCCCCGACGTCTTTAGTAGACACCGATGGCTAGCCTATACCTGCCATTACTGCACACATCACTAGCAATGACCCCCCCCCCCACACACACACACACACACACACACACCCCAACACAAAGCAGAGAGCAGTCAGAGGGAGGCATGAAACCTGCAAGTCAACACTCAGTTACCCAATTCACTGTATTTGACGTTTAGGAGGAATACTGCACTGTATCCCATCATTTTGTAGACTATGTTTTTTGTGTATTAGTTAGGCCTATGTGTGACTGCAATGCTCTGAACTTTTCTGAAATAATTATAACACTTGCCTGAAAATGGAGATCCCCATTTCAAATATTGTTATCCGCAACACTAAGTCATCCACGGCCAATTGCAGATGAGGACAAATGCATATGTTATTTTCACCTGCCGTTTGTTGTGTGTGTGTTTTTCAATAACCAGCAAAGGCCCCTGAAGCAGTCGCTGAGCAAGTCACTCTGCCGAGAGAGCTTCTGGAAGTGCCTGCTGCTCTCCGTCCTCATGTACGGCTGCATGGGAGCCATGGTGTGGTGTCATGTGACCAAGGTGACCCGCCTCACCTTTGACAGTGCCTTCAAAGGGAAGTCCATGATGTACCATGACAGCCCCTGCTCCGACGGCTATATTTACATCCCCCTGGCCCTGCTGGGGATGCTCTACGTGGTCTACCTGGTGGAGTGCTGGCACTGTCACGTCAAGAACGAGCTGCAGCACAAGGTGGACGTGGAGGGCATCTACGAGCGCATCCAGAGAATGCAGCAGGCCAAGCCCTGCATCTGGTGGAAGGCCATCAGCTACCACTACGTGCGGCGGACGCGGCAGGTGACGCGCTACCGCAACGGGGACGCCTACACCAGCACGCAGGTCTACCACGAGCGCGTCAACACCCACGTGGCGGAGGCCGAGTTCGACTACAGCCACTGCGGGGTGAAGGACGTCTCCAAGCAGCTGCTGAGCCTGGAGAAAGCGGCCATCACCAAGCTGCGCTTCACCAAGTGCTTTAGCTTCGCCAACGTCGAGTCCGAGAACTCCTACCTCACCCAGCGGGCGAGGTTCTTCACCGACAACGAGGGCCTGGACGACTACATGGAGGCCCGCGAGGGCATGCACCTGAAGAACATCGACCTGAAGGAGCACGTGCTGGTGCTCGCCGACCCCGACCACCACCCGTGGTACCTGTCCCACTACGTCTTCTGGCTGACCTCCTTCCTCACCTTTTCCTGGCCGCTGCGGGTCTTCACGGAGTACCGCACCGCCTACGTCCACTACCGCGTGGAGAAGCTCTTCGGGCCCGATTTCCCCGTGACGCCGAGTGACGACCGGCCCTACACCCGCCGCATCCCCCGCGTCAACACCATCGACAGCACCGAGCTGGAGTGGCACATCCGCTCCAACCAGCAGCTGGTGCCCAGCTACTCTGAGGCCGGCCTCATGGACCTGGCCCAGTGTCCCACCGGCTTCAGTGGCTACAGGCAGAACTGCGAGCGCTGCCACCGAGCCATCAGCTGCTCCTCCGTCTTCTCCAGGAGCGCCCTGAGCATCTGCACCGGTGCCAGCTCCCGCATACCCTTCAGCGGTAGCCGCTTCTCCCTGTCGCGGCGCTACGGCTCCCAGCGCAGCTGCTTCTGGCGGAGCGGCAGCCTGGACGACCAGGAGAGCCCCAGCGAGAACACCCGATGCCTGTCCGAGCGCCTCACCACCGACGACGAGGACCCCCCCGACTACCAGGATGCCCTCTGCTTCCCCGTGCTCATAGTCCACTGCAGCGAGAATTGCCACAATCACCGGTCCTTCCACAGAAACGGCTCCTGTGTGGAGACCTCCCTATGACGATGCAGGACAGATCGCTCGCAGGGCGACCGCCTACTGTAGCATGCAGAGACACTGGACCTCAACAAGGTTTCCTTGGGTTAGGCCGGTGTGTGCAACACACACATACACGCTATGTCCCAAGTGATATCAATAAACTTGAAAACCACCAAAGCAATAACTAAGTAATATGTCAGTGGATATGGGTTGTCCATCTGTTAACAATCCGGGATTATATGTATCCACATGGCAATGAAAACCATGAAGACGTAGGCTGTTATACAATGCTGTAGCATTTATTTTACCTTATGAGCATCTGGAAATTAAACTGGCAATTACCTCAAAAAATGTTGAACAGGCCATGGAAAAAAAGAGGTGGAATTCTGTCAATGTACCTGAAATATCTTGACGAAAATGTTGAAAATGGGTGGATTACACTGAGACATGTTTTGTGTTCTCTGAAAAGGGTGTCAAAAAGTTGCAGTTAATCACATTTTTTACAGCAATAACTGTGACTTACCCTCTCAAGAGAAGAAAAACAAAATGAATATCTCATAGTAGTAGTACAAACTAATAATTAATACATATCACAATGACATATGGGCTAGGCCAAATGTGTCAATAACTTCAAGAAAATGTTAAGGTATCTGAGGCATCTGTTTCTATGATCCCTAATTGACACATCTGAGTGGACAAAGGAAAAGATACATAAATAATGCTTAGACTGGTGACGTAAAAGCAAAGTCTGACTGGTATTATTATGATCTAATACTTACCTTTAAAGACTAACTTATACCTTTCATGAAATGTGTGGCTCGGTCAAGGACATTATATCAGCCAAGGAAACCTGAGTTGGGCTTGCCTACATACGATTACATTAGTGGTATAAGGGCTTGCCCAGCGGACACTATATTTATAATTATTATTGATACATATTTGTAATCTACTGCCATGGAGAAACATGCCGGCAACTGTGTTGTAAATACATAAACACATGTCATTACAATACTATCATGGTGACTAATAGGTTTAATTGAAATTCGTCTTCACATCCAATCAACATCATCTTTAAATGTCATCTGTCAATTATGAAGTGTGAGAAATATACATCAAATAATAACAATAATATTAATATCAAAACCTAATTTGCATGATCTCCTACTGTTAACACTGAATGTATTCACAACCATATATGAACATGAATGTAAACCACCAGCATATTATGTCACACTATATGTCCATTAAATATGAATGCTCAATTTGTAATTGGAAAGTGGCTGCATTGCAATTTGTAATAGGCACCGTTGAGTTTGGATGTTGGCATTTTAATTTGCATTAGGAGCAGCCCTGGTCCTTGTCCATAGGGCATTTACAGACTGCATATGCAAGGTCGGTACATGCACTGAGGTTTACATGTTGTTAATGTATTAAATTTGTAAGACACATTTCTATGACATCTGGCAACGCTATTGTACCACATATTAGATAATGACATCATTCCTACACTCTTAACGATGCCAATATTATGCACTTGAAGTGAAACTACCAGACATTATGGATTGTAGTCATGCTGAATGTTGTTACATGTTCCATTCTAGTAATAAAGTATGCATTCAACTATTGTAATGACACTGTAATAGGGGCAAACATAGTTATTGGAAACATATACAGTACATTACGTACCCACTTGTTAAACTCCCTATGTAAAGTAATTGTTAACGTGAGCTTGCAATTGTAATGATCACCATTGTACAAACATTTCAAACACATAAAAAATATTTGTTTGTTTTTTTCTTGTAATTTTTTAAATATGTTTTATCTTATGCTGGAGTAAGGATATTTGCAATACATGTGTAGGACATATCTTCAAACATAATTATAAAGAAGGTTTGCAAAGTGAAGAAAGACTTATTTTCTTTTTCCTCAATGTGAAATGAACATGTGAACAATTATTAACAATAATTATCAATGATTTCTAATGGCTACTGGCGACTTCCATGTATCAGGTGTGTATGTGAATTTGTTTTTAAAAAAAAGAAATTGATTAGATAAACAAGCATGCCAAGCACCATGTTGGAATTTTCTGTTTAGTCTATACATTTTGTACCTTTCTGAGGAAATAATGTATGTTCTTGTCTGTGTTAGATTGGCCCGAGACATTAAAAAAACAAGTCCTCCTGACCAAGTCCCCCAAATGAAAGTCATGCAGGCAGCTGCCTATGTCTTTTCTCTTTCATGGGACATAAAAGAAACACTATAATAAGCTTCAATCAAATGAAACAGATCAGCAAAAATGTACAGGATTTACCAAACCTTAATTACTTATTTTAATAATCAATCATTAAAATGAAAACAAAGGTCTGGCTTGGATGTCTTAAAGGTCCATGGATTCAGGCTCTATTTTGCTGGGCCCAAAACCTCAAATCACTTAAATGTCTATCAATAAATATCCTTTAATAAAACAAAGGAATTGTGGACTTGCCTGTGCACTACAATACATCCATCTATACATAATCAGAGAAAATTGTTTACTCATACTCATATGTTATTATGAGCATATATCTTTTTATATTTCCATCACTCATTGACCTTGTAGCTCCATGGGGACCTGTCCTGGACCGCTCCAGCCTCCATGAACACGGACAGAAAACCGGATCAAATTCACAGATGAATGATTTTTTTGTGCGCCTATTATCATCATGTCTGTCCTATACCAGCAATTTGCACTGATCATATCCCATTGGACATTGACCATTTATTACATGAGTGAAGTGGGTGAATCCGTCCCCCGTGCCGCAGGGGGGCAGCACAGACCCACCGGCCTGCTGTCATCACAGCCACCAAACACCGTCGACGAAGAAAGTCGGCGACCAGCTAAAGGTTACTGACCAGTAAGTTGACTCAATAAACAGCAGTTCACGTCCGTGCAAAACCCGTCCATATCCCGTACCCGGTAACACGCATGGTGGACACAAAGGGCTGGTTGTTGTGTAAGCTCTTGGGGTTAGCGGGAATTAATGGTGCCATTGCTTTAACCTAGCTAGGATGTACTAATATTAAACTATCATTAACACTGTCTAGTCGGAGGGGGGGACGTCTCGTAACAACACGTACCTTCGATGCCGTTATACCAATCTGCTCACAATATATATATATATATATATATATATATATATATATATATATATATATATATATATATATATATTGGTCGCCATGTTGTCTTTCCCGCTCGCAGGGCTCCCAACATGCAGAGTCTGCTGGTGGAGGCGCTCGCGCTGCGGCAGCTGGGGCGGCTGAGCCCGCGCCAGCTGCTCGCGCCGGGCTACGGGTTCCGCCAGACCCCCTGGTGCCCCAGGATCCTGCACACGCGCCAGCTGTGGGGCCCCCACGGGCCCCTGGTCCGCGGACCCAGGGACTCCGTGCGGATCTGGTCCACGCACCACCACCAGCTGCGGTTCAAAAGCAGCAAGAAGAAAGGCCTGGCCAGGGTGGTCCAGGAGGAGGAGGAGGAACGGGAGTCCGAAAGCGACTATGAAGACGAGGTGGAGGAAGACCCCCATCTGCCGAAGGACTACAAAGATCTGGAGAAGTTTGTACAGTCTTACCGCTATGATGTGGTGCTGAAGTCTGGATTGGATATGGCTCGCAAGTGAGTGAGTATATGCTGGTTGTGAAGGTAATGCATTTTGATGAGTCTCACTCCATCCCCCCCCCCCCCCCCCCCCCTCTGAGCTGTCCTGTTTTTTGCTTTTTGTCTCTGGTGTAGTAAAATTGAAGATGCTTTCTACAACAACAAGCTTCGGCTGAACGGACAGAAGCTCATCAAGAAAAGCAAGTCGGTGAGTTCTCTGATGGTGACACGTGAATGAATCCCAAATTGGATGCACACATTTATTTTGTATATTGAGACTTTTTTTTCTTATTTCGGTTTGGTTCCTTGCGTAGGTGAAAGTTGGAGACACTCTGGATCTGGTGCTGTCCGAAAGCGGTGAGAAAAACACTGTTACTCTGATGAGAGTCGTCCTCAAGAAGGTGTTGGGTGAATCCAACGACGGGGAAAAGCACAAGGTGGCCCTGAGACGCTGGAAGAGTCTGGAGATGTCTAAGGATGAGGCCTTCAAGCCATGAATTTCCCTAGGCTACTGACTATACTGATAAATGGCCTCAAAGCGACTTGAGTTCAAGCAACAACTAATGAACAGTTACAAAATGCATGCTGGAACTTGTTGGATTTGTTTGTTTGTGACATGTATATTTAAAACATAATTTGACATTCAATTCAGTCCAGTTCAGGATTTTTGTATATTTTCTTTTTTCTCTCCTCTTAAATAAAGTAAAATGTTATTGCGAGAATCCAGTTTCTGGGTGACTACTTGTTTTTTGCTTGACAGACCACGTGACCTAGGAACAATGTTAAGTTGTCTTCCTTTACAGATGGAATATGTTTGTTTCAGATATCGGTCACTATGTTGTGTTACTGTGTTTCTGATCACATATATTGGCGTTGTGTTTCTGATCACATATCGGTCACTATGTTGTCACTATGTTGTGTTTCTGATCACATATTGGTCACTACGTTGTGTTACTGATCATATATTGGTCACTATGTTGTTACTGTGTTTCTGATCACATATTGGTCACTACGTTGTGTTACTGTGTTTCTGATCATATATTGGTCACTATGTTGTTACTGTGTTTCTGATCACATATTGGTCACTGTTACTGTGTTTCTGATCACATATTGGTCACTATGTTGTTACTGTTTCTGATCACATTGGTCACTATGTTGTTACTGTGTTTCTGATCATATATTGGTCACTACGTTGTTACTGTGTTTCTGATCACATATTGGTCACTGTTGTTATTGAGTTTCTGGTCACAGAGCTTCAACATGCAGAGTTTGCTGGTAGAGGTGCTTGCGTGGCTTCTAAAGAGGTTAGCGTAGATGCATCAGCTGAACTGTAGTGTATTTCTTCATTGAAAGATGAGCAAAAAACAGCACTGAAGGCTTTTCTCGAAGAAAAAACGCTTTCGCTGTCGTACTACGTCATAGTTGATCTGACTGGTTGAAGTTAGCCCGTAATACATGGGCAACACATACCAAGTATTTTTTCAAAGTGCCTGGGCACCCTTTTCCAAACAATCTCCACGGACACCTTCCATCAGCTTACAGTTGAGGTTCAAAAGCAGCAAAAAGAAAGGCTTAGCAAAGGTACCGTAAGAGGAACCTAGGACCTCTGAGATATTTTTGATGTAATGTAAATTTGATAGAAACATGTCATTTGGTTCAAGGTCAATCAATTAGGAATTGGGAAAGTCAAATTTACTTTTAGAAATTCTGCTTCTTCTGACAAGATTTGAGTTTCAGCTCAACAATCAGATGTCAGAATGTATGGATTAAACACAAACAAAATCAGCCATTCATCCTTTAATTGTTAAACTAGTTTTTATGATTGTGATTTTATTAGAAAAAAAGGTTAACATGACCCATTGTCATTGTTAATTGTTTTATATAAACTTCTATAAGAAGGTTTAACATAAGCAAATTGTTATTAAAACAGTGGTTCAATAGACTGCAATAGAAACAAATCACTTGTGATTAATTTCTATACCAACTGTGAACTATGCTATTAGCTAACATTGTTATTTTTAAGCTGCATCAGTTAATGTGTACATAAGCTATGGCAGTTTGGCTCATAAATATACATTTGTTATCACTCGGCATTAGAGTACTTTCTACTGTTATGGTCATAAATATAAAACAAGACCAAGGTTAGTGCTGATTTGAAAACCTACATATGACAGCTGTAAAGGTTTGACAATGCAATTGATTGAGCTTATATACTGTGCAATAATTTTCATGACAAAGTTGGGACTAAGACACAGTGCTTGATCTTTTGGCCTTCTTCAGAATGTCACACTTCTTCCGATTGGGGCGCCGGCACCGTTCGTCGATGCTGGGCACGCATTCATAGTGCCACACCTCCTCCATCTTTTCCACAGGATACACAGCCTCAACGTAATGACGGATCAGCCGGAGGCGCACGGGGTCCAGCTGCTTTTTGTTGCAGGCCCCCGAGTGGTTATACTGAAGCCGCAGGTTTTCCTGCGTGAAGAGTTCTGGGAAGAGACGCACCAACAGGCGGGCGGCAAAGTTCCCAACGGAGAGACTCTGCTGCACTATTTCACGCACCTCTGTGTCCGAGAGCAGGTAAACAGAAGGCACAGGGAAGTCGGGTAGGGTCACCGAAAGTTCGTCCAGCGGTATTTTACAAAAGTCTTTGCTGCTTTTCTCGGGGGGTGCAGCGGGAATGTCTGTGTCCTCCCTCAGACTGTCGCCATTGAACGGGTTCACCTGACAGACTGCGTCGCCGGCCTCATGCTCGCGCTCATGAACGTAGACTTTCCGCTGTTGCTGGTAGGACCGCCGCTGCTCCGTGTCCCGTCTCCTGCACCGCTCGTCCAACTTGCCCACAAACTCAAACATCCACACTCTGTCATTCTTGGCCTGAGGGTACAGCAATTGAACATAGTGCCGGATCAGATTGACACGAACAGGGTCCAGCTGCTTCTTGCCCAGGGAGCCACTGCAATTGTAATGCTTACGTGTGTTCTCCTGGGTAAAGAGTTCAGGGAACATCAGCACCAAAATCCGAGATGCAAAGTTCCCAATGGACAGGCTACAGTCATAATTGATCTTAAGCTGTTCCTTGGAAAGAAGATATTCTTTGGGAACGCTGAAGTCTGGCAGAGGGATTTCCATGTCGTCAAAATCAACAGGGACAAGCAGAGACTTTTTAGACCTACGATTGGGCCGTTCATGATCAAACATATTTGGGATCCTTATAATGGAGACATCCTCCGGAATGCCGGCCAAGTCGTAGCTGTTATTACTGATGTTATCATGTTCACCCCCATTGCTATTACTGTGGACACCCTCCATTGCATCCTCCATTTGCTGAATGCACACCTGGAGCCAGGTGTCCTCAGGCACGTCAGGGAAATTTGCTTCCATGTACTTCCTTATTATTTCCAACCTGTCAGATTCCAGGAGAAGCTGTCCGACACCGTGGAAACCACTGGTGCCCTCTGGGAATTTACCTTCCTCGAAAATCTCAGGGAAAAGGCGATGAATGAGGAAAATAACAAAGTCTTCAGGGGAGGAGAACTCATCCAAGTCATCTGTGAGTTGTATGTCAGAGGCTAAATCAGAAATAGCCAGGTTGTTTTGATCATCCATTGAGAGGTGCTCCTCCTCACCCACTTCATTAATAAAGTGGCAGGTTTGAGGATGTTCTGCCTTGATTCCAGTACCTATGATTGTCTGCTTTCTTTGCATGCGGGCACTCTCCATATCCTTCTGTGCCCAGAAGCGATTAAATAAGTCATTGATCTGAAGAAGGCATTCCTCCTGCCACACATTGTTGTTCTTGACTAACGGGAAGCACACTTCTACGTAATTGCGTATCAGCTGTAGATGCAGCGAGTCCAATGTTCTCTTACTTGCCATGCAGCCATGGGTGCACTCCTGGGGCTTGAAGAGCTCTGGGAACAGATGCACAAGCAGTCGACAGCCAAGCTCTCCAGCGCCCGAGGTCTGCTCCATCAGCTGATTAAGCTCCTCGCTTGTCAGCAGATACTCCGGGGGAGGCTGGAACTCAGTCACCAGCTCGCCTGGCTTTATCTGCTTCTTTATCCGTATGACCTCTAGGGACAGCAGGTCCACCTTGCTGTGCAACTGTGTCATGCTCGAATTGAGTGTGTTAAGGATGAAAAACATCTTCTCAATCAGCGGATAGAGGCTGGGGTCTGTCGGCGAACTTTCGCCGGTCACCCTTGTGGCAGGGAAGGCTTCGAACTTGCAGTTTTCCTCGTGATTGTGGAACTCTGAGGCGAAGGGGCTTCCCTGGTCGAGTTGCTGTCCTCCCGCTTGAACGGCTGACTGCTCCAAGCTTGGCGTGATTCGCTTTTCGATGATCCTGTGGGAGATGCCAAACAGGGGCTTCCTATACGAGGTTTTGGATGTGGAAATCTCCCGGCCACAGTCCATCTTGTCCCCAGTAGTCAGGCATGGAAGGTCTTGCTGGATGCTCTCCTCTGTCAATTGCTGCTTGGTCTAAAATGAGAAAAAAATTGGCCCTCTGAATAAATACACACAAACAGACTGCTATGCAGCAGAGTTTCTGAATACTATTAATGAATGTTAATGACACCTTTGCAAAACTGCATTGCTCCTTGTGGAAGTGCCTTTATTTTATTTTTCTAAGCTGCTCTGTATCTAACAGAAAGCCCTTACCTCCCCAGAGACTCTGAATCTCTTGCGGCTCGTGGACTGGTTTATATCGGCACCCATCTCTGTAAATGTCCGTTTACCAGGCTCAGTGGACCCAGGGGAACACCCTCCCAGTCCTTCAACTGGCTCACAAATTGCAAAGTCATCTGTCTCTTCCTTAAGGTCCTGGACAAGCTGTTGCTCTGCAGAATAGTCAGCATTGTGTTAACCTATGCAATACCATAGGCTAATCACATTAATCAGGAGTACCACACACATAACACCTACTTTTACGAACATGTTTGGTAAAAATGTCTTGCATCCAATTCACAATAACAAAGAGAGGACGTACCTTCCCCAAGCATCGTTTCATTTGAAATGTCCCCATTCTTGGAGGAATACATATCCTTAGGGTTAAAAAAAGAAAAATATTTCAGCAATGTGTAATGCTTATATTTCTAGATTTGTTGGTTTGTTAACAACATCTTTACAATATGGTATGACTAAAGGATTCATTGCAGGGGGAGGCTCCAGAAGGAGAGCCACAGTTGAAGGGTCGCTAGTTTCACCCTTGGCTCCTTACTGGCTAAACTTAAAGCGGCTCTAGGTAATGTTTATGGTCAAAATAGTCCCCATACTCATACATGTACGTACGGAGCCCCTCTGGTGACATAGATGGAAAAAATAATATTCCGTGGCCACGACTTGTTTAATGCGTGGGAACGAGATGATTATTACAAATGAATAACGCGTGGCCACGAGTGTCTCTTGCTCACAATTACTCCATGTCTAACCGCAAGTGACTGAAGGATATCACAATAATTCATCCCTAGATTAAAATAAAACGAAATCAGATCAAACTTGTCCATGTCGGCTGAAGCTACTGATGCCAGAAAGTCAACAGTCTCACTGATGATATGACTAACATTTCTTGTGGCCACGTGTTATTATTAATTTGTGGCCAATTCGTTCCCACGCATTAAACAAGTCGTGGCCACGTAATATTTTTTTTCCCACCTATGTCACCAGAGGGGCTCCGTATGTAGGCCTACGAGTGGGTCAAGTGGTCTGACTGTGAGGGTTACCTGGAGCAGCTTTAAGTGTCCTTGGGGACACTTAAACTACTGACTCCTAAACATCTCCTTGCAGTTGTGCGCATGGGTGAACGTCAGATGTAGCACGTCAAGCATTACTGGCTGAAGTGGTGCTATGAACGCAGTCCATTTACCGTATGGCTAATTGAGCCATTACTTGCAATTTGCTTCGTTCAACGATTGGTCGGTGTGATTGGTCGGATGTAATCTTAAGTCTCGTATTCGTTTCAATACTGTAACCCTTAACTGTAGCCACGAGGGGAACCTCGTGCCATTAACCGCAAATTGAATGTAATTAGTCAATATAATTAACTGCATTCTTGGCGTGCTCGCGAGTCTGGGCTGAAAAGCCGCCGCCGTTTCAGTTCCGTTATGTTCGTGACACTTTAAGCCGTCTCTTGTCTGTACGGTAACCATTTGTACGTTAGGGTTAGGGGGGACGTGTGTGTCCCCCCCTCCTCGCATTGTCCTACTCAATCCCCCCCCGTTTGTTATGCGTGTGTCCGGGTGGGTGGGTTGTCACCAACAAGGTTAGGCCACCTACTACTACTACTTCCTCATTCTTTGCATTTAAAGCCGCCACAAATCCTTACCGGACCGCCGCCGAGCACAACACTGGCCATGTTGTGAGGAAGAGACCAGTCACATGCAAGCCCCCGAAAACTTATAACGATTCAAAGCCCCCCCCCCCCCCCTCACCACACACACTCTCTTGAGCACGTCCACGCAAAACACGTCCCACACGCCAAGTGCGTGTTTGTGAACTGTAATGACGCGGCAATGTTTGCGTGGACGATTCCTCCCCCCTCCTCTCCCTCCCTCTCTCCCTCAGCCCTGAATCTTAGGAAATGTGTCCTAATTCACACGCCGTTGGGGGGGTTTATTCTCACCTTTTTACGGTCCCATGCGATCCTGGAGGTCAGTCTGTGGGCCTGTGTGGGCGCAGCATGCTACGGGTTATTTCACGCCACCTATAACACCAATGTGTTCGTGTGTTGTTGCTATTTCCCCCCCTCTTGCCTTGTCTTCGCCTTCTCGCGTGACGTGCGCTTGCTGTGTCACTTCCGCACAGCTGTGCGCGTGGAGGATGATGATGGCGCCGCGGCGTGGACCGCCGCGCGTGGACCCGTGGGCATGAAGGGGCGAAACCACCGGGCGTGCGTTAAAAACCGTAACACACGTTGAAATGTAGGGCTAATGTGGTACATGTAGCGTAATGTACACGCGTGGGGGCAAATAAAACGGCAAAACTAAAAACTTTGTTTTTTATTGACGGACTCGGATGCGTTTTTAGGCCTATTGTGTGTGTGTGTGTGTGTGAGAGAGAGAGAGAGAGAGAGAGAGAGAGAGAGAGAGAGAGAGAGAGAGAGAGAGAGAGAGAGAGAGAGTGTAGGCTACGCCCCGCAGACTCATCTTACTACTAAACAAAGAGCAATGTACCGGTAGCCTAATAGCAAGACGACCCTTTTACTTCTTCGTAGTAAGACGTAACTAGTGCATTAATTCAATGTTACCCTTAATTTATTACATCTATAACTGTGCAGAAGTAACGCACAATGCGCACTAAATTCATGGCACAACCTCACGCCAACTGAACAATAGGCTACATTGACATTTTTCCTAGTGGATGCATAAGCTGTGATATGCTGATCAGGTGGTTATTAACTCCTGCCCCTAGGTACAAAGTGGAAAGTGGTCTAGGTCTAAAGACACAGCAGTGCCCTCTAGTGGACAACTGGCAGCAACACCAAATGTTTTTTCCTGTGTGACCTTAATGAAGGAACCATCTACTATGGGACCGGCGGAAATGGGGGGAGATATAGGCCTAAAAGCAAGATTTGTATTAATGTCGACATAAATAATACAAAACCTTGTTGTTATTGTAGGGATTCCTCTTATCGTTATTTAAAAAATAATAATCTATATCTCAGCCTGTGACTGGTCAAAAGGTTAACCATCTCTAACATAATACCTAAACTTAACCATCTCTAACATAATACCTAAACGTAACCATCTCTAACCTAATACCTAAACTTAACCATCTCTAAGCTAACATCTAAACTTAATCATCTCTAGCCTAATACCTAAACTAACCATCTTTAACCTAATACCTAAACTAACCATCTCTAACCTAACACCTAAACTTAACCATCTCTAGCCTAACACCTAAACTTAACCATCTCTAGCCTAATACCTAAACTAACCATCTTTAACCTAATACCTAAACTAAACTTAACCATCTCTAACCTAACACCTAAACTTAAGGTCTCCAAAAGGTTTGGCACCACTTCGCCCACAGGGGGCGCTATAATTCGCGGTCAAAGTAAAAAAAAAAGAAAAGCCCCGCCACCCGATGAAAACTTGGTAGGCCTATATAGGCCTTATTTAAAGGTCCCCTATTTTACCACCAGCCTACACAGTGGACTGTACCAACTGGTAGGCTGATCTATTTATCATACATCTGGGTGGACACTCCCACTTGTGATGTCATTAGAGGGTAGATTTTGACATGGCTTGTAATGGGTAATCAACATCACCAGTGGCGTGCACAGACTTTTTGAAGGGCAGGGGCGGAAAGAAAAAAAAGGGCACATATAGCGCGTCCTCACGACTGTAGAGGGCACTTTAGACACGTTTTATATGTTATACAAATGGCACATTATATAGCCTTAAAACAGACTAACTAGACAGACTACTCAGGTTAGTTTGCTGTTAGGTTCAGCATCCAGGAGAACTGTGGATAACAACGTTGGACTGTGAAGAACAGACAGCGACATGGATGTATGAATAAAAAAAAATACGTAGGGGGCCCACATTTTTTTTTTAAATTAAGTAGATGCCATTTCCTGTATTTTAGTGCATTTTAACACCATATTAGCACCAGATAATCCAAACTGGTTCTCTGAGATATAGTATAGAGATATAGGTCAACAAAGGGCCCAACATAAAAGTCATCGCAACAGTAATGTGTCATAGTATTTCTTGGTCCTAATAGTCTTCTGGAGTTTAATGTATTTTCTTCACCCAAGAAAAGCTATATTCACAGTTTATAATGCTCACCCAGCTCTGTTCTACTTAGCTGATCATCACACTGGTCTCTCTCTCCCTCTCAACTAGCTGCTAGCATTAGCCGCTAGCCTATTCAATAGCTTTAGCCTACTAACAAGACTTTCTGTCCTTAACTTTACAAGCTAAAGTTTAAAAGGCATTTTCAAGAAAGCATTTTTAAAAATTATCCCAGATGCTTAGCCCGGCAGGGAGTCAACTTAAACCTGGCGGAAACCCTGATATGCAATGCTAACCGAACTTTTAACTTTACTTGCTAGCTTTGAAAAGCTATTCCCACAAGACGTAGTGAGGTAGCTCCTCCTTAAACATGCAATAGGCATCTCTACCTAATAATAGAACTTGGTTAACTTAAGTTAAAGTTAAGTTAAGTTGAAGTTAACTTAATTTACTAGAAGAGGGCACTTGAGTGTTTTTTCCACCCAAGAGGGCAATTTAGTGTATTTTGCCAACCAGGAGGGCACTTTAGCGAGTTTTGGCTCCCAAGAGGGCACTTGAGGGCACTTTAGCACGCGTTTTGGCTCCCAAGGAGGCAGTTTAGCACACGTTTTGGCTCCCAAGAGGGCACTTTAGCACGCGTTATGGCTCCCAAGGGGGCACTTGAGGGCACTTTAGCACGCGCTTTGGCTCCCAAGAGGGCACTTGAGCGCACGTTTTGGCTCCCAAGAGGGCACTTTAGCATGCGTTTTGGCTCCCAAGGGGGCACTTGAGGGCACTTTAGCATGCGTTTTGGCTCCCAAGGGGGCACTTTAGCACGTGTTTTGGCTCCCAAGAGGGCACTTGAGGGCACTTTAGCACGCGCTTTGGCTCCCAAGAGGGCACTTGAGTGCACGTTTTGGCTCCCAAGAGGGCACTTTAGCATGCGTTTTGGCTCCCAAGGGGGCACTTGAGGGCACTTTAGCATGCGTTTTGGCTCCCAAGGGGGCACTTTAGCACGCGTTTTGGCTCCCAAGAGGGCACTTGAGGGCACTTTAGCACGCGTTTTGGCTCCCAAGGGGGCACTTGAGGGCACTTTAGCACGCGCTTTGGCTCCCAAGAGGGCACTTGAGCGCACGTTTTGGCTCCCAAGGGGGCACTTGAGGGCACTTTAGCATGCGTTTTGGCACCCAAGGGGGCACTTTAGCACGCGTTTTGGCTCCCAAGAGGGCACTTTAGCATGCGCTTTGGCTCCCAAGAGGGCACTTGAGCGCACGTTTTCGCTCCCAAGAGGGCACTTTAGCATGCGTTTTGGCTCCCAAGGGGGCACTTGAGGGCACTTTAGCATGCGTTTTGGCTCCCAAGGGGTCACTTTAGCATGCGTTTTGGCTCCCAAGAGGGCACTTTAGCATGCGTTTTGGCTCCCAAGGGGGCACTTGAGGGCACTTTAGCATGCGTTTTGGCTCCCAAGGGGTCACTTTAGCACGCGTTTTGGCTCCCAAGGGGGCACTTGAGGGCACTTTAGCATGCGCTTTGGCTCCCAAGAGGGCACTTGAGCGCACGTTTTGGCTCCCAAGAGGGCACTTTAGCATGCGTTTTGGCTCCCAAGGGGGCACTTGAGGGCACTTTAGCATGCGTTTTGGCTCCCAAGGGGGCACTTTAACACGTGTTTTGGCTCCCAAGAGGGCACTTGAGGGCACTTTAGCACGCGCTTTGGCTCCCAAGAGGGCACTTGAGTGCACGTTTTGGCTCCCAAGAGGGCACTTTAGCATGCGTTTTGGCTCCCAAGGGGGCACTTGAGGGCACTTTAGCATGCGTTTTGGCTCCCAAGGGGGCACTTTAGCACGCGTTTTTGGCTCCCAAGAGGGCACTTGAGGGCACTTTAGCACGCGTTTTGGCTCCCAAGGGGGCACTTGAGGGCACTTTAGCACGCGCTTTGGCTCCCAAGAGGGCACTTGAGCGCACGTTTTGGCTCCCAAGGGGGCACTTGAGGGCACTTTAGCATGCGTTTTGGCACCCAAGGGGGCACTTTAGCACGCGTTTTGGCTCCCAAGAGGGCACTTTAGCATGCGCTTTGGCTCCCAAGAGGGCACTTGAGCGCACGTTTTCGCTCCCAAGAGGGCACTTTAGCATGCGTTTTGGCTCCCAAGGGGGCACTTGAGGGCACTTTAGCATGCGTTTTGGCTCCCAAGGGGTCACTTTAGCATGCGTTTTGGCTCCCAAGAGGGCACTTTAGCATGCGTTTTGGCTCCCAAGGGGGCACTTGAGGGCACTTTAGCATGCGTTTTGGCTCCCAAGGGGTCACTTTAGCACGCGTTTTGGCTCCCAAGAGGGCACTTTAGCATGCGTTTTGGCTCCCAAGGGGGCACTTGAGGGTACTTTAGCACGCGTTTTGGCTCCCAAGAGGGCACTTTAGCATGCGTTTTGGCTCCCAAGGGGGCACTTGAGGGCACTTTAGCATGCGTTTTGGCTCCCAAGGGGTCACTTTAGCACGCGTTTTGGCTCCCAAGAGGGCACTTGAGGGCACTTTAGCACGCGTTTTGGCTCCCAAGGGGGCACTTGAGGGTACTTTAGCACGCGTTTTGGCTCCCAAGAGGGCACTTGAGGGCACTTTAGCACGCGTTTTGGCTCCCAAGGGGGCACTTGAGGGCACTTTAGCACGCGTTTTGGCTCCCAAGGGGGCACTTTAACACGCGTTTTTCAACAATTGGGCCGGAGTCGCCCCCCCCCCCCTGTGCACATCACTGAATATCACACCTGGTGGTAAAATAGGGGACCTTTAACGTGCTGAACATTTGTGCTTCTTCAGGACAGTTCTTTCTGTACATGCTAAGTTACACATGCCCTGGGTGTTTAGTCTGTCTGATTACATATATTTAAGTCTTATGCTTCAACAGTTTTACGACAGTTTTGTGACTTTCTTGACTTGCAAAGTGTTGTTTTAAATTGACATGTGCAATTCACTCTCTCGCCGTTGACTACCTTACATATTGTTGTCGTCTCTATGCAGATACATCTCCTTATAAGAAGTGCGCCAAGTTTGGTGTCGAGAGTTCAATCAATGACGTCACAGTGTCAATTTAAATAAATGCCACTTCGCCCACAAGGGGCGCAAAATCACACGTAAACGGCATCACGCCTGGGGAGACTCGTCGAGAGACTTGCTTGTAGTTGACATATTGTTTTGTATTTTGGGATAGCTTACGGCAACCTCTGATATGAGGCTGATGACTTATGTGAACTTTCACCGGGGCGGGGGTCCCCACCCTACTTTAGGAGATATGGTCCATGTATACCCAATGGTATACCTATTGATTAAATATCACTCTATTGTGAATTGTAACTCGAGACAAAAAATAGCAAATCGCCATGTTTGTAAATAGCCTACATTTGTTGTTTATGTAATCCACGAGCATGTGTGACTCCGGTCGTGATATACGGGTTGTTACGCAACCATGCCCACCAAACAAAGTCAGACGGTCTCCTGACATCTTGATCTTGCGCAATCATTTCGTCAATTATCCGCTATTAACATTGTCACGCGCACATCCAAAATCGTATCACACACACACACACACACACACACGTAAAGGAGCGTATGGACTAATGAGCTGTATAGATGGCCCTCTGATCCGTCACCCAATGAAGCGCGCGCGAGCCGCCGCCGCCGCGAGCCGCGCCACGTCGCGGCGCCATTGAAGCGGGGAGCTTGCGGACGAGGGGCCGGCATGTCGGCACTTAACACGTGGCGGAGCTCGTTAAAGTGTCGTTTTTTTGGCCAATATGCTCGTCTGTGTCGAGGTGTGAAATCAGCCATACTGTTCCCATCTTGGCGGAATGAGGGTCATTCATCACGGCGGGGCGACACGGTGATATTAGCAGGTGTTTACTGATGGGGCCCATTCATGGAGTGAGTAATGGCGAAAGAACCTCAAACATTCAACAGTTAGCTTCATTATCAGTACCCAGATATTTCGAGATGATAGCGGTTTAAAAATAGGTTGTTTTTTTTTACCGTCAAGATTGAAGTCAAGTTCTTACAACTTTAAAGGGTAACGTTGTTGAATGACATTTGTTCAGGGTGCGTTTTTAAGGGTCATTAAACATTAGATTAACGTTTATTTGTTTAGTTTTAAATTGCTGTTATATTATGCCTGTTTTATTCATTGTATCAACGTGGTCCTTATCAAGGTTTCTTACTTTCCCAATTGTTTATTTTTATTTTTTAAAGTTTTCCTTCCCCAGTAGAGCACATGCTCTCTGAATCCCAACAGATCACAATTCAAACAGACAGGCAGATATCTGTTGCTGCTAGCTTTGTTTGCTGTTTGGCAGGGGTGGAAAATAAGCCTGTAATGTGTAGAGGGACTGTTGCTATGCAGATGTGGTCGGCATTTGCATTTGGAGTATTTCGATGTGAGGTGAATACGCCCCACCATCATAGTTGAAAGCAATGATCTCACTTTTTTACTCACCGGTTATAGTTGCAAAGTCTGTTTACAGGGAAACACAACCCAACCAACATTGACTAACCATTAGAGATGGAGTAAACATGTAGGCTCACACATTAAAGATCAAAATGTTGCACAAGTACTTTGGTTTGGTCACTGAAGTAGAGATGCTAACATTTGGGGTTTTTTCCAGCTAAAGTTTCGGTTCATAACTTAATTCGTCATCTTGTCAGTTCCTCCGAGTCTGCTTCCTTCTTTGGTTCTTTTTTAACTTTCCCTGTAACTTTTCACGTGTCTCCTCACGGCGAGAATACATATTTCATTAAAGGCCTGAGGCTTTTCCTGGCATATGCTGTATAGCTGGTGTGTATCCAGGCAGCAAAATGCACTGGAAACAGCCACGGTGGAACTGGAATGAACAACCTGGCAACAGCATATATACCTTTGCCCTTACTATTCCCAATCCCTGCTAATACAAAAATACGTCTTGTTCGTCTTTCTCTTTGTACCTTGCACCCCCTTCACATCTTCACCTTTCTCTTCTTTTTAATTCCTGTTCCATCCAGCCCTGACATCCAGTCCCGTCTTCCTGGTGCAGGGTCCTGACTCAACACACAACCAGTCACCTGCCAGTGAATGCCAAGCACAAATGATAGCGTTTCACTATAATAATAATAATAATAATAATAATAATAATAATAATAATATTATACACATTTTTTTTGTTTGGATCCTTTCAGGACATTCGAGGTCACCTTACATTGTAGAGAACAAAAACAATAGTTCAAAATGATTACATAAATATGTTACGTGTAATTATGGCTACACAAAGCCTTAAAAAACAACGGTGCTCATTCACCCATTCAGAAGAGAAGACACAAATGTCATTAACACTACACTGGTCATTGTGGACCATTGCTCAAGCTGACACCGGAATTACCCAAGGATTTGAACTGACAACCCTTTCAGCTGCCAGACGACCTGCTCTCTGCCAACCCAAGCCTCACTGCTCTCCCGTGTGTCACTCTCTCACACACACCGTCCCTGCCTGATTTACACCCCCCACACACATACACACCCCTGCAGACAGCAGCCTGGGAAACCACAGGCCACTGGGCTGGCGCCGGAGCTTCGCTACTTGGGGACGGGAGGCTGGGTGGGGGGGGAAGGGGGGGGCACTTCTTCTTCTCTCGGCCCAATCAATACCCCTGCATTTCCTGTCCATTTGCTCAGGTCTCTTTCATTAATAATTACTGTTGGCGGAGCTTCAATACGCACACTGGCTGGGGCTGCTCCGCGACCTTTCCCCGCCCCCTGGGCAGACCTGGGTCTGCCGCACGGGCACACACACGCACACGCACACACACACGTACAAAGTGATGACACATGGATAGTCTTTTTTTAATATATATATATGTGTATATATATATATATATATATATAGTCAGAAACCATTGCAATTTACCATTCATCCGAAAACAGACTTCAAGACATAAATAACATATTTTATATGTCAACGACGGCCCCCCTACTACCACCATCCCATTCAACAGTTTATGGCGTTTCAACTGCTCTATGGCTTTTGAAGCAGTGGCTCCCTAGCAGAGGGAGAAAGACAACAGCAGGTCCCAAACACCAGCGCGTGTCCCGGTCAGAATTTGGTGACTGCGCCGGCGATGTTCTCCAAGGCAGAGCGCGCCTCCGAGGGAGGGAAAGCCTGGATGGCCTCCAGTGCCTTGTTCCCATGGTAACGGCACATGTCCACCGCCGAGCTCACGCCTCTTTCCGACTTGATTGCCGCCCACAGCTGTTGAGGGTTGAAAAAAAAAGATGATCACGTCACGATTCCACATCCAACGACCCAGTCGTTCTGGACACAAAACATGTCCAACATACGAATAGGGTAACAATGCACACACACACACACACACACGCACACACATTAAATTATGTATTGAGACAAAGCAGGATAGGCTCTGAAAAGCCAAAATTTGGGTTTCTCCTTTTGCACTCCTCCCATGTAGCAGGGACAGGCTTTTGCTGGCGGCATTTTATCTTGTGAATTCTGGAATCATGAAACCCCTTAGGCCCTTCTCTTAAAAAAATAAAAAAGCTGGGTTAAAACACTGCAGAAAATTGTCTTTTCACTCAATTTGGAGATGAGGAAGTCTCTCCCCTTCTGACCCATTTCATACGCTTGGCTCGTCTATTCTGCCTTTCTGTTTACTCCACTCGTCTCGCTCCTTCCATTATAGAACACCTTGTTTTTACCTTAATTACACTCAATCCCAGATCTTGTTTTGCCATAGGTCATTGATTTTATGTGACTCTTTTATTTAAAACGTTAAATAATAAAATTATAAAAATAACTGAAAACAAAATTAAAGATGACTATAATAATCCACATTAATGACAAATCCATCCAATCAATCCAAATTCAGACAAACTCAGATTGCCTTTGTTTACTAAGCTTGAATGGCATAGCAAAATTAGAGAAAGACAATGCATGAGAAAACTTTTCCTTTATTTTTTTTTGTTATACCTGAATTTCATCCTAGCGCTCCCCCCCCCCCCCCCCTACGACTCATCTCTCCCACTCTGGCGGCAAACTTTCCCTGGCCGTCCTGAAGGAGAGCCTCTCTCTCACAATGCCACCGTCTCTGAGCCCCAGTGTCTCTTCCACAAATAGGCCCTGGTAACTAATCGCCCCCTGCTCTGGTTTCACTGGGACCAAACACCCCTCACCCATTGCCACGTCCTACCACCCCTACCATCAGACCCCTACCTCCCTCGCTGCCTGGACTCTCTTCTTTGCGCACCCCTATGCCCCCCTCCCCCCTTTGTTCCTTGCTCACAACACACACACACACACACACACACACACACACACACACACACACACACACACACACACACACACACACACACACACACACCGTGACTTTGTAGAGCTCCTCTCTCAACTGCCATATTTGTTACAGTACACAGACGCCCTCCTTCTTCTCTCATTGACATTTGCAGCGTTGAGAAGTACAGCAGATATGAGTTTCAGCAAAGAGTGTTTCCTTACAGGTATCAGGTAGACCCCTCCCCAAAAAAGTAAAATAGTGTAGGGGTGTTAAAGCCCAACCTTGACATTGCCAGATATGGTAGAAAAAGCTTGACCTTGAACTTCAATGTTAGAGGTTTATGGTGTTGCACTTGACTCACCTTTGAATAATCCAGTTGGTCTTTAAATGTCTTCGCCTATTCAGAAAAACAAACACAACATTTAGTCATGGTCGAGTCCACAGAAATGTTGTACTGTCAAGACTAATAAAAATGCAATAGCAAAATAATAATCATTTGATATGCCATATGACGTGTTGTTTACGTTGTTTACGATATGCAATTCATGTTTCAGTAAATGCAGAACAGCTTTATGCTTGGCATGGCGAGGAAGGGGTGACTGATTAAAAACGTTTATGTTCGAGAAGACTGCATTACCTCCTCCAACTGCTGCTGCCACTTGTCCTGCCCAACAATCTGACGGTGGAAGACCACGGGACCTGAATTTAAACTGAACACCACTGGCTCTCCGGCGCTGCTCATCACAAACGGCTGCAAGTCGGCGTGCAGCTGCAGAAGGGGGCAGAGAGAGGAATATTCATAACAGTCTTATCATTTAAAGATGTCTCATTTGTATGGCAAAATGCAGAAGATGCCCTGCTGTTATCCTGACTGCTTAATGTACCCCATACAGGTGGCTCTTCATGTACTGTTTGCACAATAATGGTTATGTATTTTTACGTTTTAATCTCACGCAGCATGCTGCAGACAAATCAAGTGAAATAATAAATAAATGCACCATTCAAGGTGTAGTCATAACTGGAACTGAGGTTCAGGCAAGGGTAATAAATATATGTTTTTTTAGATCCAACACTTAAATGCGTTCTACTTGTTTGACTTGCCTGGTGTCCCAGTGAAAGGTGCTTGCCGTATTTGTATGCCAGGCGCTGGGACTTGGGCTCGTGTTTGGCCAGCTCCATTGCCGCTTGACAACTCTTGGCTAGCAATGCACCATGGGACAGAAAGGTCTGCTCCTCCCACACATCCATGTCGAAAATGTCTCCAGGATTACTGTCCTGCACAGCAAATAATAAACTAGATCACTAGAGCCAACACTTATCTGAAAGCGATGACTAAAAGGCTCCAAAAAGCATCCAAACATCAAAGTGGAACAAAGGCCATAGTATAATCATGGTGAATTCAACTTGAATTCAGTCTTATTCACAAGTGTACTTTCCTGCAATTTAATATAACAATCTTACATATTGAATTGATACCAGTCAGAAACACCATATTCAATGTATTGCAGGTTTTTGTCTCTTCTCTATGTGGAAGTGTCTTTGTAACATGAGTGACATATTACACATTGGCCAATCTTGTATGGGCAAGATCATTTGAAGTGCTGTCCTAAAAACAGTCACATGTAATAAGAGAGACTGGATGATTGATTACTGATACAAATCTTAGTATGGGTAAAAATCTGTCAATGTAGGTAAATGTATCCTTTAAAGAGGCCCATATGTCACAAGGCATCCCCACTTTGTAACAACTTTAATTCAACTTCAGGAATTTTCCAGACCGACTGAGATAAGGCAAAACATTGTTTTAGTTTGCTTTGCTTCTGCATATGAACAACAGGATTCGCTAATGCCTGAAGGATCTTAATGACAATACATTTTCAGATGTCATATTTGACATGTTATGCATGTCAGATGGGAGATATTATACACCTCTTCAACACAATGTACAACACAATGTACAACAAAATACGTGTTTTGTTATAAACATGTACAATTTCTGTTCTTTACTTATCTTACATCAAAACCACATCACCTTAAAGACAGTCAGATTATTTTCTAAACTCAGAGTGGACTGGCATAACATAACAAATAAAGACCTGAAGAATTAATACCCACCTCTCCCCCTTACATTTTGCCCATTACTTTCTAGCTATTCAGCTAGCTACTTTCGGTACTTTATGCTACTTTTAGTTTGCCCAATCAAGGATTAAACCACATCTCTTTCATCTCTTGTTTCACATCGTCTTTGAAAAATTACCCCTTTATGAAATGGTGACTGTCAATTTGAATGGTGTAACCTGTGACAGTGATTATTCTATCTATGAGGCGTTCCAGCAGACACCAAATATGAATAACATTAACATTAAAATGTGTCTGACAGTGACAGCGGGGCTGTACCTCGAGGTTAGGAGAGTTCTCATAGTAAACGCCTTGCACCAAATCACCAATGGCACTCGAGATCAGCTCCACAACCTGTGAGAGAGAGAGCAGGAGAGAACATAAACAATTTGAGTAATATTGATCAAAAAGCTTGTGATTGTTGTCAATCAACTAAAGACATCAACTGACCACTAAACAAGACCAATTCATTTGAATTGCACAAAAACAAATAGTGAATTGTGTCATCTGAAATGCTGGTTGGTTTGCTGACCCAGGGAGACCATGTTGAAATAGCTGATGTGGGGATGGGGGATTTAAATGGACCAAATGTTTTCCACCAGACCGATTTATAGCTAATTTCCAAACACTTTCAGTATAGTACCCTTGAAACCGCTACCTAACCCGCGGCAACCTGTACCTAACCCTAGATCTGTTTTGCGTTTCCACCGCAAACAGCTGCCCTAAAATGTAGGCGGGGTTCATAGCCTCGTAACTATCGTGACATCATATTCAAAGAGTAAACACAGGAACACAACACAATGGAGGACATCAAATGTTTTGCGTTCTTTCTTCTCAGTGTGTGGATGTTTATTACAACAAGGAGACTGAATTGTGTGCCGACATGTTTTAAAAATGAAAAAAAATTATTTGGCTTTGTCGTGGAATTTGTTTATACCAGTAGTCTCCATCGTAATCAATGGGAAATTTAAAAAAGGCAGGTTTGTGCATTGAGTCACGCAAAGTGACGATTATGTTGACCAATCAACAGTCTGCAGTGTTTTTAGCTCCTCCTTTAAGTCCTGCGTCAGTGTGCCAGAGGGGCAGCGAAAAACAGGATGGAATGGACATTTTTCGTACCATCTACAACTTTTGCCAAAGCAAATGCGAAAATAACCGTTCTGATGTTTAACAAATTTAACTGAACCAATGTCAACTGTTTGGTGGATATGAGGCTTTACATCACTACAGGCTCATAATCGGCTGGTGGGGGGACCTCCAGTGTAGCTACAGAGCACACCTGGATTGGTTAACGACCACCCGCATTTATACAATATAGACTCCAACGGGAGGTTGTAATTCAGTAAAGTAATTAAACTACTAAAATGAACAATAGATAGACAAAACAAACAAAGGAAAGGCATCAACATCAAATAAACATTTTGAAATTAAAAGGGGACATTCATCTCCACCAGCTGAGCAGTGGTTGGGCTTCAGTGCACAGCGAACCACCAGGCTGCAGTTGCTGGTTGTGTCTCACAGGGGGCGTGCATGGCTTGCCTCACCGTCGCGTCGGGACAATGCCACCGGCTCCCATCAAACCGTCAGGGAGACGCAGGCGCTGCGGCTTTTAATGTGGCACAGGTAGTCGGTGTCAGGCAACCCGGGATCGGAGAAATATTCCAGCGGGGTCAGTGCCATTCATAGAACAGACGGTCCCAGCGTATGGGGGAGAGGTGTTTGGGGGGGGGGGGGTGGGGGCGAGTCCAGATGAATGAGGTTAAATTTAGATTTCCTTTGCCTCGTCCCAGACACCCGGGGCTCATCTGCAGAGTCTGCCGAGCCCCTTTGCTCACTCTTTCGCCCGCCAGACTCTCCAGTGCCCTTTGGGTAACTGAATCCGCCAGGGGAAAAATATTGAGGATACTGGAGCTTCTAGCCGCAGACCTGGAAGGACAATGTGCCTACAGTATTACCAGATGTGGTGTCTCTTCTAGCCTTGGAAAGTGTGTGTGTCTGTGTGCATGTGTGTAGAGGGGGAGTGTTTGTGTGTGTGTGTGTGTGTGTGTGCACTTGCGTTTGTGCGTGGAAGGGGTCTTTTTTTGGAAAGTATCAGATAAGGCCCAGCCCTGACTCCCCCCGACTCCATTCCCAAGTCCAGCCGGATCATGTTTTGCCGACAGGTCTGCGAGGGGAGGGAGGTGGGGAAACCTGAGCCGTGTGCCCAGATTACTTTACCGTTTATACAAGTAGCGGCATAGGATTCCTCTCAAGGCCACGACATATAATCTCCATCACTCCCGCTGCGCGTTTATAAGAGAAAACGGTAAAGAGAAAAAAATGAAAAAAACTTCTAGGGCCCGTTAGTGTGTGAAATGAGTTGTGTGAATGATTTCATATTTCAATGGCAGCAACACCAATATGGGAGGAACGCAGATTAGCATGTGTAACTTCATCCATGTGGACGGACAAAAAGTTAAACACAGAAGAGTTAACCATCATCTGTAATTCCTGAACAAATTTAAAAATAACTGTTGTATGTACACTTTGACGTGGCACATGCATGTACATCACAAATAAATAAAAAACAGACATTCCCATGCTTTGCTGTAAACCAAAGATAAAAACAAACAAGTTGAGCCAAAAGGGAGGGATCATTGCCTGGGTCCAGACCTTTGACTCCGCCCACTCTACTAAGTTGGAGAGTTGACTGCTTCTGGTCTGGCATTATGACATGAAACAGCAGATTCTCGGTGGAAAAAGCGATTATCCAATGAGCGCCTCGGGGGGACTAATGATTAGCCAATCAGCACCACAACGGGACTAACGCTGTTGTGAAGCTAACCAAGGAGGAGAAATAACAACAATGGCGACTGCTATAGACAAGATAGATGCTGCTATCGAGGCTGTTCTAAATCAAGGTATGTTGAGGCACGTCTTCTCAATATCGCCCCGACATTGTAGTTTGTTTTTACTTTTTACTTAAAACCCCGGCAAAACCAGCATGTTGGCACGGCTACGCGTCAGTGTCGACTTAAAATTATGTTAGATTCAGGCGGATACTTTGATCTCTAGTGATTGATTAAGGAAAATCCCCCTCCCACACAGAAAAATTAGATTAAGTGGAGCCAATGTCCGACTGAATAAAGAAATGGAGGGTAACAAGTTGAGAACTGTGTCTGCTATCAGGCTAGAGAGATCCAGCTCTACGCAAGGCTCTGGCTCCTGTCCTACCTCCTTCTAGCGATCGGAAACAAGTGAAGATTTGTTCCATTTGAGCCATTAGTGCTCATGTCCTTCCATGACAAGAGAAATGCACGGCAGGTTACTTAAATGGTAAGTAAACTCCTGTTTTAGCAGAAGAACTTAAAGAAAAAAAGTGATTTGAGCAGTCGTAACTGTGTGTTCACATCAGAACCGAATTGAGCTGCAAAAACGCTTTGGTCGCTCATAAAGTATCGCTGCGAATATTTCTGTTCGCTTTTGTCGCTCAAGTCGCTCATGACGTACAATTCAGTTTTGCAGATGCATTTAAAGGAGCCGTATGCTTTTAGTACAGACAGCCATATCAAAGAGTGAACTCCCATACACTTTGGCCATATTGCAGAGACGGTTTTGCTTGTTGGATAAACGATAGTCGCACATCCCTCGTAACTACAAACGTGAAGGTGAACCCTCCCGGACTCCGCTATTAACATGAACCGCTCCGCCGAAGGAGCCGCACATCCACGCGCACCGGACACCAAAATACAAACACATGTTTTCCATTTGATTGCTTTTAAATAACGTTGTGTGCAGTTATACGTTAAATACGATTATTAAAAGTGATCATGTCTCCTTCCTGGTCCAGAACCGCTTGGTCCATGCCGTTAATAGGCGGCCCGCTTCGTGCGTGTGCTTGTAAACATGATATTTAAGCCTGATTATTACGGTATTGTTTTGTCTCTGAAATAAAAAAGGCTTGGATCGTACAACACCGGGTGCCCAGTCACAGCCGTGATTAACTTTTCAGTCGACATTTTGATGTACAGTAGGAACCAAAAAAGTACAGTAGGAACCAAAGTGCCGGTGTTCCCCGGGACCCACGCAAGCGGAGAGCGTCTACATTCCGATTGGCTGTCAGTGTTTTGCCGCTGAAACGCGTCATAGTAATTTGCATAAAGTTCAGCTGTCTTCAACTTTTTTTGGTCGCTCTGGTTGCTCAACTTTTGCCGCTGGTAGCGTTGGTCGCTTGTGACTCTTTGGTCGCTCTTGCCCATAGAAAGTGAATGACTTCCAGTGATTTGGTAGCTCAATTCGCTTCTGATGTGAACGCACAGTAAGAGTTGTTAAAAGTTTTAGAAAAAACAGACACATTGCGTTCCATAGGAGTAAGTGCGAGGGGGTGTTGTCAAAACCCACGTCACACTCACTTGAGCCAGGGTGCCCAGCCAATAGAAAACCACCACTCTGGAAAAGCGTTTTAGCCGGAAGTAGCAGACTTGTTGTATTTTACAGAGAATTTCCCCTGTTGGACAACTGTATACATTCTAGTAAAAAATAACAGAAATGTTCACTAACACTTTGTGAGACACAAACGAAAAACAATTTCAACTGACAAAAAGTGATTTTGGGGTTAAGTTACCCTTTAAGGTACTCTGTGTAAAAATCAGACATTTCTTCTCATTACTGACTCCTTTGGTCAGTAAGTGAATTGCAGCCTGCTCAAGCTCACGTATTGAGCGCACTGGAGTGCGAGCTCTGTGGAATCAACTAATTAAAAAGTTCTGAAAGAAGAGAAGTTTTTGCCATTGTCCATGTTTAGACACATCCTTACTTTTTCCCGGGAAAAACCGACCTGGTTCTAATCTAACAGAAATCAGCCCACAAGCTGTTTTATGCAACAGAGAGAGTGGGGGAAGGTCTATTTTTTAACGTTTAATTACACCCTGTTCACATATTGGAAATAAAAAGCGATTTATGCATGACAAATCCTACACATAGTCCCTTTAACTGATTTAATTGTAATTACATCGATTCACCTTGGTAGTCTGGGACTAACACATCCCGTAACGCAAGATTGAGCAAGATTTTCATAGAAATATTTGTTACTTAACAAGGCTAGCAAAAACTAGCAGCCAAACACTAAACTTAATTACCTATGATGATGACACACGATGAAGTTTGCAGACGACTACTATCCTGGGTCTCATTCACTAACAATGAGACGGCCTACACAGAGCTTGGCCAGCACAACCACATCTCCCTCTCAAAGTCTACAAAACCAAGGAGATGCTTGTGGACTTCAGGAGGCAGGCACCAAGGGCACAACCCCATGCACATCGACAGGGCTGAAGCAGTGAGAGTGGACAACTTCAAGTTCCTCGAGGTGTACATCAGCGAGGACAATTGGACTCTGCAGTAAAAAAGCTCGACTAATGAAGTCTGGCAAGCATCTGGGCACGGACCCACCAGACTCACCCATAGCTTCTACCCTCAGGCCATTGGGCTGTTGAATAGTAAGTGAACAGTTCTCCCATTAAACCTGCTTTATCACTTTATTGCACACTATATCTTGTAAATATATTTACCTACAAAATGCCTTTGCTACTTTCGTGTGCTGTGCTAGTTTTCTTTTAGTTTCATTTATTATCACTACGACACATGTTTTCTGCTCATGACGCCTTGTCATGAGCATTTAATTATGCAGCATGTGTATTACAACATGTAATACAACATGTTATACTGAGTATAACAACATGTAATACAGCATGTTATACTGAGTATAACAGCATGTTATACAGCATGTTATACTGAGTATAACAGCATGTTATACTGCACAATTACAATGGACTTTGATGCCATAACTGAGAGTCTTTACTTGTGTACACTGGAAGCGGGGGCGTTACCTTAGTGTTGTTTAGCTGGGCCAGTCCTGTGCAAGCATTGGCCAGTAGAAAGTCCCCGCTCAGGACAGCCATCTTGTTGCCAAACTGCATGTCCTTCAACTGGCCATCGGCAGTGGTCCACTCCTTCAGGTTTACTACCCCACGATGCACCAGGAAGGCCGTGTGAATCAACTCTGCAATCTCAGCCAAGTTACGCTGGCTATAGGGCAAAGAACAAGGCAAATATCTTTAAGAATAACGTGTTAAATGATTTTTAAGTGTTTTGCTCATGTTGATTTCAAAATAAAAAAATAGATACATTTTTGGTTTATTCATTCAGCTGGTGGTTTTATCTGAAGTGGCAGTTGAAGTTACAGTGAATTCAGGTACAAGTGATTAAAGAGCAGACGCTGGGTTAGGCATTTTGCTTCAAGTTGCCAGTACCTTTCTGCTGGAATTCACCCTAACCAGTCTACTAACCAACCCCCTTGTTTACTGAATGTACAGGTGTGATGATGGTAGATGGTAGAAATCCTTTCAAACTAGGTGTGAGCCGTATGTAAGCTGTTAAGGTTCAGCAATGGGCAGTGTGTGCATGCTTGTTAAGACACTTTGTTCACACATACATCGTCAAACACCATCAGAGCCCTGGTCGTCAAAATACACAACAAATAACGACAATGCAAGTCCAGCGAAACTCGTCGACACACACACACACACACACACACACACACACACACACACACACACACACACACACACACACACACACACACACACACACACACACACACACACACACACACACACACCTTTCCGAGCACTCTAAAGATGAAGACGAAGAAGGTAGTAAGGAAGAAAAAAAACGATTAAGATGAAGCTCATCATTAGAAAATAACAGCCATTGTTGCTTATGAGAGGATAGACATGGAAGTGGCCGCTGAATGGAGCCTTTCAAGCGCAGCCGCGGGGAGGTGATAATCAAATGTTGATTCAGCCATTGCTGCAGGATAATGAGGCCCCTCTCCGTATGGAGGGAGCTGGCTGCCGGGCGAGGGGGGGAGGGGGGGGTCCTTCCAGACAGGGTTGGCTGCGCTGATGGCCACTTACAAGCCATCTTTCACCTGCTGTGTGAACCCTGATGAACGCAGCACGCACACACACACACACACACACACACACACACACACACACACACACACACACACACACACACACACACACACACACACACACACACACACACACACACACACACACACACACACACACAAATAGTAGACACGTGTGTCGCGGCCAGGTAATTGCGTGTTCAAATTCGCCCCCGAAAAGATGTTATTAAAATTCAATAATGCCATCCATTCTGCCTCTCAATCAGAACCATTGTCTTCCACGTTCCACTGCTTGGCGGGGCTTAGCGTGGACGCAGTCAGCCACCTGCCAGAGTTAATGTGTAGGTTTACCTGATATTAATGGATAGACGAGACACTCTTTTAAAACAAAAAAAAACGGGCAAGAGGTCGGGGGCCACGTGACCGCTGCGGATTTAAGAGACGGGTGCAGCGACAGGGAATATTAACGGCTCGGTAGCGAGAGAGAAGACGTCTTTTATTTCAAGGAGACACGTTTTTTTTTTCTTTTTACGATTCCGCTATTTATCAGACTCCTGCTAAATTTCCCAGCGTAATCAAATCATTTTTTCCCATTGTCGCTTGAGCTCATCAATTAGGGGGGAAAAATTAAAAAATAAACATACAAAATAATAATTATGACTCAAACTATATTGTCAATCTTAGCCTTCGACAAAACATACTCAGCAAGGATGATATATATATAAAAAAAAATGCACCACACACACACACACACACACAAATATATTGCCACAATCCTAATGAGCCAAAGAGGAACACTTAGATTTAAATGAACTATGCCTTGTGGAGCTTATCGTAATGAACACATTGGAACGCAGATAAATAGTACGAATAAGTATGCAAGAGACCCCACCCAGCAACCACCCTGTGCTTTCAATCTTCAGGTCCTGATCAGAAGTGGAGGAGCCTGGGGAGGAGGAGGAGGAGGAGGAGGAGGAGTAGGAGGAAGAGGAGAAAGAGAAAAGAAAAAAAAAACGGGGACAAGTGGGCCGGTGTATAAATAGCTTTGGTGCCCAGTTGCATAGCAACCGATGCCATCTCGCCGATGCGTCCCGCCCCCTTCGCCACGCCCCTTGTCCTGAGTGTTCTGTTCCATTTTCTCTCTCCCGCCTCCTCCCCTTCTGCACACACAGCCTTGCCTTAGTTGCCCCTCTAATGAACGCAGTGTTGGGGATGCGGGCGTCTGTGCAGTTGGGTGCGGACCGGTGGCGTGGAACAGGAGTGGTTGGTGGTAACTCCCGTGTCCGTCGGTTCGGGAGCCAGCCATCATGAAGACCATTCCGCCGTGCACCATAATTTGTCAGGTTTTTAGAGTTGGCTGCATAACACGTGCCCCCCCCCGTGTGTGTGTGTGTGAGAGAGAGATAGTGATGGAAGGAGAGAAGGTGAGGAAAAGAGAGGAGGAAAGAGAAAGACATACATGTCATGTCTGTCTATGTCTCTCTCTCTCTCTCTCTGGGAGAGGGGGAATCGTGTGTGTGTCAGGCAGCAGAGTAGAAGATGTTTTACAAATGCTGCTTGTCAAGAGGGAGGAGATCACCCCCCTGCTGGCATCAATCACCCCTGCACACACACACACACACACACACACACACACACACACACACACACACACACACACACACACACACACACACACACACACACACACACACACACACACACACACACACACACACACGCACACGCCCACTCCTTCCCCCATAGCCTTCACCCTACATCACCCTCCATCACCCCCCCCAGCACCGCACTCCTTCCTAAAAAACCCACCCACCCATCTCCAATGACATCGTCCCACCCGTCGTCTCACCCATCAGCGCAGGTGCTAATGAGTGCATGATGGTAGAGGGAGGGGGGGGGGGGGGGGGGGGGGAGACACACACGCACAGATAAAGTGCAAATGAGGTGATCAAGTGAGGGTGTGAGAATGTGTGTGCGCAATCGGCACATTCATCACACATGACAAGAGTGAAAAATGCGCATGCACACGCCAGGACCGCCATGCCCTCGTGTCACTCCCGGCCCGAGACTTGAGGGTGTAGGGGTGGGGGGGGGGGGGGTGACAAGTGTGCGGTAATGTGTCCGTTATGGCGTTTTGTTTGCCAAACAACAGCTGTCAACGTACAGTGGTCTCTGTAGTGCTGGCGGTGGCGGCTTCACGTTCAAGGGAGGCTGAGGGGAGAAAGGGGGGGGGGGGGGGGGGGGGGTGTAGTGCAACGTAACCGGAATAGACATTTTCCATTTCACGGAGCCCGCAGTTGCACTGCAGACGCCCACGGTGTAGGTTGGAGAGGGGCGGATGGGCGGTGGGGGGGCTGTGCAGACATATAGACACGCCCCCTAGTAGAAACGCGTGCCTTGTGTCGTGCGACTGGCAGCAAGAAAAGAGCCATTCAGGAGACGGCCGCTCAGGCACGCCAAACACAGCACTCACTTACTGGTAACCACTTGGCACTGGCTGGAATGTGACACGTGCATGCGTACACACACACACACACACACACACACACACACACACACACACACACACACACACACACACACACACACACACACACACACACACACACACACACACACACACACACACACACACACACACATCCCACTAAGCAGCCATCAGGTTTTTTTTTTAAACGGCACATGCCATTTACATGTGTGCAAATACTTTTGGGCGGAGGGAATCTTTCAGAAATGTGTTTGCCATTTAGACATTGTTATTCTATCCATTACTAGCAGCCATGCAATTCTGCCAGCCTAGGTGGTTTCTAGGTGGTTCATGAGGTGCAGTGAACTGGTCACCTGGACACCGGTATTCAGGTGAGCTTGTAAATACATGATAGATTTGATTTGGCAGGTAACACAGTTTTGGGTTACATATTAAAACAATTGCTTGGCCGGTAGATTGTTCCACTCTGGCAGGTAAAAAGACAAAATTCTACAAGTTAATTTTTTTTACCTTGATTCCCTCACCTCAAGATTTTATACAATTATATAATAAAAACAGCTCGCAGTAGCTGGGTTTCCATCCAAATGGATCGCAAATCTTAATCGCATTTTCAGAAAATTGGCAAAAGAAAATGTGAATTTATGCACGTTTCCATCCACTACTGTTATTCAAATATCAGGAGTTGGTTCATCGAGATAAGCAGTAGGTGGTGCTAATTCTCCAATCAGGTGCCATTATACCACCGCAGAAGAAGAGGGCGCAATTAAAAGACCTCTTTTAATTAAAAGCAAATCTTTTAATTAAAAGAGCGCCAATCAAACCTCAAAACGAATGAAACAAAAACTTGGAAGAAACAAACAACAAACAAAACTTGTTTGTTTCTTGTACTATTTCAAGGGATGGCGCAGTCTCCTCTTCGGTCCACACAGACCTGATATTTTCGTCTGCCGCCATTTTTCGTCTCTCCAGTGGAGCGGAAGCTGGAGTGACAGTCACATGATTTCTGTACGTCATCATTTATTGGAATTCATTCGCTGAATCGGTTTCCATTGCACTTTGTCGCGTTAACCTTTTATCGATACACCAACTTTTCACCTCCCTCAAGCATAAAAACTATTTTTGCGATATTTCGAGACTTATTCGAATTTTCTGCATTTCCACTGAGGTTTTTTTATTCTCAAATTGAAAATTAGAATAAAAAGAGGTGGATGGAAAACGCACCTAGTGACATACAATTCAAAACCAAACAATAAAACAACTAAAGCTCAAATGGCCTGATTAGACATAGTGGATGTTTGTTACATTTCCCAGTCTGTTTGCAGGGCATGTTAATTTGCATATAAATATTTTTAAAATGAAAAGATAAAACACCACAAACCTGGCAACTAGTACCCTGGCAACTACAACATCTCCCCGCAGTTGGTTGGTTACACAGGGGGATCAAGTCTTTGAGGAATCACATTGCTTCATCTCAAACAACCTTGCTGTATAATACAGTCCTAATACACCAGACAACTAAATTTCATTGTTCTTATTAATAAAGTGATCATAATACAGGATGAGGCAATGTTAGCAGAGGGAGCCAACTGCACTGTATCACAAATAATTGGGGATTTTAAAAATGGTTGTATTTTCTCTTTTATGCAAGGCAATTTATGCTGTTGGAAAACATTTACCTATAAAACTGTTTCTCAAAGGAATAAATAAATAAAATAACAAGGATGGACTCCCATATGACCACAATAACCACAATTAAGTTTCTTCATGAAATAAATTGAAAAAACTAACTAGTTATAACTAGGCCATTTGCATCTCCTATGAGGATGGGGATATAGCAAGGGATAATAAAACACTAAAATTATGGGCGAGCAATATCAAATGAAACTTTTTCCAAAAATGTTTTCTAGTTGGGGAGGCGGCCGGCAAAATAACACCCATTACATTCTTATTAGTTTATGACGACGACAGTCCACACAAATGTGATATCAATAACTATGGAAGACATTCAAATAGATACACCTTTGAGATGGATAGCGTGAAAATATCTGTAACATAACATTCTACCAATGGTCTCTCCCACACAAAACCTGTTAGTGGAAATGCTTCATAAGTAAGATATACTCTGGTGCTCTGAGTTGAACCAGAGACTTCCTTGTTGAGTGAGAGGTCCCTGGGGTGCGGGTGGTAATTACCTGGGGTAGATACCGCTCACCATGTCCTGAACCTGGAGGTCGGGGGCTGCCTGGCCGGGCCCCGCCGCCTTGGACAGCAGCAGAACCACCAGGCCCCTCATCTGGAGGTTGTTCCTGCTGTCGTAGACGAAACCCCTGGGGGAGGACAAGACCAGGACAAACGTGTCGGTTGAACTGTCGGCACAGCATCATCAGCCGGTAGTTGTTTGTTAACAGATATTTGTCGAGCAGTCAATCAGTTTTCATAGTTTTAAAATAAAGCTTAAGAACAATGGATGTTTTACTAGAGGGTCTTTTATTGCTACTGCTAAATAAAAAAAATTAGTAGTAGCAATAATTAATTTCACTTTGACCAGCATGTTTATTTTTTGTTATTGTCTGCACCTGTCCTCAAGTCACAGAGTTATGCATTTGAACTTGCATATTATCTGACAGGAATGAAAAGACAATGTTGATGGCGCCATTCACTTATGTAATAATAAATAATAACAACATCACAAACATTCTTAAAAAAATAACTCTGGAATTACAAAAACATTTAGTAAGTGCAGCTCCTCTTGGGAGAAACTGCACATTTCGATGTGGAATGATTGCATTTTGAGATGCACAGATGTCTATGTAAAGATGCATCAAAGAATTCATTCTTTAGAGTAACCGCCCACTTTACCAGCAATATTCTGATACATTCGAGGCAAGAGGTGTACACACACACACACACACACACACACACACACACACACACACACACACACACACACACACACACACACACACAGGCTGATGGGCAGATTAAATATCTTTTCTCTCTCCCTGGGGAGCGGTTAGACGGAGCACCTCTAATCCCCTCTTTAGGGAGCGAGACCCCCACACACACACGCACACGCACACACACACACACCATGAATCACACCCTCGTTAGGGGCTCGGAGGCAGACACACACACACACACACACACACACACACACACACACACACACGCTGCCCAGACAGAGGCCTCTTTCCCCCCCACCCTTTCTCCCGGTCCAACCCCTGCTGCACCACTGAGGGGGAGGAGGGCTGGGAGGGGGGTGAGGTGATGGAGGAGGGCTGGGAGGGGGGTGAGGAGGAGGGGGAGGGTGCGATGGGGGCGGTAATGGGGGGGACCATGGCAGGGAGAGATATAAAAAAACAAAAGCATGGGATAGAGGGAAGAAAGAAAAAAGGATAGTAGCAAGCAAAGACTAATAATGATTTAAAAAATAATAAGGAATAATAATAATAAGGTATTCTTTTTAATAATAAAAAAGAAACAAAAACACTATCTGGCTGCACAGACACTCAGGGGGTTGCCTTGCATCACGTTCCCATTGGCCACGGTTGTTGGCCAAGCGATTTACCCAAACACAGACACCACACCGCTGGCGCTGTGGTGGTGGCACCGCGACAGGCGAGCCTGGGACCAGAGAAGCCCAACAGACTGCGCCGCTCGGGGAGACGGATGATGAAGCCGCTGTAACTGCTCGCAGGGAGTCTAGGTGAGTCTGTGGCCTGAGGGCGGTGGGGCATGATTAATATTTATGTCTGCTTCCACACCGGCACACATCAATCAATCACTAGCTGCCCTCCTGCAAAGGGGCTGGCCGAGGATGATGCACAGCTACGGAGAGAGAGAGACAGAGATTGAGACGGGGGAGGGGGGGGGGAAGAGAGAGAGAGAGAGAGAGAGAGAGAGAGAGAGAGAGAGAGAGAGAGAGAGAGAGAGAGAGAGAGAGAGAGAGAGAGAGAAGGATAGAGAGAGACAGAAATGGGAGGGAGAGAAGGAGCGACGAGTGAGAAATGGACTGCTGTCAGTTCTATAGGGTTGTGTGCAGGTCACCACGCCCTCTGCCAGCAGTCGTGAGCAGGAACTCAGGAACCATTGCTGGCTGTTTTACAGCCGGCACATATAACTTTGCATGGATACTAGTATTGATCC